>OY740800.1:47795612-47888112 GCA_963514005.1 Raja brachyura | reverse complement strand
GAAGCTTAGCTCTCCAAGGTGGGAGATGGGATTTTCTCCGATCGTGAGAATCTCCAAGCGCGGGGTTGCCTGAAACCACCTGCTCCTGATGGCAGTCAGTTGGTTGGAGTTAAGGTGTAGTCTGTGGAGATAGTCGAGGCCTGTGAACGCTCCTGATGCAATGCTGGAGATATGGTTATGGTTGACGTAAAGTTCTTGGAGGTTGTTGAGACCAAGCAAGCAGCTGCCAGGCAGTTGTGTCAGTCGGTTTTCCTCCAGGTGCAGGGACAGCAGCTGATGCATGGTTCCCAGGTTAATGTCATGGATGGCTGCAAAACTGTTTTGGGATAAGTCGATCTCTGTCAGGTTGGTCAAGTAGTCTAGTTTGTTCTCGATATTTGAAATGTTATTACTCTGCAGCAGCAACACCTGCGTGTCAGCGGGTAAGGTGTGTGGCATTGCTGCCAGGTTGGCATCATTGCAGTCTGTTGTTGCAGCTTCCATGTAACTGGATCTCGGTGTGAACCATGGCCTGGTTTCACACACACATAGCTGTGGACAGTCCATACTTCTCCCAACAATCTGCACTATTGCACTGACCACCAGCCCGACAACAAAGTTAGCATTGAATAATGCATCCTTCATCTTGAATGTGTTCCCTCTGCACTGGAATAGGTCCGTTAAAGATTCTGTAATAGCTGGCGTTCAGTGTGTGTTACTGACCACTGCACGGGGGGTTGCAGTCTCATTTAGTCCCAGTAACCTCCCAATCACCTTATCCAGCGAGGCCATGCACACAAACAGCTCGGCCGACGCTCTCTGAAGTCAAACTGATAAACCACCAAACTCTGGCAATTTTGGGGAGGTTATGCACATCATTTATTTTCCCATGGGTGACAAAAATGCTGGAGAAACTCAGCGGGCGAGGCAGCATCTAGTATCGTCCGATCTTCTTGAACATCATTTAAAATGAGCGGAATTGCCTGCAAAAAAAGCACATGTTTTCTCATCAGACACAATAGAGTCATGTGTTCACACTTGTTCGTCTATATTCATGCACATATATTGTACACCAGGGTTTCAAGGAAGGCTGGTACATAAAGGTGAATCCGAATGAGCATTGTGCCCAATGAATTGCATCTCATTCTGAAACATTCACATGTTCATTATTCAGCAGGTACACTTACAATGTTGCACTAATGTTGTCGAACATTGTAGACACAAAGGATTGTAGATGTTGGTTTACACAACAAGTCACAGAGTGCTGGAGTAACTCAGCGGGTCAGGCAGCATCTGTGGGGAACATGGATAGGTGATGTTTCACAGAGTGCTGGAGTAACTCAGCGGGTCAGGCAGCATCTGTGGGGAACATGGATAGGTGACGTTTCACAGAGTGCTGGAGTAACTCAGCGGGTCAGGCAGCATCTGTGGAGAACATGGATAGGTGACGTTTCACAGAGTGCTGGAGTAACTCAGCGGGTCAGGCAGCATCTGTGGAGAACATGGATAGGTGACGTTTCACAGAGTGCTGGAGTAACTCAGCGGGTTAGGCAGCATCTGTGGAGAACATGGATAGGTGGATCTATCTGCAGTCTGAAGCACGTTTGTGAAAAATTGTAGTTGGTATTTTGTTTCTGGAGTCCCGTATCGATCATTGTTTTTGCAATGTATATTGGAAGAGTCAATATTGTTGAATAGTTGCAGAATTCTGGATCATAAAACAAATCAATGTACAATCTCCCAGGGGACAATCCATCTAAAACAATGCTATTCCTAATTAATGTAAGAAGTCCCATGTTACAGGCAGCTGTCCATACTGTACATCATTGTGTATCGTACGTTTAGCAAGGGATGTTCTGTTTCTGTGAACTATTGACATTTGCCAAAACACAGTTTATGCTGTCCAGAAATGTTAACAAAATATAGACTTGGTTCTGAAGTACAGAATATCACATAGAACACAGGTTGGAAATTCAGATTTGTGTTTCAAATGAGAAGGAGAAAAAACATTAACAATTGAGGGGTAAACTCTTTATCAGAACTGCAAGTTGAGCGCGTTTTATAGAGGCGTGGACAAGAGGAACAGATGTAGTGATGGGGCGGCTATTGGTGGAATCAGCAACAAAGATGCATGAAATCCTTGTCCAGACTATTGTGCCCTACATTGAGCATCGCAAACATTCTGAACCAGGCCGATAGTCTGCTGCCTTGGGTCACCAGCGGAGCGGGGAGAGGAAACCAATCTCACATTTGGTTCTGGCTCTTCACAACTTGTCCTGATCAGTGCCTCAGAAAACCTGTCATTAATATATTAAAGATGATCCATCTGCACAGAGAGATACTTTAGCCAATTATTCCTTGGATGGATATGCGACTTAGATGATCAGTACAATTTGTACAAAATGCTGGAGTAACTCGGCGGGACAGGCAGCATTCCTGGAGAGAAGGAATGGGTGACATTTTGGGTCAAGACACAATCTTCAAAGTCTGAAGAAGGGTCCTGACCCGAAACACCATCCACTCCTTCTCTCCAGAGATGCTGTCTGTCCCGTTGAGTTACTCCAGCATTTTTTGTCTATCCTTGTAAACCAACATCAGCAGTTTGTCCCCACACATTACAATTTGTACATTTGTTTTTCCCTGCGGACTGCAAATGAGACTTTGGGAACTCAGTTTTAGTTGTTCCATACAAACTAATAGCTCAGGAGCCTTTTGCTTACTTACAAATTAATCTTTGTTGTTTTAATTAACCTGGTTCAAACATTGTGCTGCTTACATATTCCCTCAGCCACTGCCCTGTATTTGCTCCTGTGCTCAGATTCCCAGTTTGTAGCTTGGGCTGGAGTATGCCATTACCCAGCTTCACGACATTCAGGCAATTCTGCCAAAGCATCCATCCCTCTTCATCCCATCATTGTGATGTGGTGTAGAATATCATCCTTCAATGTTTGCAAGTTCACCTCTCCCATCTTTAAGGTGCTCCTTCATCTCACTTGTTCTGCCAATACGTTTTCTGGCCAAGTATCTGATCTGGCTGAATAATATTCCTGTAGGAACCTTGAACCAATATACGTTATATTTGACAGGACCCGTGTGGTTTGACTATCACTGACACAGTGCAATGGGTGCTGTCTGTAAAGAGACCAGTTATTAAATGCTATATCCTGGGCCATGGTGTGGGGAAGCATTAGTCATCTGAATGAACTACCTCAGTGCTTTTACACAGGGCCTGTTCACAAATGCATTGATTGTTCTGTGGGGAAGTTACTATTAGAGCTTCTCTGAGTGTTGTTATTCGTGAGCCTATTGTCTTGTAGCCGCAGGGTGTGAGGAGAGGTATAACATTTCTCAAGGTGCTTTACACAGAAGTGGAGATTGAGCCATGAATTTCTGAGTGACTGACCTTGAACTGTATCTTGCCGATGAAGCAAAATCTTTTTATTTTAAAGAGAGCAGAACAAAGTCACTGAACGGTTTGCTGTGAAAGGTGAATGGAGGGAGGGCAGAGATATGTCAGTCAGCCTGCTTCACTGTGGGAGATTGGGAATCAGGCATTTTATACCCTTTGTTTGGACAATTAGACTGTTATGCAAATCAATGATGACAGAAGTAATGAGTAAATATAAATTTGATCTGGAACATAATGAGATAAAATGAGCTTGTTGCCCTTGGGAGAATGTACAAGCAGGAGCAACCATCTCATCAGAAATGAGAAGACACATCCCCCGCTGGCTCAGAAGCAGTTGCTGGGTAGCAGGTGAAGCTGCTGCTGATCACTGCAGGGGATCCTCAGGGCAGTCTGAGTATCATCATCTTCAGCGATGACCTTTCTTCCACAACAAGGTGTCCAGCAATCCCCAACTACAGATGCTGCCTGACCCGCTGAGTTACTCCAGCACTCTGTGAAATGTCACCTATCCATGTTCTCCACAGATGCTGCCTGACCCGCTGAGTTACTCCAGCACTCTGTGAAACATCACCTATCCATGTTCTCCACAGAGGCTGCCTGACCCGCTGAAGGAGTGCGGTGCTTCAGTAAGGCAGTCTGCATCTCCCACTGTTGGACACACAATGCTGGTCTTGCAGCAATGCTCCAATCCGTACAAGATTCAACATGAATCTCTGTAACTAACATCTGGGCACCGTGTTATAGGAAAGATGTTGTCAAGCTGGAAAGGGTACAGAGAAGATTTACAAGGATGTTGCCAGGACTAGAGTGCCTGGGCTATAGGGAGAGCTAGAGCAGGCTGGGTCTATTCCTTGGAGGGGTGAACAAGCAGTCAGAGGAGGTAGTTGAGGCTGGGACTATTCCAACTTTTAAGTAAACAGTTAGACAGGTACATGGATAGAACAGGTTTGGAGGGATATGGAGCAAATGCGGGCAGGTGGGACTAGTGTAGCTGGGAACGTTGGCCGGTGTGGGCTAGTTGGGCCGAAGGGCCTGTTTCCACACTGTATCACTCTATGACTAGTGTAGCTGGGACATGTTGGCCGGTGTGGGCAAGTTGGGCTGAAGGGCCTGTTTCCACACTGTATGACTCTATTTTACAGCCACATTCTCACCCAGTCATGGTCTGTTGTGTCATATGTTGAGCCATCACCAGGATTATCACTTGCTGCCAATTCACATTGTCAGTGCCTTGTTGCGGTTGCTGTGCAACAGTCAGTAATGTGTCACTGAGCTAATAATTGTAGAATAAATTGCTGTTTTTCAATACCAGTTGTGCTGTACTCCAGTAACATCTAGACAATAAGGTCACGGTGTATCTGTGGGCTAACTCTGTCTGCCTGACAAGTCCATATCATCAGAAAATATGGATCGGGACTGAAATATTTGTCTTGAATCCATTGTCAATGTGCCGCGAGTGTGGACACTGACTGTGCAGATGTTTTATTGTGTATTGTACGGTGGAACCAGGACCCCCTACACTGGCAGTTCAGACCGTGAGCCAGTGACTGGCTGTTCACGCAGCAGATTTATACATGGTTATGAATCCAATTGTAGCTGTGTGGAGTGCAAAGGCAAGAAAATTACAGCACTAAGCAAACTAAAATGGCAATATGGTTATTGAATCTGTTGAAGAGAAAACGGATAAACATGTTGCAAACGGAAAGTTGAAAACTGTAACAGAGGTAAAAGCATAGATTGGAATACCACCCAAACAACTGTTCCACCTCGCCTGATCTTCAGACAGTTACCTTTCTCTTCTTCAGTCTGAAGAAGGGTCTCGACCCAAAACATCACCTATTCCTTCTCTCCAGAGAAGCTGCCTGTCCCGCTGAGTTACTCCAGCATTGTGTGTCTATCTTCAGACAGTTACCTTTCTCTCCCCACAGCTTCCCCTGATGTTCTGCTGTTGCAGAGGTACCATGCAGGAGCCATTACATAGAATATAGAACAGTACAGCACAGGAAAAGGCCCTTCAGCCCACCTTGCCCATGCCAACCAAGACACCCTATCTATGCTAAACCCGCCTGCCTGCGTTTGGCTCATATCCCTGTAAACCTTTTCTACCCGTGTGCCTGTCCATGTGTACTGCAGTGCAGGGTCATTTAGACATGGAACACCAAGGTTGTGCCTCTGGTGAGTGCGGAGATTCTGGGCAGACAGCAATGAGATGGGGTGAATGGAAGCGTGCAGCTTTGTGGGTTGTCTACAGTGTCCCAAGATGGCAGGAAGAGAACTTGGAATATGAGCAAAACTATAACTGCACTTTCAGGTGAGTAAGCTGTCAATATGAAGGCTGGTTGGTCTTCAGGCAAGTACAACAATCTGCTCCAAATCTGTTTGTCACTGATGTTGAGGCACTAAAAGTTTAAACTGTTTTACCATCAGCGATTTAATCATCGATTAAATAGAAAATAACCTAAACATGCAGTCAGACTTGGGTGAGAGGGACAGGAAAAGTTGGACACTCTGAATACTTTTAAAACAAAAAGAATGTTGAGCAACATGAGATTGAATGCCCAGGAACCGCTGACAAAGTAATTGCAGTTATTATTTGTAGTTATGACATCCAGAGTGTTTGCGTTCTCCTACATGATGTGGAAATGACAATGCCATTATGTTCAAGAAACAATTTGGTCAAAGAGTGGCTGATCAAAAACCTTCTGCATTATATTGTTTTAAAATAAATGTCTTCCTTGAGCACAATTTTCAGTACTCTCTTTAATTTGAACTTCAGCTTGAAATATATAAGATTGAAGGAACCACTGAGTGTAATCTGTACTTGAAGATCTGCGCGTCATGCCTCGTGATGCACTGCACACCAGTTAGTGCAATGTCTCCCATTCCATCGTTTGGTACTGTGATGCGGCCAGTGATGTACCCAGTGATGTACCCAGTGATGTGGCCAGTGATGTACCCAGTGATGCGGCCAGTGATGTGGCCAGTGATGTACCCAGTGATGTACCCAGTGATGTGGCCAGTGATGTACCCAGTGATGTACCCAGTGATGTGGCCAGTGATGTACCCAGTGATGTACCCAGTGATGTGGCCAGTGATGTGGCCAGTGATGTACCCAGTGATGTACCCAGTGATGTGGCCAGTGATGTACCCAGTGATGTGCCCAGTGATGTACCCAGTGGTGCGGCCAGTGATGCAGCCAGTGATGTACCCAGTGATGTGGCCAGTGATGCGGCCAGTGATGTGGCCAGTGATGTGGCCAGTGGTGCGGCCAGTGGTGCGGCCAGTGGTGCGGCCAGTGATGCACCCAGTGATGTGGCCAGTGGTGCGGCCAGTGGTGCGGCCAGTGATGCACCCAGTGATGTGGCCAGTGGTGCGGCCAGTGATGCACCCAGTGATGTGGCCAGTGATGTACCCAGTGATGTGGCCAGTGGTGCGGCCAGTGATGTACCCAGTGATGTGGCCAGTGGTGCGGCCAGTGATGTGGCCAGTGGTGCGACCAGTGGTGCGGCCAGTGGTGCGGCCAGTGATGTGGCCAGTGATGCGACCAGTGATGCGGCCAGTGGTGCTGCCAGTGGTGCTGCCAGTGGTGTGGCCAGTGGTGCAGCCAGTGGTGTGGCCAGTGATGTACCCAGTGGTGCTGCCAGTGGTGTACCCAGTGATGTACCCAGTGGTGCTGCCAGTGGTGTACCCAGTGATGTACCCAGTGGTGCTGCCAGTGGTGTACCCAGTGATGTGGCCAGTGATGTACCCAGTGATGTGGCCAGTGGTGCGGCCAGTGGTGTGGCCAGTCATGTACCCAGTCATGTACCTAGTGATGTACCCAGTGATGTACCCAGTGATGTACCCAGTGATGCGGCCAGTGATGTACCCAGTGATGTACCCAGTGATGTACCCAGTGATGTGGCCAGTGATTTGGACAGTGATGTACCCAGTGATGCGGCCAGTGATGCACCCAGTGATGTGGCCAGTGTGGCGTTACTGTCAAAGGATGCACGGGGGCAGTTTCCCGAGTATCCACCTTGTCCCACCTCCCCTCCGGCAAGCCTAGTACAACTTCTCGTCGGGCTAGAGTGTTCCACAATTGGTTTAAAGTATTCAGCGATAATTCTAAAAAGGCACAAATACATAATTGAAATAAATAGTTTGTAGATTTATCTGAAAGAAACTGGCTTGTAAACGGTGAGTGACGTGAGCAGTGGTTGGTCAGTTCCCACTGAAGCCGTGGGCTGGAGCTAGCTTGCTCTGTGTCCCGTGACTGGTGAGGACATGTTGGAGCCCACTGCTGTGGCCAGTGTCAGGACGCTCTGATTTTGTTATATAAGCAAGATATTTTTACACCTCTTCAGGAAGGATAAGACTGAAAATAATTGAGGCTGAACTTTACACCTGAGCTCCGATTCATCTTCCTTTCCTCACAAATGCTGAGCAGTGTTTCAAAGCTTTTTTTGGTTCAAGCCTTAAAATATAATGGTGGAAAAGACTGCAACTTAATTAGAATCAGTAGCCTCTTTAAAATAAACAGCCACCCTGATGGGTCCAGCCAATCTCCGTGTCGATGCGGGGTTGTCACCAGCTCCACATTAACCAGGGGTTTGCTTGTGAAATGCTGACAGACCAACCACGAGATGAAATGCTGATTACAGGGGCTGGCATGCAGCAAGGTAGCAGCTCTAAGCAGCCATCGGGGTAACCATGGCAACCTCATTGGACAGGGAGGTAACATTTCCTTTCTCGGGAAAGGTATGAAAACGGGCAAACTGAGAGAGAGATTGTGTGTGATGGCCTCTCGCTCGCCAGTTCTGCCTCACACCCAAAGATCAAAATGCTGGCGAGAGGTGTTAGTCCCACTGAGCGAGCTCACTCACTCGCTTTCTGTTTGCACGATTATCCAGTTCACTAGCTGCAGGAGAAATGTCCCCCGGACGCAGGGTGAGTAGAATGAATATGGGTATCCCTCACAGATACACCGCTGCTCAAAACCAATCTTGTTGCCCACTGATGCATCCATGCAATGCATGCATTGCGGAGCTGCAAGATAAATGTGGATGGAGCAATGAGACATGACTCCATGACCTCTGACTGCACGACCCCTGACTCTGTCTCATGACTATGACCCCTGACTCTATGTCTCATGACTCTATGACCCCTGACTCTATGGCCCCTGACTCCATGTCCCAAAATGTGTAGGAAGGAACTGCAGATGCTGGTTTAACAAAATGTGTAGGAAGTATATTGTGCTGAGGCATTTGTCTGTTCCCCCATCAATAGTTCGAGGAATGGTATTTACAATCAGTACAACGCACTACATAGTACAGAGAAGGTTCACCAGACTGATTCCTGGGATGGCAGGACTTCCATATGAAGAAAGACTGGATAGACTTGACTTGTACTCGCTAGAATTTAGAAGATTGAGGGGGATCTTATAGAAACGTACAAAATTCTTAAGGGGTTGGGCAGGCTAGATGCAGGAAGATTGTTCCCGATGTTGGGGAAGTCCAGAACAAGGGGTCACAGTTTAAGGATAAGGGGGAATTCTTTTAGGACCTAGATGAGAAATACAATTTTCACACAGAGAGTGGTGAGTCTCTGGAATTCTCTGCCACAGAGGGTAGTTGAGGCCAGTTCATTGGCTATATTTAAGAGGGAGTTAGATGTGGCCCTTGTGGCTAAAGGGATCAGAGGGTATGGAGAGAAGGCAGGTACAGGATACTGAGCTGGATGATCAGCCGTGATCATATTGAATGGCGGTGCAGGCTCGAAGGGCCGAATGGCCTACTCCTGCACCTATTTTTCTATGTTTCTATGTTTCTCGTGGTAACATTTATATGAACAAGTTCAGTGGATTGAAAACCAATAGCCTGGGTAATTGTAGAGACCAGCTTAGCAACCCTGGCTGTTCACACTTCCAGTGTCTGTGCTCGGAATGATCAGCAAGGAGTGTTGCAGTCACAAGCTCTGCAGCTCTGCAGTAGAACATATGCAACCATGCATGGCTAGTACGAGACAACTGTCTCTTTGTGGCTGTCCTTTAGTTCCTTAAAAAGTACTTTGTTATATTTTTTAAGCGCAGCAAAAGATTTGAAGAGAAAGCTGCAGGTAGAGCCACAGGTCATTGTGGTTTAGCATGAGTTTAGTTTGTTGTCACATGCACTGAAGTACAGTGAAAAGTCTTTGTTGTGTGCTAACTACTCACTCACTCCATTCTAATGGAAGCAAGAGGAATGTCCAGACTCCATCATCCAATGTGGAGGGGCATCTTCCACAATTACTAAATCACTTTCTGGTAAGATTCATAAAGTTCTCAATATTCTGATCGACCCTGATTCACCAGCACTGAATTACACAATTATGTTTCAATAATGATCACACAAAATACTTTGGAAGGAAGGAAGGCAATATCACCGAATGACTGGCTGGACAGTCAGAAGCTTTTCCCAAATACTAGAGGGCATTGCTTCAAGGTGAGAGGGGCAACGTTTCATTGCGGGGCAAGGTTTTCTACAGTGGGGAGGGGGGGGGGGGGGGCAGATACAATAGTGGCATTGAAGAGGCATTTGGACAGGCACAGGGATATGCAGGGAATGATGAGATACGGGTCACGAGCAGGCAGAGGAGATCAGTTTAACTTGGCATCATATTCAGCATGGACATTGTGGGCCGAAGGGCCTGTTCCTGTGCTGTGCCTTTCTGTGCATCAAGCAAAGTGATCATTATATATGACAAAATGAGTTTCGTGGCCAGCACGTGTGGGGACAACGGTTTGCATGGTGCAATGATTGGCCTTTGTCATCAGTAGCAGCCACTTGAGGGACTTCCTACCTCTACATGTGACAATGGCCTTGTTGTGTGCAGTAATGATTGTTTCGGCATGTTTGGGCATGTTTGGGCTGATGGTCAACCCTTGAGGAACGTGGGGTGCAGCAGCTGCCACCTGTGGACAAGGGAGACCTCTAATGCTTCCTTGTGACAATAACCGTTGAAGAAAAACAGCATCTAATTATATTCATAATGCTACGGTATAAAAGTTACCTGGGGATATGGACAGTTGGCTTGCAAATAGCATGGTTGACATGATTAAAACAGGATCAAATTGGTTTGGGCTTTAGTTGCAAGATGAATCTGTCATTCTGTGGCTGATGAGAATCATTACTGCACTGCTCACCATTGCTTCCTGATTATATTATCCTGGAACTCCGTTGAAAGAGGCCAGCTTGCTCACCACTTACAACACCCTTACAACATTTGTTAACATATCTATCTGTTTCCGTTAAATTGATGGATTCTCTTGAGGTATGGGGAAATAATGTAGGTGTTAGTTTAATGCATGGTGAAGGAATGGCCAGACTGTGTAAGAGATTAGGTCTTCAGCGCAGAAGGTTAAGGGGGGACTTGATTGAGGTCTTTAAAATGAAGAAAGGGATAGACAGAGTAGACGTGGATAAGCTTTTCCCATTGAGGGTAGCAAAGATTCAAACAAGACGGCATGACATGAGAATTAAGGGACAGAAGGTTAGGGGTAACATGAGGGGGAACGTCTTTACTCAGAGAGTGGTGGCTGTGTGGAATGATCTTCCTGCAGAAGTGGTGGAGGCAGGATTTTTAACATTTAAAAGTAAAGTGGATAGGTATATGGACGGGAAGGGGAATTGAGGGGTATGGTCTGAGTGCAGGTCGATGGGACTAGGGGAAAATAAATGGTCGGCACGGACTGGAAGGGACGAGAAGGCCTGTTTCCGTGCTGTAATTGTTATATGGTTATATTAAATGAAGGACCGGTCGATCCATTTTACAGAGATGTCATCAGTGGTCCGGACAAGCTGCTTCCTTGTCCGCCTGTCCCTGAAACATTAACCAGCTCGTTATTTACCTATGGGACCTCTCTGGGCAAATAGTTTCCCCCCAAACAATCATATCCTTTACAAATGTCAGCCAGGGTTTAGCAAGTGCTATAGAGACAAAATAATGTGTTGATGGAAATAACGTATAAATAAACCGGTGAAAGATGCGACTATTCCCTACATAGAGGAGGAATGTCTTTAGTCAGAGGGTAGTTAATCTGTGGAACTCATAGCCACAGAGGGCTGTGGAGGCCAAGTCAGTGGATATTTTTAAGGCAAAGATAGACAAATTGTTGATTAGAACGGGTGTCAAGGGTCATGGGGAGAAGATAGGACAATGGGATTAGGAGGCAGAGAGCAGCCATGATTGAATGGCGGAGTGGACTCGATGGGCCGAATGGCCTAATTCTGCTCCTATAACTTGTGAACGTGAATATTCCAGTTATTAGGAAACGGCCGTCTGGTTAAGCTAGTGCTGACTGTGAGACCTCTGGTTAAGCTAGTGCTGACTGTGAGACCTCTGGTTAAGCTAGTGCTGACTGTGAGACCTCTGGTTAAGCTAGTGCTGACTGTGAGACCTCTGGTTAAGCTAGTGCTGACTGTGTGAGGCCTCTGGTTAAGCTAGTGCTGACTGTGAGACCTCTGGTTAAGCTAGTGCTGACTGTGAGGCCTCTGGTTAAGCTAGTGCTGACAGTGAGACCTCTGGTTAAGCTAGTGCTGACTGTGTGAGGCCTCTGGTTAAGCTAGTGCTGACAGTGAGACCTCTGGTTAAGCTAGTGCTGACTGTGAGACCTCTTTTTAACCTAGTGCTGACTGTATGAGACCTCTGGTTAAGCTAGTGCTGACTGTGAGACCTCTGGTTAAGCTAGTGCTGACTGTCAGACCTCTTTTTAAGCTAGTGCTGACAGTGAGACCTCTGGTTAAGCTAGTGCTGACTGTGAGACCTCTGGTTAAGCTAGTGCTGACTGTGAGACCTCTGGTTAAGCTAGTGCTGACAGTGAGACCTCTTTTTAAGCTAGTGCTGACTGTGTGAGACCTCTGGTTAAGCTAGTGCTGACTGTGTGAGGCCTCTGGTTAAGCGAGTGCTGACTGTGAGACCTCTGGTTAAGCTAGTGCTGACTGTGAGACCTCTGGTTAAGCTAGTGCTGACTGTGAGACCTCTGGTTAAGCTAGTGCTGACTGTGAGACCTCTGGTTAAGCTAGTGCTGACTGTGAGACCTCTGGTTAAGCTAGTGCTGACTGTGTGAGACATCTAGTTAAGCTATTGCTGACAGTGAGACCTCTGGTTAAGCTAGTGCTGACTGTGTGACCTCTGGTTAAGCTAGTGCGGACTGTGTGAGACCTCTGGTTAAGCTAGTGCTGACAGTGAGACCTCTGGTTAAGCTAGTGCGGACTGTGTGAGACCTCTGGTTAAGCTAGTGCTGACAGTGAGACCTCTGGTGTATCGGTTTCAGTCGTATCACTTGTTCTCACAAACAAGCACAATCCCCTGAGATGAGGAATCCTAAAACTACGTGTCAGTGTAAGACTTAGAATGTAATATGAACTCGAGTGAAAATCTTTATTCTTACAATTACAGAAGCATTTAATTTTTGAAAGTCTGATGTGTATTGAGCAATGTGGGAGCTTTATTGAAACAGGCTGGTGGAAGTTATTTAAATGAATACATTTGGCATTAAGCTGATGAGTTATGCAGTCTGATATCATGTGGTGTATTTATTTCTATATAAATCCCATTTCTGATCTTCCAGTCGTGGTTTAAACCGATTTATACAACAGCTGTTGATTTAGTTGGCACACCATCACAGGCTGTCTCTTTGAGGCTGTGCAAACAGTTCAAACAAGTGATTTTTGTTACAAAACAAATTAATACATTTTAATCTTGCAAAGTGTAAGAAATGGTGATGCAGTATTTGGGCATTTTGTTACCTCTGCCATGCACCTTAATAAAGTCTCCCGTACTCCCCTCAGCCTCCCTGCTCATGGAAACAACCCCAGCCTAATCACTCTTTCCTCCCAGCTGAATTTTACAGTTTTAGCATCCTTATAAATCTCCAAACATGCATGGATTACAATTCTAGAATAACCCCCTACGGTGAGGTACATCCTCACTGCCTTGTTAATCACTTCATTGATCCTTCCTCCTACCTGTTAAAGGTCTGCCAAACATCTTCTATGCTTCTATGTTTCTATGAAAGGAGGCGAGGCGGGATTTGCTAACTTCGGCTGTGGGCCCAGCATCAAAACTGTGTCTAGAAATCTACTTTCATGACCCATGTCTCCGAACTACATGGAATTTTGCACAGATTTAGATAAAATATAATTGAGCGGGAAGTCATAACTCGTCAGCGTCAAAAGTTGCACATTAATTAATTAAACTAATTAGAAAATGAGATTGAAAAAGTAAGCGCCATCTAGTGTCCAATGCCCATATTCCCCCATGGGGAGCCTAATTCCGTGTTGCCGTCTATTTAAACCATATATTATACTATATATATATATGACTTGTGAATATGACTAATCATATATAATTATGTATAAGTATATTATATATAAATAATATAATGAATATAATTGGGTGTGTATTTTGAATGAATGCTGCAGAGGTCCGGCTCCTGAACCAGCCTAATTAATGGGTGAGGGCAGTTCTTGTGGGTTCCCCTGTTTACTGAACCCCACTAGCCAGTGTGCAGAGTGGGGGTCAAGGCCATAGCGGGACCGTGGCAGTGCCAGGCGAATGCATCTTTCACTGACAGGAAAATGCCTAACCCTAACACCCCCCTTGCAGACCTGCCCACGGCTGGAGCTGGAGCTGGAGCCGCTTTGGGCCCTGCAGTGCGTGCATCTCGGCCAGCACGCCCTTCTGGATCATTGTGGTGATGATGGAGGTGAGCAGCACTGCCCTGCACTCCGCCCGGGCCGCCTTCAGCATCCCCATAGAGCCGGCTCTGTCAGTCCGCCCGCTCACTGCAACACCGGCCGGCCAACAGCCCGACCGACCCATCGCAGCACTCACCGGCCTACCGACACCTCCACCAGCCAGCCAACAGCCCGACCGACCCATCGCAGCACTCACCGGCCTACCGACACCTCCACCGGCCTACCAACACCTCCACCGGCCGGCCGACACCTCCACCGGCCTACCGACACCTCCACCAGCCTACCGACACCTCCACCGGCCTACCGACTGCCCGACCAACCCATCGCAGCACTCACCGGCCTACCGACACCTCCACCGGCCTACCAACACCTCCACCAGCCTACCGACAAGCCCGACCGACTGACCCTGACCCTAATCCTAACCCTAGCTCAACATTTGTTAAAGAAGGAACTGCAGATGCTGGAATATCAAGGGTACACAAAATGCTGGAGAAACTCAGCGGTGCAGCAGCATCTATGGAGCGAAGGAGATCGGCCCGAAACGTTGCCTATTTCCTTCGCTCCATAGATGCTGCTGCACCGCTGAGTTTCTCCAGCATTTTGTGTACCCTCTACATTTGTTATTTATCATTGTTATTTAACAGTTCACATCATAACTTTATAAAGATAAATCAATTGTAAAACAAAATGATCAGCAAGGTGAGCATTACCTTTATTCCTCGGAAACCTTACTCTTGTTATTGATGTAATGAGGAGGCAGCCATGGTCCCAAGGCCCTCACTGCCTAGCGACCATAAAACAAAGTGCGGGATTGGTCAATTTGCGTCCGACCTCAATGTCAAACGTGCATTGATTGGACAATGACTACTCAGAAAGTTGGACGTTTTTCCCATTTCAAACAAATTGTGCCGGTTTTGTTCTTGACGAGTTTCTGGTATGATTTATATAATATTTTTACACAATATGTTAAAAGTCAGTTGAGTTAGTTCCGTGAGTTGGGTCACGGACTTGAGTGAAAAAGCTCCTCGGCCCACAGCCTAACTCATTGCCACAGACGGCTGTGGAAGCCAAGTTAATGGATATTTTTAAAGCAGAGATAGACAAATTCTTGATTAGAACGGGTGTCAAAGACCATGGGGAGAAAGCAGGAAAATGGGATTAGGAGGTTGAGATCAGCCATGATTGTATAGCGGAATGGACTCATTGGGCCGAATGGCCTAATTTTACTCCTTTAACTTGGAGTAGAAACATCCCATAACAGAATGACAACTAATTTTGAGTCACGAAATGCATTTCACACAGGCCCATTTGTTTATCTAATCATTACTCGGCCAGATACCCAGGCCCCCATCCTTGCTGTGTGTCACTGCAATGCACAACATGGCTCTGCTCACACCTGCTTCATTCCCTTTACTGATTTCCAGATATTAAGAATTGAATAATGTTTATTTTCCTCTTCAATAATCCTCTAAATACAAATCTTTACCTTGTAGCACATGGATGAGAGGAGTTAAAGATAATTGGATCTCCCTGTTGTAAGGAGGCATTGGATACAGTGACTGGCCACCATGCCAACATGCTGCTGCATTCCCTTGGCCAGTGACTGACCACCATGCCAACATGCTGCTGCATTCCCTTGGCCAGTGACTGGCCACCATGCCAACATGCTGCTGCATTCCCTTGGCCAGTGACTGGCCACCATGCCAACATGCTGCTGCATTCCCTTGGCCAGTGACTGACCACCATGCCAACATGCTGCTGCATTCCCTTGGCCAGTGACTGGCCACCATGCCAACATGCTGCTGCATTCCCTTGGCCAGTGACTGGCCACCATGCCAACATGCTGCTGCATTCCCTTGGCTCTGGCTGATGGCAGGTGCACTGATTGGGGCTTTCATCTGCCAGAACTAAATCTATCATTTAATTAATTAAATATTCTGCATTTTTTGTTTAGTTTAGAGATAGAGCGTGGAAACAGGCCCTCTGGCCCACCAGGTCCACACTGACCAGCGATCCCTGCACACTAACACTATCCTACACACACTAGGTACAGTGTGTGTAGGATAGTTTACATTCATACCAAGCCAATTAACCTACAAAGCTGTACAAGTGTGGGAGGAAACCAGAGCACCCGGAGAAAATCCATAGAGCTACAGTGACCAGAGGGCCACAGTGACCAGAGGGCCACAGTGACCAGAGGGCCACAGTGACCAGAGGGCCACAGTGACCAGAGGGCCACAGTGACCAGAGGGCCACAGTGACCAGAGGGCCACAGTGACCAGAGGGCCACAGTGACCAGAGGGCCACAGTGACCAGAGGGCCACAGTGACCAGAGGGCCACAGTGACCAGAGGGCCACAGTGACCAGAGGGCCACAGTGACCAGAGGGCCACAGTGACCAGAGGGCCACAGTGACCAGAGGGCTACAGTGACCAGAGGGCCACAGTGACCAGAGGGCCACAGTGACCAGAGGGCCACAGTGACCAGAGGGCCACAGTGACCAGAGGGCCACAGTGACCAGAGGGCCACAGTGACCATAGAGCTACAGTGACCATAGAGCCACAGTGACCAGAGGGCTACAGTGACCATAGAGCTACAGTGACCAGAAGGCCACAGTGACCAGAGAGCTACAGTGACCAGAGGGCCACAGTGACCAGAGGGCCACAGTGACCAGAGGGCCACAGTGACCAGAGGGCCACAGTGACCATAGAGCTACAGTGACCATAGAGCCACAGTGACCAGAGGGCTACAGTGACCATAGAGCTACAGTGACCAGAAGGCTACAGTGACCAGAGGGCCACAGTGACCAGAGGGCCACAGTGACCAGAGGGCTACAGTGACCAGAGGGCCACAGTGACCATAGAGCTACAGTGACCATAGAGCTACAGTGACCAGAGGGCTACAGTGACCATAGAACCACAGTGACCAGAGGGCTACAGTGACCATAGAACCACAGTGACCAGAGGGCTACAGTGACCAGAGGGCCACAGTGACCAGAGGGCTACAGTGACCAGAGGGCCACAGTGACCAGAGGGCTACAGTGACCAGAGGGCCACAGTGACCAGAGGGCTAAAGTGACAGTACAGTTCCAGTGACCAGAGGGCCACAGTGACCAGAGGGCCACAGTGACCAGAGGGCCACAGTGACCAGAGGGCCACAGTGACCAGAGGGCCACAGTGACCATAGCTACAGTGACCAGAGGGCTACAGTGACCAGAGGGCCACAGTGACCAGAGGGCCACAGTGACCAGAGGGCTACAGTGACCATACAGTTACAGTGACCAGAGGGCCACAGTGACCAGAGGGCCACAGTGACCAGAGGGCTACAGTGACCGTACAGTTATAGTGACCAGAGGGCCACAGTGACCAGAGGGCTACAGTGACCGTACAGTTACAGTGACCAGAGGGCCACAGTGACCAGAGGGCCACAGTGACCGTACAGTTACTGTGACCATAGAGCTACAGTGACCAGAGGGCCACAGTGACCATACAGTTACAGTGACCTGTAGCTTTGTCCTTGCTGTTGGGATTCTGTGGCTCCAAGTTGAACCTCACTGTTTTCTATTTCATGCAAATTGAGATGTAACAAACACTGCTAAATACGGTTTAAAAAATACATTTGGCGTGTAGTGATATTATTACCTGATAAAAGCTGAATAGTTCTGTTTTTGTTACAATTTTTAATAGGTTGGTTTCAAAATTCAAGCATTATTCTTGTGTTCACTGAATCATGAAAGGAAAAAAACTCATATTTCTGTAATCGCATATTCAGCTAACCATCTGTAAAATGAGCTGGGCCAAATGCGGTTTCTTTAGTGAGACTGGAAGTTAGCTGCCAGCAAGTTGGAGGCCACGTCTGCAGGATGTTTAACCATTGAGTTACCTTTCGGCAGGGCTTTGTTTGAGATTAGAACTGTTGAGTCACAGTTGAAGGTGTTTAAAATGGCGTTAACTCTCTAAGGGGCACAAGTTACTAACAACTGCTTCAGTTAATATTAAGCCATCCCACCATCGGGTGGAACATGTACCTTGTTTATGCCAGTAACTTTCTCAGTAAAACCCGAGCACTTCATTCTATATCCAATCAAAAACAACAATTAGTGTTTCTCACTCTAAGGTATGACAAAACATTTATTTAACAGGTACTGAGCTGCCCATAAATTCATTGACATTTTAGGATTAAATAATTTTAATTTATGTATCAGAAACACTGCGTTTACAATGAATATCGTGAAATGAAGAAATTCATTTTGTGAAGAATTTTCCTTCATTTAGTTTGTTTTCAAATAATGCAATGTTTCGTATTTTCAGATTTCCACTAATTTAAAACACTCGCTTAATTCAAAATGTCTTTGGCTTCGTTGTTACCTCATCTTGTAAGACTATTTCATACATTGTTTTAACTTTGGCTACGTTATTTAATCTGCTTCTTTGTGTCGTTTAGATGTTCTAACATTCCTGATTGTCACCATCAGCAATACTGCTGAAAGCACCGGTACATGTTCTTAAACGGTGCATGTATGTTCATAAATGACACATGTATGTTCATAAACGGTACATGTATGTTCATAAACGGTACATGTATGTTCATAAACGGTACATGTATGTTCATAAACAGGACGTGTATGTTTACAAACAGGACGTGTATGTTCATAAACGGTACATGTATGTTCATAAATGACACATGTATGTTCATAAACGGTACATGTATGTTTACTAACAGTACGTGTATGTTCATAAATGACACATGTATGTTCATAAACGGTACATGTATGTTGATAAACGGTACATGTTCGTAAACTCCTGTACCACATACTCATGAAAGCTGGTTGTAATAGCACGAGGTATTGCTCTAAACCCGAAGCTGGATTGTAAAATGTGCCTTAATATGAATACATTAATAATACCATTATAACTATCTTATCCTTAAGCAATGAACTTAAAAGCAACACTCCAATGAGTATTGTCAAACATGCATTATAAAGTGCATTGATGCCAAGGGACAGTCGTACTCTGCAGAGCTGGCGATAACTGGTGTACCAAACCCCGGTAAACTTGCCAACCTGTTCATGCCGCACTATTGGCAGCCCCGCCAACAGTCTGTCTGTTTTTTCGTCTTTTTTAAATTTTTAATGTGTTTTAAAAGTTTGTGTAAATGTTCTCCGGTTTGTTTTATGTGGGGGGAGGGAGAGGGGGAAACTAATTTCTAGTCTTTTACCTTGCCGGAGATGCGATTGTTTTCCGGGTCGCATCTCAGGTCGTTCCGTGGGCTAACGTCGGAGCTGGAGGCCTCCTCAGACTGACTTTGAGCCCCACCGCGGGGCGCGGACTTAACCGGAGCTGATCCCTTGCCTGGGATCGCATCAACCGCGGCCTGCGGACTTTACCATCGATAGCTCGCAGTCTCGGGAGAGACCGAGTTGGGAAGCTCCAATGACGCAAGTTCGATCAGCCCCGACCCGGCGTTCGATCGCTCACTGCGGGGGAGCTGACATCCCCCCGATACAGGAGCTGATCGCCCGACGCTGAGGGTCCAAACGCCGCCGGCTACGGGAGTCAAGATCGTCCCATCAACGGAGGGCTCGAGGTCCCCGACTACGGGAGAACAAAGGGAAGAGATTTGGAACGTTTTTTGCCTTCCATCACAGTGAGGAATGTGAAGGAGTCGCTGTGGTGGATGTTTATGTTAAAATGTATTGTGTGTGTCCCGTTGCTTTTTATTTGTACAACTGACTTGGCAAATGGAATTCCTCGTATGTTGCAAAACATACTTGGCTAATAAAGTATTGGTGTATTGTGATCAAGTATGGTTGTGATTCCTCCAAAGCAAAGGTTCCCTTTCTGCAGGATGTTGGTCTCTGACTTCCTTTACCTCCGTCGCCCTGGATGTTTCCAAACAAGAGCCATCCCCTAGCTTTTCATCTTGTTCTGGTTGAGCCCATGACATCCCCACTCTTCACCCTGCTGTTTAATGTTCATTCCAGCTCTCAGCTTGTTGTCCCACACTGCTCAACAACTCAGGAAGTGAAGGAAATATAAATAAGCTTTCACCTGCCATTGAACTGAAAGCAGAATTGACAACGTTGACACCTAAAAGCAACAAATGATTTTTAACTGAACAAAAATGCTGGAGAAACTCAGCGGGTGAGGCAGTATCTATGGGGCGAAGGAAATAGGCAACGTTTCGGGCCAAAACCCTTCTTCAGATTGATGTGAGGGTGGGGGCAGGAAGAAGAAAGGAAGAGGCGGAGACAGTGGGCTGAGGGAGAGATGAGAAGGGGAGGAGGCAGTGAGGACTACCTGAAATTGGAGAAGTCAATGTTCACACCGCTGGGGTATAAACTACCCAAGTGAAATATGAGGTGCTGCTCCTCCAATTTACGGTGGTCCTCACTCTGGCCATGGAGGAGGCCCAGGACAGAAAGGTCGGATTCGGAATGGGAGGGGGAGTTGAGGTGCTGAGCCACCGGGAGATCAGGTTGGTTATTGCGGACCGAGCGGAGGTATTGGGCGAAGCGATCGCCCAGACTACGCTTGGTCTCACCGATCTAGAGCAGCTGACACCTAGAGCAGCGGATGCAATAGATGAGGTTGGAGGAGGTGCAGGTGAACCTCTGTTGCACCTGGAACGACTGCTTGGGTCCTTGAGTGGAGTCGAGGGGGGAGGTAAAGCAACACGTGTAGCATTTCCTGCAGTTGCAAGGGAAAGTGCCCGGGGAGAGGTTGGTACGGGTGGGAAGGGACGAATTGACCAGGGGGGTTACGGAGGGAGCTGTCTTTGCGGAAATGTTTTTTGAGAGTGTGGCTTTCCTGTGCTTTTATCTGCTGAAGCTCATGCTGGACTTGAAGACATTCAGCAGGTCTGCATTAACTTGTAGTGGACATGTTTTTCGCTTTGTTTGCTGGTAAGGTGGTGTAGTGAGAACTCTTCAAGTCCCAACATGATGCACCATTAATTTGTATTCACAATGTCACAGAATCAGCCAGGCTACAATTAGATGCAACCTCCCCTGTATTCAATGTGGACTCGAGATTTGCAAAAAGGGAATAATATAGATAACAGGTTTGATCCAGCTAGTCCCTAGGCATAATTATCACCAACAACTTGTTACTGAAGCACACCGACGCCTCTACATCCTCAGACCAAGGAGTTTCATTCAGTGACATGCCGACTTCTACAGATGCACCATAGAGAGCATACTATTGGCAAGCACCACAGCTTCATGTAGGAGCAGCTTTGGGCCCCAAGACTGCAGGCAATTCCAGAGACTTGCAGATGTAGCCCAGTCTATCACTGACCCTGACCACACCTCCTTATCATTGACTCCATCTACACTTCACGCTGCTTTAGGAAAGCAGCCAACATCATCCAGGTTTTCACCGCCATCATTCCCTCTTCTCCCCTCCTGTAGGCTTGGATGGACAGAGTCAGGAGCAGCATCTTTACCACAATCATCAGACTACTGAACTGCCCTCCCATAAGCTGGGACCTAGTCCAAATCACCCAACCTCCTTCATTGTGGATCTTCCATTTGTTAATGCCTGCACTTTCTCTGTCAGTGTAACACCACAATGCTGCGAGCCTATGTTACCTGTTGTACTTGTGTAAGGCTGGGTTGTACTCATGTATAGTATGTGAACAAAATGTTGAACAAGTGAACACAGCATCTCAGTACACGTAACAATAATAAACTAATGGCAATATGCAATCAGTCTTAGATTTCTATGACTAAATGTAGCTAGTATTGTGTGACTCTTTAGATATTCTCTGTTGGGGCACAGAGCTGTAGAAGCTCCTGCTCTGGGAAGATTGTACATCATTCGTGAATGTTTTGTGAAATTTCCAGGTGGTAATCTCTGCGAAGAGTAACTGTTGTTTTACAAATAAAGTTGCCTGTGTGCATGCAAGTTAGCAATGTGAACAGGTTAACTCACCAACGTGGAGGCCTGGGCCAGTATGTACACACTGCTACTTGCTTTGGCAGATGTGTGTTGCTACATGGCTTTGCAGTCAGAGCAAACACACTATCCTGTTTCAACATCTACCCGCTAAGAGAATTATGAATGAAAAATGAAGGATGAAAACAGCCTCCTGTCTACTTTTCAGTACCGTGTCGTTTGTTCTTCAACTTAATTTCCACAGATTACAGATACCAGACCCGTTTGCTTCAGCCTATCAGCTTCTACATTGAGTGATTTCCCAGTGAGACATTGTGCATTATGTTGATAATAATTCCAGATGTGTTTGAACCCACTCCATTCCCCCAATTGCCAGCAACATTGGTTAGTAATGTTGAAGGCAATTAATATCATTTCATGTGAATGGTTTCTTGTGTTTTACAATGCTGCTTACGTCTGGGTTATGACATGGTAAGAGGACGGTACAAATAGAATAGAGCCGTTTATTAATTTCCACAATCAACAAGCTGGTCAACACACCCACACACTAATGGACCTGTCCCACACTACAACAAGCTGGTCAACACACCCACACACTAATGGGCCTGTCCCACACTACAACAAGCTGGTCAACACTCCCACACACTAATGGACCTGTCCCACACTACAACAAGCTGGTCAACACTCCCACACACTAATGGGCCTGTCCCACACTACAACAAGCTGGTCAACACACCCACACACTAATGGGCCTGTCCCACACTCCCACAAGCTGGTCAACACACCCACACACTAATGGACCTGTCCCCCACTACAACAAGCTGGTCAACACACCCACACACTAATGGGCCTGTCCCCCACTACAACAAGCTGGTCAACACACCCACACACTAATGGGCCTGTCCCCCACTACAACAAGCTGGTCAACACACCCACACACTAATGGGCCTGTCCCACACTACAACAAGCTGGTCAACACACCCACACACTAATGGGCCTGTCCCAGACTACAACAAGCTGGTCAACACACCCACACACTAATGGGCCTGTCCCACACTACCACAAGCTGGTCAACACTCCCACACACTAATGGGCCTGTCCCACACTCCCACACACTAATGGGCCTGTCCCACACTACAACAAGCTGGTCAACACACCCACACACTAATGGGCCTGTCCCACACTCCCACACACTAATGGGCCTGTCCCACACTACAACAAGCTGGTCAACACACCCACACACTAATGGACCTGTCCCACACTACAACAAGCTGGTCAACACACCCACACACTAATGGGCCTGTCCCCCACTACAACAAGCTGGTCAACACTCCCACACACTAATGGGCCTGTCCCACACTACAACAAGCTGGTCAACACACCCACACACTAATGGGCCTGTCCCACACTCCCACAAGCTGGTCAACACACCCACACACTAATGGACCTGTCCCCCACTACAACAAGCTGGTCAACACACCCACACACTAATGGGCCTGTCCCCCACTACAACAAGCTGGTCAACACACCCACACACTAATGGGCCTGTCCCCCACTACAACAAGCTGGTCAACACACCCACACACTAATGGGCCTGTCCCACACTACAACAAGCTGGTCAACACACCCACACACTAATGGGCCTGTCCCACACTACAACAAGCTGGTCAACACACCCACACACTAATGGGCCTGTCCCACACTACCACAAGCTGGTCAACACTCCCACACACTAATGGGCCTGTCCCACACTCCCACACACTAATGGGCCTGTCCCACACTACAACAAGCTGGTCAACACACCCACACACTAATGGGCCTGTCCCACACTCCCACACACTAATGGGCCTGTCCCACACTACAACAAGCTGGTCAACACACCCACACACTAATGGACCTGTCCCACACTACAACAAGCTGGTCAACACACCCACACACTAATGGACCTGTTCCACACTACCACAAGCTGGTCAACACACCCACACACTAATGGACCTGTTCCACACTACAACAAGCTGGTCAACACACCCACACACTAATGGGCCTGTCCCACACTACAACAAGCTGGTCAACACACCCACACACTAATGGGCCTGTCCCACACTACAACAAGCTGGTCAACACACCCACACACTAATGGGCCTGTCCCACACTACAACAAGCTGGTCAACACACCCACACACTAATGGGCCTGTCCCACACTACAACAAGCTGGTCAACACACCCACACACTAATGGGCCTGTCCCACACTACAACAAGCTGGTCAACACACCCACACACTAATGGGCCTGTCCAACACTACAACAAGCTGGTCAACACACCCACACACTAATGGACCTGTCCCACACACCCACACACTAATGGGCCTGTCCCCCACTACAACAAGCTGGTCAACACACCCACACACTAATGGGCCTGTCCCACACTCCCACACACTAATGGGCCTGTCCCACACTCCCACACACTAATGGACCTGTCCCACACTACAACAAGCTGGTCAACACACCCACACACTAATGGGCCTGTCCCACACTCCCACACACTAATGGGCCTGTCCCACACTCCCACACACTAATGGGCCTGTCCCACACTACCACAAGCTGGTCAACACACCCACACACTAATGGGCCTGTCCCACACTACAACAAGCTGGTCAACACACCCACACACTAATGGGCCTGTCCCACACTACAACAAGCTGGTCAACACACCCACACATTAATGGGCCTGTCCCACACTCCCACACACTAATGGACCTGTCCCACACTACAACAAGCTGGTCAACACACCCACACACTAATGGGCCTGTCCCACACTCCCACACACTAATGGGCCTGTCCCACACTCCCACAAGCTGGTCAACACACCCACACACTAATGGACCTGTCCCACACTCCCACACACTAATGGGCCTGTCCCACACTACAACAAGCTGGTCAACACACCCACACACTAATGGACCTGTCCCGCACTCCCACACACTAATGGGCCTGTCCCACACTCCCACACACTAATGGGCCTGTCCCACACTCCCACACTACCACAAGCTGGTCAACACTCCCACACACTAATGGGCCTGTCCCACACTACAACAAGCTGGTCAACACACCCACACACTAATGGGCCTGTCCAACACTCCCACACACTAATGGGCCTGTCCCACACTCCCACACACTAATGGGCCTGTCCCACACTCCCACACACTAATGGGCCTGTCCCACACTCCCACACACTAATGGGCCTGTCCCACACTCCCACACACTAATGGGCCTGTCCCACACTACCACAAGCTGGTCAACACTCCCACACACTAATGGGCCTGTCCCACACTACCACACACTAATGGACCTGTCCCACACTACAACAAGCTGGCCAACACACCCACACATTAATGGGCCTGTCCCACACTCCCACACACTAATGGACCTGTCCCACACTACAACAAGCTGGCCAACACACCCACACATTAATGGGCCTGTCCCACACTCCCACACACTAATGGGCCTGTCCCACACTACAACAAGCTGGTCAACACACCCACACACTAATGGACCTGTCCCACACTCCCACACACTAATGGGCCTGTCCCACACTCCCACACACTAATGGGCCTGTCCCACACTCCCACACTACCACAAGCTGGTCAACACTCCCACACACTAATGGGCCTGTCCCACACTACAACAAGCTGGTCAACACTACCACACACTAATGGGCCTGTCCCACACTCCCACACACTAATGGGCCTGTCCCACACTCCCACAAGCTGGTCAACACACCCACACACTAATGGACCTGTCCCACACTCCCACACACTAATGGGCCTGTCCCACACTACAACAAGCTGGTCAACACACCCACACACTAATGGACCTGTCCCACACTCCCACACACTAATGGGCCTGTCCCACACTCCCACACTACCACAAGCTGGTCAACACTCCCACACACTAATGGGCCTGTCCCACACTACAACAAGCTGGTCAACACTACCACACACTAATGGGCCTGTCCAACACTCCCACACACTAATGGGCCTGTCCCACACTCCCACACACTAATGGGCCTGTCCAACACTCCCACACACTAATGGGCCTGTCCCACACTCCCACACACTAATGGGCCTGTCCCACACTCCCACACACTAATGGGCCTGTCCCACACTACCACAAGCTGGTCAACACTCCCACACACTAATGGGCCTGTCCCACACTACCACAAGCTGGTCAACACTCCCACACACTAATGGGCCTGTCCCACACTACAACAAGCTGGTCAACACTACCACACACTAATGGGCCTGACCCACACTCCCACACACTAATGGACCTGTCCCACACTACCACAAGCTGGTCAACACACCCACACACTAATGGACCTGTCCCACACTACCACACACTAATGGGCCTGTCCCACACTCCCACACACTAATGGGCCTGTCCCACACTACCACAAGCTGGTCAACACACCCACACACTAATGGGCCTGTCCCACTTACCCCATTTTTTCGATGACTTGCCTGTTTGGTGGTGAGTAGTCGCCCAAAGAGTTGTATCTTGTTCTGATTTTCAACATTTTGACATTTTTTGGCACCCTGCTGCGACTATGACGGGTGTCGCGCAAGTCGCGGAAAAAATCACGTAAGTGGGACAGGCCGTTAACTGAGCTATGCGCTGTCTTGCTGGCACTAACGACTTGGGGCTCATTACTACAGTGTTGTTTTTTTAAAATGTATTGATATTTCTAGTTTATTATGTTGTCTATGAGTATTTGTTAAACTCCCGCAAGTGAGGATGTCATTGTTCTGCTGTCGCTAAATATGACAAAAACACTCTTGACTGTCTTGTTTGTACTTTGCTGAGGAATCGTAAAGCCTGGAGTTTTTCTGACTCCTATTGTCTGACTCACTGCAATAGCAGCAGTCTCTTACACATTGTGAAACACAACATACCATCCCTCATACCTTATCAACCAAAGTCTTGGTTAGACTGCTACAGGAAAGATGCCATTAAGCTAGGAAGAGTAGCAATAAGATTTAAGCGGATGTTGCCTGGACGTGAGGGCCTGAGCTACAGCGAGAGATTGGGCAGGCTAGGGCCTCATTTCTTGGAGTGTCGGAGGTGGATAAGATGGTGAGGGGTATAGATTGTGATGGATGGGAGCTGGAACATGCCATGAACTGCTAGAGGAGGTAGTTGAGGCAGATGTGATAACAACATTGAACAACATGGATAGGAATGCTTTAAAGGGATATAGGTTTAACACTGTCGTGTAGATGGGGCATCTTGTGCAGCATGGACCCCAGGCCTATCTTCTTGCTGTGACTATGGCTCTAAATCCCTAACAGGTCAGGTTGAGTTTATTGGCACATTTGCATCATTATCTACTTCATGGTCTTTTCCATTTTCCAGTCACATTTCATTCAGCATTTGGAAGAAAAATGATTCTCATATCACCTGTAATTAGTGTTCTGAACTTCAGCCCTACTTTAATCATAGAGCATCACAAAGTAGCAAATAATCCATCAGCTTGCGAGTCTTGTAAACGGGAGCTACGGTGCTATTCACCGTGCTTCGCCGTTTCAACCTTCAAGGTGCAATATGTATGACATTGAATCATCCATCCTTTTCAAAATATAATTAGAACATGAGTTTGGCATCTAGCCCTTTGCACCTCCCTTGCCAGAGTAGATCAGCACGAGTTTACTGCAGTATCGCCCTCCATTCCCTAACTCAGGCCGTTCGACTTCCAGCTCTCTGGAATCCAGCTGCCATCCTGCTGGGAGAATCCCAAAGGCTTGCCATCCTCTCAATGAAGAAATGTTTCTTCACCTCAGTCCCAAACACACACTGTCTAGTTCGCGAATGGCTACCAGAGAGAATGTAGGCTTCATCTATGCGGTGATGAAGGCAAGACCTTTGATGGAAAAGGCAGCTCTAGAATTAATAGCTGGTGCTGGAGTAACTCAGAGGGTCAGGCAGGAGCTATCTGATCCACGGACCAACTCCAGCACTTTGTCTTTTATTTTTGCATACCAGCATCTGCAGTTTCTTGTTTCGACATTGGACAACTAGAAAACTGGATCAAATCCAAGTTGATTAAAAGAGAGAGGAATAAGTTTACTCTTTCAAACTGTGGGACCAAACAACGTCTAAATGTTTCAAAATGGAAGACACCTTGCTCAATCAAAAGATGAACAAGTGATCTTCGTGGTTTGTGCAGAAACTACCCGTGTTCCAATGACTGAGTGGTCAGGGTGTGAAACGGTTCAGCAACAAACCTCTTCCCATTACAAAGGAACAAGTATCTTTCCTTTAGTTCTTCAACTGAGCCACGTTGAAGTTCATTTATGGATCTAGTTCAGATGATGACTCACTGCGAAATGTAGCCATTGAACGATCCATCATCAGAGCAGAAAGAGCATTAGTTTGCAGGGACTTTTAAGAGTATGCTAATTATCAGAATTATGGTTTGTTGCCATTTGCTTTTCTGCTGTCTCTTTACTTGTGTCGAGACAGCATATTGCTGCCTCCCCTAATTACCCAAAGAAAGGCTGGAGTACATTCCGTGACCAAACAGATTTCAAGGCAACTCTTCTTTAACTGTTCTTACATGTCATCTTTTGATTTTGATGTCAAGCTTTCTGGTGATGCGGTGTTCTAGATTATAACAGTTAATGCCATCACGAAGCCAACAGAACTGTCCTATCACCAGCTAGAGAGTGTCCTAACCTATTCATCGCTATCTTCAAACTATCACCAGCTAGAGAGCTGTCCTGACCTCCCAACTGTGGTGGCGTGTGGCTGCCACCCGGCTTTGGAGCTCCAGAGGCTTCATTGGACGGTAACATTGGGAGCTCACAGGTCCCTGGTTGGTGACCGATGTTCGGGAGCTCCCGCAACGGCAGCTTTGTCCGTGGGACTGGAGCGTAGTAGCTTCGCCTGCCCCGAGTCGCGGAGTTTGGATCGGCCCGTTCACGGAGCTTGGGATCGGCTGTGGGATTTACCATCACCCAGCGGGGCTTTAACATCGAGAGCCTGGATTGCCTTGACGCAGCGGGAGAAGAAGCTGATCAGGGGGTTAAAGGGATCAGGGGGTATGGAGAGAAGGCAGGTACAGGATACTGAGTTGGATGATCAGCCATGATCATATTGAATGGCGGTGCAGGCTCGAAGGGCCGAATGGCCTACTCCTGCACCTATTTTTCGATGTTTCTAAGCAAGGAAGAGATAAGACTTTTTGGTGAGGAGGTGCCTGGAGATTCACTGTGATGGATGTTTGTGTTAAATTGTGTTCATTGTGTGTTCTGTTACTTTTATCTTGCACTAAACGTTATTCCCTTTCTCCTGTATCTGTACGCTGTGGACGACTTGGTTGGAATCATGTATGGTCTTTCCGTTGACGCAACAACAGGATTTTCATTGTACCTCGGTACACGTGGCAAATTTGTGATCATGGTGCTGGCCTCTCTGTTAGTTTGCTACAGTGAGGTCACAATATCTAGCTTTGTAAATATGAAAACATCAAATTATATCTTGATAAATAGGCTGTTTGACTAACAATTCAATGTTTTTTAATTAATATACTCCAGCTTCCGTAATTATAGATACTTCATTAGACATATTATATTTTTAGTGGAGCATTAAAATCGTTTACTAAGAGGCTATTGCTATTAATTGTTCAGATAAGGTTTCTCAATGAAAGTTTAACAACTTAAAAACAGAAGATTATT
This sequence comes from Raja brachyura, assembly GCA_963514005.1. The sequence continues at coordinate 47,858,376 of OY740800.1, read as the reverse complement.
TAGCTGACACAAGGAACTGCAAAATACACAGAGTGCTGGAGTAACTCAGCGGGTCAGGTAGCATCTGTGGAGAACATGGATAGGTGACGTTTCACAGAGTGCTGGAGTAACTCAGTGGGTCAGGCAGCATCTGTGGAGAACATGGATAGGTGACGTTTCACAGAGTGCTGGAGTAACTCAGTGGGTCAGGCAGCATCTGTGGAGAACATGGATAGGTGACGTTTCACAGAGTGCTGGAGTAACTCAGCGGGTCAGGCAGCATCTGTGGAGAACATGGATAGGTGACGTTTCACAGAACGGGACACTGATTTTGGATGGTCATATCGAAGGGCAGAATGACGTACGCCTGCACCTATTTTCTATGTTTCTGTGATGTGTGGATGGGAATGGAGGTGAAGACCAGACTCCAGAGCAGCTAGCTCTGGCACAGAGTTAGAATCCCCTGTGATGTGTGGATGGGGGTGAAGAATGTGTTCAGATTATGCTTTCACTCACTTTATTTTAACCTTGGTAAGTTATTTATTTACCTTGCAAGGGTGGACAAAACAGCTGGAGAAACAGCGGGTGAGGCAGCATCTATGGTCTATTTGTCTACTTTCGATTCTTCCAGCAGCTGCAGTTCTTTCTGAAACTATTCACCTTGCAATGTGTTTTTGTAGATTTTGTTTAAATTAGTGACTTATTTGTTTTAATTAATGAAAAGCCAAGACTTTTGTCAAGGTATGGGCCAAATGCAGGCAAATGGGACCTGTTTAGATGGGGCATCTTGGCCGGCATTGAGAAGTTGGGCCGAAGGGCCTGTTTACGTGCTGTATGACTATTGGCAGTTGGACAGGGACATGGATAGGAAAGGTTTAAAGGAATATGGGCCAAATGCAGGCAAATGAAACCAACTGATGGGGCATGTTGGTCGGCAGGGATGAGTCGGGTAAAGGGCCTGTTTCTAGGCCGTATGACTCTAAATCGGTATCCTGGTCTTTAGTTAATCAGGGTGGTTGATCAATTCCCTCCATTAATGTTGGACTGCATTGCAGGCATGTGTATTGTAATGAAAAGCGGACGCATGACTCAGCCGTTACTGAGCATTTGGGCTGTGAATTTCCGAGTCACTGATTTTGTGGAGATAAACAAGGATTTGTGACCGTCACTGATCATTTCCCTGAGGGATTTCAGTGGTGCTCTCTCAGAGTAGTGGCAGCACTGTGCTTATGGAAATACATTGCTCACACTGATTTCACCCAACCATTCCATGCAGCAAGAGACCTGTGGAAGGTCAACTTTTACTCTTCATTTGTAAATCAGAAACACTGCTTTAGAACAGTTTTGTGAAATCTCCATTATACTGGTGGCCAGAAATATGACAAAGAGTTGTGTGTCTGCTCCAGAAGAGATTGCTGACTGAGGTGTGGGATTGTTGCGAGCATTGGGGAAGTGTATTGAAACACAATCAATCTATTGGCATTTGCCAGTTTCCAGAAACAGGCATATTCTAGGCAAAACGATCAGATTTAGCTGGCGTGGTGAGCTGTCTACATGTTGGTGAGAAGCATCTCGGGATGTTTTCATTCCGTGGAAGGTGTTGCATACACACACTTTTCTTCCATGCAGCTAATTAACAGCTTTGGACCGATGTCCCTTCCGTTTTACAGCTCTAACTTGTTAGAGCTGTTAGTTCTTCACAAGCTTTCTACACTTTTGTTCCCCCTATTTAACATGTTCCTCCTTATTTTTGGTACATTTTGCAGTTTCTCAAATGCTTAATGATACAAAATTCAGCTGTCCTCTTCGAGAAGGAGCCAGCATCTGTTCACAAGAGCATTGTAGTCATTGGCTGGTGCATTTATCTCATTGAAGTCTGACGTTGAAGAATACTCATCTCTCGGCTCCAGCTACTCCGTATCTCCAACTTCAAGACTGCCATCATCACCCTTAGTTGAGGAACTCACCAAGATATTCCACTCTCTGATTTCCCTTACATTTCAAACTTCAAAACCCTCGATCTATGCATCATCAAGTGCATACATCCACACCAAAGACATTGCCACGACTGAAGCAGCCACCGCGTGCTGGGACAGTTTCCTCCTGCTGGCTCACGCACACATCAAGCTTCACACCAGCTACATTGCTCTTGTGTGAGGATGACCTTGTATGTTTCATAAAATGGCAAGCAGCGAGTCTGAAGACAACTATTGGAGAGGGAGTTAGACACAGTGCTGGAGTAACTCAGCGGGGCAGGCAGCATCTCTGGAGAGAAGGAATGGGTGATGTTTCTGGTTGAGACCCTTCTTCAGTCTGACCTGGTCCTTCTCTCCACAGATGCTGCCTGTCCTGATGAATTACTCCAGCATTTTGTGTCTATCTTTGGTTTAAAGCAGCATCTGCAGTTCCTTCCTACACATATTGGAGAAGTAGTTATGGTGTTGCACTGACACCAGTGCCTCGACCAGCACCAGCACCATTTACATTGGAGCTGCAAGAAGCCAGCTTGCTCTGTGCACAACTGCAAAGTGGCTTGATCTGCCACCCTTGATTGGCAGTGGGAAAAGGACGAGACACGAAATGATCTTTTTGTTCTTGTCCTTGGATAGGAAGTTTGAAGAGAAGCATATGAAGAATGAGCCAATTACTAAATCAGAGGTATTTTATCATTTGCTATAATGCAAGTAATTGGTAAGAAAAGCAGATTAATTATAGCAAGCATCAGTGTTGCTATTCAGCCAGTGTAAAGGTTAATGAGCCAAGTATGGAGACTGCAGCTTCCTTTGTCAAGCCTTGCTAAGTGAAGATAAATGTGCCGTATTGTGTGGTAGCCTGGACATGAATCTTCAGGCAAACGGTGGTATTCAGTGTATTGGCATCACGCTTGGGGCTTCCACGTGATGTGTGGTCCAGCCATCTCTCAGCTTGCTGGAAGGGTGAACTGGGCCAGCGTACTCGCCCCGCCAACACTTGAGGTCTTGGTTACACAAGTCCTCTGCGTTCAGCGGACCACCTTGTTCTGCAGCAACACCTGAGCTTCCCAAAGCACAACCTCCATTCTCTGCTCCACCAGGACCACCATGGTTCCAAGTCTCCTTGAAGAACTCATTATTGTCACGTGCACCAGGGGTCACTGAATGCTCAACCTTGAGAAGGGGCACTTCAGCACCTGGCTGGGGCATTGAGGACAGGTAATGGCCAGAAGCTTGGTCCACCTCACAACCTGCACTACCCGCTCCCACCTGAGGAGGTTCCTGCACCTCCAGCACTGACTGAGAGTGTCAAAGAGCTGGAGACACAGCAAGGTATCCCTGAACCCAAGCTGCTGCACAAGAATTAGTCCCTTCGTTTATTCCAAGTCTATGGTGTTTTCAGTGTTGTTTAACAAAGGATGTTCACGGGGGTGGAGCAGTGACTGTGACCCAGTGTGGGCAGTGACACAGTGTGGGGCAGTGACACAGTGTGGGACAGTGACAGTGACACAGTGTGGGGCAGTAACACAGTGTGGGGCAGTGACACAGTGTGGGGCAGTGACACAGTGTGGAGAGTGACACAGTGTGGGGCAGTGACACAGTGTGGGGCAGTGACACAGTGTGGAGAGTGACACAGTGTGGGGCAGTGACACAGTGTGGGACAGTGACACAGTGTGGGACAGTGACACAGTGTGGAGAGTGATACAGTGTGGGACAGTGACACAGTGTGGGACAGTGACACAGTGTGGGACAGTGACACAGTGTGGAGAGTGATACAGTGTGGGGCAGTGACACAGTGTGGGACAGTGACACAGTGTGGGACAGTGACACAGTGTGGGACAGTGACACAGTGTGGGGCAGTGACACAGTATGGGGCAGTGACAGTGTGGGGGCAGTGACTGTGACACAGTGTGGGACAGTGACACAGTGTGGGGCAGTGACACAGTGTGGGACAGTGACTGCGTGGGACAGTGACTGCGTGGGACAGTGACACAGTGTGGGGCAGTGACAGTGTGGGGGCAGTGACTGTGACACAGTGTGGGGCAGTGACACAGTGTGGGGCAGTGACACAGTGTGGGACAGTGACTGCGTGGGACAGTGACTGCGTGGGACAGTGACACAGTGTGGGGCAGTGACAGTGTGGGGGCAGTGACTGTGACACAGTGTGGGGCAGTGACACAGTGTGGGCAGTGACACAGTATGGGGCAGTGACAGTGTGGGGGCAGTGACTGTGACACAGTGTGGGACAGTGACACAGTGTGGGGCAGTGACACAGTGTGGGACAGTGACTGCGTGGGACAGTGACACAGTGTGGGGCAGTGACAGTGTGGGGGCAGTGACTGTGACACAGTGTGGGGCAGTGACACAGTGTGGGGCAGTGACCCAGTGCGGGACAGTGACAGTGTGGGGCAGTGACACAGTGTGGGGCAGTGACACAGTGTGGGGCAGTGACAGTGTGGGGCAGTGACACAGTGTGGAGAGTGACACAGTGTGGAGAGTGACACAGTGTGGGACAGTGACACAGTGTGGAGAGTGACACAGTGTGGAGAGTGACACAGTGTGGGACAGTGACACAGTGTGGGACAGTGACTGTGTGGGGCAGTGACTGTGTGGGACAGTGACACAGTGTGGGGCAGTGACACAGTGTGGGGCAGTGACACAGTGTGGGGCAGTGACACAGTGTAGGGCAGTGACACAGTGTGGGGCAGTGACACAGTGTGGGACAGTGACACAGTGTGGGGCAGTGACACAGTGTGGGACAGTGACACAGTGTAGGGCAGTGACACAGTGTGGGGCAGTGACACAGTGTGGAGAGTGACACAGTGTGGAGAGTGACACAGTGTGGGACAGTGACACAGTGTGGAGAGTGACACAGTGTGGGACAGTGACAGTGACACAGTGTGGGACAGTGACACAGTGTGGGGCAGTGACACAGTGTGGGGCAGTGACACAGTGTGGGGCAGTGACACAGTGTGGGGCAGTGACACAGTGTGGAGAGTGACACAGTGTGGGGCAGTGACACAGTGTGGAGAGTGACACAGTGTGGAGAGTGACACAGTGCGGGACAGTGACACAGTGTGGAGAGTGACACAGTGTGGGGCAGTGACACAGTGTGGGGCAGTGACACAGTGTGGGGCAGTGACTGACACAGTGCGGGGCAGTGACAGTGACACAGTGTGGGGCAGTGACACAGTGTGGAGAGTGACACAGTGTGGGACAGTGACACAGTGTGGGACAGTGACACAGTGTGGGGCAGTGACACAGTGTGGGGCAGTGACACAGTGTGGGGCAGTGACACAGTGTGGGGCAGTGACAGTGACACAGTGTGGGGCAGTGACACAGTGTGGGACAGTGACACAGTGTGGAGAGTGACACAGTGTGGGGCAGTGACAGTGACACAGTGTGGGGCAGTGACACAGTGTGGAGAGTGACACAGTGTGGGGCAGTGACACAGTGCGGGACAGTGACAGTGACACAGTGTGGGACAGTGACACAGTGTGGAGAGTGACACAGTGTGGGGCAGTGACAGTGACACAGTGTGGGGCAGTGACACAGTGTGGGGCAGTGACACAGTGCGGGGCAGTGACAGTGACACAGTGTGGGGCAGTGACACAGTGTGGAGAGTGACACAGTGTGGGGCAGTGACACAGTGCGGGACAGTGACAGTGACACAGTGTGGGACAGTGACACAGTGCGGGACAGTGACACAGTGTGGAGAGTGACACAGTGTGGGGCAGTGACAGTGTGGGGCAGTGACAGTGACACAGTGTGGGGCAGTGACACAGTGTGGGACAGTGACACAGTGTGGAGAGTGACACAGTGTGGGGCAGTGACACAGTGTGGGGCAGTGACACAGTGCGGGACAGTGACAGTGACACAGTGTGGGACAGTGACACAGTGTGGAGAGTGACACAGTGTGGGGCAGTGACACAGTGTGGGACAGTGACACAGTGTGGAGAGTGACACAGTGTGGGGCAGTGACACAGTGTGGGGCAGTGACACAGTGTGGGACAGTGACACAGTGTGGGACAGTGACAGTGTGGGACAGTGACACAGTGTGGGACAGTGACACAGTGTGGGGCAGTGACTGTGACCCAGTGTGGGGGGGACAGTGACTGTGAGCCAGTGTGGGGGGGCAGTGACTGTGACCCAGTGTGGGACAGTGACTGTGACCCAGTGTGGGGCAGTGACTGTGACCCAGTGTGGGGCAGTGACTGAGACCCTGTGTGGGGCAGTGACCCAGTGTGGACAGTGACAGTGACACAGTGTGGGGCAGTGACTGTGAGCCAGTGTGGGGCAGTGACTGTGACCCAGTGTGGGGCAGTGACTGTGAGCCAGTGTGGGGCAGTGACTGTGACCCAGTGTGGGGCAGTGACTGTGAGCCAGTGTGGGGCAGTGACTGAGACCCAGTGTGGGGCAGTGACTCAGTGTGGACAGTGACAGTGACACAGTGTGGGGCAGTGACTGAGACCCAGTGTGGGGCAGTGACTGTGACCCTGTGTGGGGCAGTGATCCAGTGTGGACAGTGACAGTGACACAGTGTGGGGCAGTGACTGAGACCCTGTGTGGGGCAGTGACCCAGTGTGGACAGTGACAGTGACACAGTGTGGGGCAGTGACTGTGAGCCAGTGTGGGGCAGTGACTGTGACCCAGTGTGGGGCAGTGACTGAGACCCAGTGTGGGGCAGTGACCCAGTGTGGACAGTGACAGTGACCCAGTGTGGGGCAGTGACTGAGACCCAGTGTGGGGCAGTGACTGTGAGCCAGTGTGGGGCAGTGACCCAGTGTGGGGCAGTGACTGTGAGCCAGTCTGGGGCAGTGACTGAGACCCAGTGTGGGGCAGTGACTGAGACCCAGTGTGGGGCAGTGACCCAGTGTGGACAGTGACAGTGACCCAGTGCGGGGCAGTGACTGAGACCCAGTGTGGGGCAGTGACTGTGACCCTGTGTGGGGCAGTGACCCAGTGTGGACAGTGACAGTGACACAGTGTGGGGCAGTGACTGAGACCCAGTGTGGGGCAGTGACTGTGACCCTGTGTGGGGCAGTGACCCAGTGTGGACAGTGACAGTGACACAGTGTGGGGCAGTGACTGAGACCCAGTGTGGGGCAGTGACTGTGACCCTGTGTGGGGCAGTGACCCAGTGTGGACAGTGACAGTGACACAGTGTGGGGCAGTGACTGACACCCAGTGTGGGACAGTGACTGTGACCCAGTGTGGGACAATGACTGTGACCCTGTGTGGGGCAGTGACTGTGAGCCAGTGTGGGGGGGGACAGTGACTGTGAGCCAGTGTGGGGCAGTGACCCAGTGTGGGACAGTGACTGTGACCCAGTGTGGACAGTGACAGTGACACCGTGTGGGGCAGTGACTGAGACCCAGTGTGGGACAGTGACTGTGAGCCAGTGTGGGGCAGTGACCCAGTGTAGGGCAGTGACTGAGACCCAGTGTGGGACAGTGACTGTGACCCAGTGTAGGGCAGTGACTGTGACCCAGTGTGGGGCAGTGACTGTGAGTCAGTGTGGGGGGAACAGTGACTGTGAGCCAGTGTGGGGGGGGGGCAGTGACTGTGAGCCAGTGTGGGGGGGGGACAGTGACTGTGAGCCAGTGTGGGGGGGGGGGCAGTGACTGTGAGCCAGTGTGGGGGGGGGAACAGTGACTGTGAGCCAGTGTGGGGGGGGGGCAGTGACTGTGACCCAGTGGGGGGGGGGCAGTGACTGTGAGCCAGTGTGGGGGGGACAGTGACTGAGACCCAGTGTGGGGGGGCAGTGACCATGCTCGTTGCTCTGTGTGGGAGATGGTGATGTACACAGGGTACTGCAATGATCCCCGGCTATCCCTGTGTCGGGCTTCACGCTGCCATTGGTGCTGAATAATGGTTGTGTGTAAGAGTATTGTCTTTGGGACAAATACCAGTGATTATTAGTTGCTGATGTATTAAATGAGTTCATTTATATACACTGTCAAGATGAATTTCCTGCTGTATCTGTGCTTGATAGCAGGATGTGGTGAGATGTACAATACTGCACGGCACATTATCCTGGGAATACCTTCTGTACTCTCCACTCATGAAACAGGCCAAATATGAACAAACAAACTATGGTTCTCTGTGGCTAATGGGGATTTGCTCCAATTGATCCAACGTGGCTCTTTGTAATTTCCCATCCCGCCTCTGGGGAATGACATGACCGTTACTCTGCAAAGCTTCATTTGTGCCACTTTGTCACAGCAAGCAGCATGGCCATTGTATGTGTGTGAGTGCTCCGCTTTTAACAAAAGTTTTCTTTGGCATTTTTAAACTTATTTTGAATTACTCTTGGTGCTAACGGAATCAAGGGATATGGGGAGAAGGCAGGAACCGGGTACTGATTGGGGATGATCAGCCAGGATCACATTGAATGGCGGTGCTGGCTCGAAGGGCCGAATGGCCTACTCCTGCACCTATTTTCTATGTTTCTATTTCAACACTGAGGCATCATGTTGAAATGTTAGATTAGTTTTGTACAATTGGTAAATTCTCTTTTCAAATTACTTTCTGGAAATTCATCATCAATTGTCTTTATTTCTATATAACAAATTGAGAACAGTGCCACGTGTGGTGGACAGTAAGCATAGGAACAGGCCCTTTAGCCCACAGTGTCCATGCAGATCATAATGCCAGGATAGACATCTCCCCTGCCCGCACGTGATCCATGTCCCTCCATTCCTTGCATATCCACGTGCCTGAGTAAAAACCTCTTACACACCGCTGTTGTTTCTGCCTCCACCACAACCCCTGGCAGCCCGTCCCACACACCCTCTGTGTAAAAATCAAACATGCCCCGCACATCTCCTGTGCCCCTCTCACCCTTAAAGTAGTGCCCTGTAGTCTTTGGCATCCTGGGGAAAAGGTTCTGACTGTCTACCGTATCTATGCCTCTCATTACCTGGTCTCCCCGCTGCCACGTGTGCCAATGGGGCAGCTTGTTGCTGTGTGCACTGACCAACAGCGTCAACACAGTGCTGGTTCTCCTGATCTTGCTGAGTGACTCTGGCTGTACTAATGGATTGTAGCCCTGCACCAATAGCCTGCTATACTAATTGGCAATCGCTTGACAATCTTGTAGTGTGCAGAATGCTAGAATGTTCATATCAAATCCAGCAAGGAGCTGTAATATGTATCACCAGTCGCTGCCTGCAATAGGTCTTTACTTCTAGTTTTTCCATCAGTATTTTACTAAGAACTGAAGCAGGTCCAGCCATCTGCCAATTAAAACCTCCCTCCACTGTAACCACCTATCACTTGCCAGGCTTGTCCTGTCCCCCCCTCTCTTCCAGCTCCAACAATCAGTCAAAGAAGGGTCCTGGCCCAAAGCATCCGCTATCCATGTTCTCCACAGATGCTGCCTGACCCGCTGAGTTACTCCAGCACTCTGTGAAACGTCACCTATCCATGTTCTCCACAGATGCTGCCTGACCCGCTGAGTTACTCCAGCACTCTGTGTCAATATATGGAGGTTGCTTACAGAACGGAGCTATTGCTGATTTACAGGTAGAGATCACCAGTTAGTAACCAATCATTAATTCTATCAAAGGATTTGACTGAATTTGATGATGTATTCCACAAAATAATGATCTTGCAATGAGCATTGTCGGGTTGACTAAGTCAGCTAGACACAGAGTCCTGGAGTAACTCGGAATTTGGTGGGTCAAGCAGCATCCGTGGAGGCAATGGACAGGTAACATTTTGTTTATAGATTATGGGCATGAGCATGAAGACGTACATTTAATTATCATGACATTTATGCCTTGAGAGACAATCTGGCAATCTGCACCTCAGCTGAATTGTGTCCGTTCACGAGGAGATTGTGTTCACACTAACTGTCCGTTCACGAGGAGATTGTGTTCACACTAACTGTCCGTTCACTAGGAGATTGTGTTTACACTAACTGTCCGTTCACGAGGAGATTGTGTTCACACTAACTGTCCGTTCACGAGGAGATTGTGTTCACACTAACTGTCCGTTCACGAGGAGATTGTGTTCACACTAACTGTCCGTTCACGAGGAGATTGTGTTCACAATAATTGTCTGTTCACCATGATAGTTGTGTTTACACTAACTGTCCGTTCATGAGGAGATTGTGTTCACACTAACTGCAGCTGGCTGCACCTTTCATTAAATGCTGGAACTGTGTTGCTCTCTCTGTACATCCCCACATACAACTAGCTTTCCAATATTGCTACCAATTTAGTTAATTAATTTGCAACCTCTATGTATGGGCTGTTGATCTTGGTTAAAGTAGTTGACCTTTCGCTGAGGTAGTAGCACATCGCAAGGCTGTAGATTGTCCAGCTGGCAAAAGTTGCCCACTGACCCGTGATGAGCTCTCAGCACCAGGTCTCATTACAGTTCAATGGGATAAGCAATAAGTTACTACTGTGTGCCTGCCACCCAACCCCGCACACGTATGTACAGTCAAGTATGGGCTTGTCTGATGCATACACGCGTGTTCACGTATGTACAGTCAAGTATGGGCTTGCCTGATGCATACACACGTGTTTACATATGTACAGTCAAGTATGGGCTTGTCTGATGCATACACACGTGTTCACGTATGTACAGTCAACTATGGGCTTGTCTGATGCATACACGCGTGTTCACGTATGTACAGTCAAGTATGGGCTTGTCTGATGCATACACCCGTGTTCACGTATGTACAGTCAAGTATGGGCTTGCCTGATGCATCCACGCGTGTTCACGTATGTACAGTCAACTATGGGCTTGCCTGATGCATACACGCGTGTTCACGTATGTACAGTCAAGTATGGGCTTGTCTGATGCATGCCGTGAGCAGGAACGATCTGAATGAAAGTCAAGGCTTGCTGACGAGGTGATGGCTGGTTAAAGTTACCGTCGCCCAGCCTCCTCCACAGTCACTGCAAAGACGGGTAAATTGTTGCTTTAATTTCCCTGACAGTAATGCCGTCCGACAGCATTAAAGGGTTCCACATTTAGGAGAAAGTGTGTACCAGTGAAATATATACAGGAACGAACACCAGAAACACTGTGTCCTTGACGGTTACTGCAGACTCACTCAAACTGAGCTCAGTCTTCAATGAAGCAGTTGTGGGGAGGCAGCAGCATTGGACCAGATCATTGACCCTTTGACATGCGAGGGCAGTGCGGGCAAGTGCTGCCTAGGTGGGCTAGCCATGATCTTATTGAATGTGGGAGCAGGGGTGAGGGGCAGAGTGGCCTGCTTGAGATTCTACCACATGTACCTCTGTATTGTTTTGTAACCAAAGTGTGTTGTTTTGTACATCGCTGGATTGTCTCTGGATACCTTGACAAAATGTACTCGAGACAGGGAAATGAACATCTATTTAAAACCATCCCTTGTGATGGACTTGATTATTGATGGTATTGGTAGGTGTTGTGTGCAGTGTTGTTCACACTGTACACACTGCTCTGCTAAACATGTTTGTGTCAGACATTAAACTGCCCTGTGTTTGGTGTTCAGGGTGATAGATCACCTGCTAGACGTGCTGTACAAATGTCAAGGTGTGCTGGAAACAGATTGCTCGTGGCTCGGTGCTACGGTGCTACGGTGGTTTCGTCAATAGCAAGGACAAGATCAGAGGCTCTGATCTCAGCCCAACACTGTAGTAAAGGTGGCCCTTGTTGATTAGTGGGAGAGCTACAGCTCTCTTGTACTACAACCTTCTAGCTGAAGCCCACTGTGCTGTGGATTTTATCAGAGACACAGTTCTCTCTTGGACTTGTCGTGACTATTTCAGTGCTGAATGTTGCTATTTTCCTTTGACACGATTGCAATGAAGGTAATGGAACTTTACCCCTCAAATGTTCATAACATTCTTGGTAAAGAACGGCTTCTGGAAGAGCAGAGGTTAAGTGATGTAACACACACTGATTGGACATGTTTTAGCAATAAGAATATCAGCAGAATTGAGCGTGAAGCACCAAAGTAAACTGAAAAGGGCTTACCTGAATATCCTAGTGCATCTGTGGCTTGGCTTGGCTTCCTGACAGCTTCAGGGTCTGTGGCTTTCACAAGCATCTATTCAGCTCAGTGATGTGAGCTGTGTTCTCACAATCTGCATCTGTTTGCGACGGCCAGACAATGGAGTGCATGAAAATGGTGCTGATCTGCTTTATATTTGCCCTGGACTGCAGAGTCCTTGGTGGTTGCTTCACACTCGGAGCTGTCACACTGACACCGCGCGCTTGCCTGCTCAGCGCTCATTAATAACTCAACACCCCGCTCGCCTTCCCCAGAGAGCAGCCAATGGCGTCCTCCAGATAGGTGTATGGTGCAGCCGCTAGAGTCTGGTTGGATGAGGCACTTGTCCATCATGTGGCACAGCTGCTGACGGACCAGCAAGTGTTTGCCGTTTGCTTTGTGTTCCTGGCTGGCATTCATCCCAACAACATCGCAGCTCTCAGCGTTCAGCTCCGCTCACTCACTCACTCACTCACTCATTCTGGGTCTAATCGCTGGGAGTAACTTGCCTCTAACTCTGACAACAAATGTTGCAGGCTCTCATTTAAACAGCATTTATTTCTATGTAATTGGTCTCACAGGAAAGCAGGGCGCACATGGGATGAGAAGGCGAGTGATGAGATTCTGTGCTGCCTTCAGTAAAACCGCCAGAGACAGGAGATTAACCCTGGACGCACTGAACCTCCAGTGTGTGGTGAGGCTCACAGACTCGTATCACTCTCATCCTGCTCCTGGATGGTTCAAAAAACATCTTTATATTATTTGCGTTTGGGGCTGTTACATCTGAGATGGTGACAGCTCCAGTAACTGATGCAGTTCCAGTAACAGGGACATCTTCAGCAGCATTTGTTTATGACTTCATTTATTTTATCATTGGTGAAAGTCTGGCTTGCAATTGTTCAGCGATGCAGCCTCTGCCGGAGAACGAAAATGCACTCTCACCCAGAAAATGTGGGATGACAATGTTCCAGGAGTATGTGATGTGAATGGAAATAAAAGTCAGGCTGGAGACACAAGGCAGTGTTGGTGAGAGTGGGTAGCAGTGTTCACCAACTGGTAGAGGTTGGAGTCTGACCTGCTCCAGCCCAATGTATGTTCTTAACCAGAGGGGGGTGGGGGGTCAGCAGAGCCTGCGCTTGTGCTTGTTGCAGGGGGGTGGGGGGACTGAGCAGACCCTGTGTCTGCACCGTTTAAATCCACATTTTAATGCAAACGTCACCTATCCATGTTCTCCACAGATGCTGCCTGACCCGCTGAGTTACTCCAGCACTCTGTGAAACGTCACCTATCCATGTTCTCCACAGATGCTGCCTGACCCGCTGAGTTACTCCAGCACTCTGTGAATCGTCACCTATCCATGTTCTCCACAGATGCTGCCTGACCCGCTGAGTTACTCCAGCACTCTGTGAAACGTCACCTATCCATGTTCTCCACAGATGCTGCCTGACCCACTGAGTTACTGCCTTCACCTCACCTGTGTGTCTTGTTCTAGCCAGTTGCCAGAGAACGTTGTGAGTTGATTTGGTTGAAGTGTATCTCAGCGTTCTGCAGTTTAATGTCAAACCTTGTGTGACCACAGTCAATGTTAATACCATTGTCAATGGTTCCAGACCCCTGCATTTCACAAGATGTTTTATAACATGATGATGGCACACATAGGGTCAACAGGCAGAATCTTTCTCCCAGGCTGAAGGGCGTAGGTTTAAGGCGGGGAGGAAAAGTTTAAAGGAGATGTGCGGGGCAAGTTGTTTTTACACAGTGGGTGGGTGGGTGGGGGCCAGGGGTGGTGGTGGAGGCAGATACCATCGTGGTGTTTCAGAGACGTGTAGGTGTGCGGAGAATGGAGGGATATGGATCCCGTGCAGGCAGAGGGGATCAGTTTAAGTTGGCATTGTGTTCAGCACAGACACACCACAGCTGCCAATATATCAATATTAGCAACAAATAGTTACTGCTGGTCTCGGCCAGGAGATGAATTGTACCTGTTGCAGTGGCCTCTGGCAATGTTAAATCTTTCAAATATATGGTCGAGTCTCTTCCCCTAAAGTTAGAGCAGCAATGTTAGGATAAATGACCACTTCACAAAGATGAGTTATCCAGAACAATGAACAGAATATGGCAGACAGTGAATCAGCTGGAAGGTTATGTTTCACGCCGGCACAGAGCAGAGAGTAGGGGTTTGTGGTCAATATGGCCATCCTGAGTTATACCTCATGTATATTTGGTGAAGTGATTAGTAGATGACTAAGTTTAGGTTAGAGATACCGCGCGGTATCTGCCGAATCCGCGTACCGACCAGTGATCCCCACACACTGACACTATCCTATACACACCCTAGGGACAATGTACATTTACACCAAGCCAATTAACCTACATACCTGCACATCTTTAGAGTGTGGGAGGAAACCGGGAGTTGCAACTCCAGCCAGTTGCACAGTTTTGTGAACTCGACCGGGTACGCCATCAGGTCCAGGCGCTTTCCGAGGGTTCATCCCTCTGAAGGATCTTCTGACGTCGGCCTCTGTGACTGTGACTGTAATACCATCAGGGCGAATAGGGGCTCGGGAAGGCACATCAGTGTTCTCCCTGTCAAAGCGTGTGTGGAACGCATTGAGCTCGTCAGGGAGTGATGCTTCGCTGTTGCTTGAGCTGCCTCCTGTTTTTGCCTAGTAGGAGGTGATGGCATTCAACCCTTGCCACAGTTGCCAAACATCCGTCTGATCCTCCAGCTTTGAGCGGATGTCCCTTCTGACCTTTTTGATTGCCTTACCAAGGACATATCTGGACTTCTTATAGACCTCTGCATTGCCAGGCCTGAATGCCCGGGATCTGGTCTTCAGAAGAATGCAGATCTCCTGGTTCATCCAAGGCTTCTGGTTAGGAAACTATACGGTTGCTGCATGTTGCAGCGATGTCCAGGGATGTGCAGGGATGTGCAAACATTAGACAATAGGTGCAGGAGTAGGCCATTCGGCCCTTCGAGCCAGCAGCGCCATTCAATGTGATCATGGCTGATCATCCACAATCAGTACCCCGTTCCTGCCTTCTCCCCATATCCCCTGACTCCGCTATCTTTAAGAGCCCTATCTAGTTCTCTCTAGAAAGTATCCAGAGAACCGGCCTCCACTGCCCTCTGAGGCATAGAATTCCACAGACTCACAACTCTCTGTGTGAAAAAGTATTTCCTCATCTCCGTTCTAAATGGCTTACCCCTTATTCGTAAACTGTGGCCCCTGGTTCTGGACTCCCCCAACATCGGGAACATGTTTCCTGCCTCTAGCGTGTTAATAACCCTTAATAATCTTATATGTTTCAATAAGATCCCCTCTCATCCTTCTAAACTCCAAGTGTACAAGCCCAGCCGCTCTCTTCTCTCAGCATATGACTGTCCCACCATGCAGGGATGTGCAGGGGGACGGTGAACTGACATCTGAGCTGCTGCAAAGGTCAGTGGCTCTCACACAAAGACAACATATTGTCATTGGGTACAGCCACCTGACGGCGATGTGCAGTGAGAGGCGGTGTAGTGGTACAGCGAGCCAGAGGCCATATCTGCCCTGGTTGTTGCTGTGCTGCAGTGTGGAACAGCGATCTGTGCCATGCCTGTCTGTGCTACAAGAAGGACATGCTCCATAAATCAGCTGTAAGCAAAACTCTGCAAAGACAAGAAGAATGAAGTGTATTTATAGAGCACCTTTAAACATGGAAATCAGACTTGGACGATATCAATCAACGCTTGGTTACAGCAAGGCTTTAAAGGAGGAAGCAGAGAGAAGCTGCAAGATCTGGAGGGGGGGCGGAGGAGGGGGGAGTGCAGAGATTGTGGCCAATGCAGCTCAACGAAGCAAGACAGAGTGCTGGAGTAACTCAGCGGGTCAGGCAGCATCTGTGGAGAACATGGATAGGTGACGTTTCACACAGTGCTGGAGTAACTCAGCGGGTCAGGCAGCATCTGTGGAGAACATGGATAGGTGATGTTTCACAGAGTGCTGGAGTAACTCAGCGGGTCAGGCAGCATCTGTGGAGAACATGGATAGGTGACGTTTTGGATCAAGACCTTCTTCACACACTGGGAGTTCCTGTACCACAGTGTGGGTTATTATCACCTTGTTGTGACTTTCTACTGTGCCACAACAAGGACATGGTTCAGAAGGATCCCAACCCAAGAGCATTCGGCTCAGCCCAAAGTGACAAGCTTCTTATTTTTTAATGTACTGTAAGTTGGAGTAGGATTATTAGCCACTTTTGGCAGGTGAGTGGGTCGAGTGTCTGAGACCAGTGCCCACTCTCTATGGGAAGATGCACTCTCTCATATTAACCAATTATCCGAGTCCATGGACCTTCTTGTAGTCGAGTCTCCAAGACTTGTGTCCATTGTTGAGGGTAAAGATCATGAGCTTCCACTAGCTAGTGAGTGTGTGCCTGGCCCCGACTTCCTTCAACAAGGTTGCCATTGCCGTTTCATCACATTCTCTCCCATATGTTGTCCATTTCAGTTCAGTTTAGCTTATTGTCACGTGTACCTAGGTAGAGTGAAACGCTTTGGTTGCATGCTAACCAGCCAGAGGAAAGACAATCGAGCTATTCACAGTGTACTGATACATCGATAGTCCGAGGATCACCAGTGTAGTAGTTCAGGACCGCTCTCCGGTTGTGGTAGGATGATCCAGTCACCGGTAACAGCTGGGAAGAAACTGTCTCTGAATCTGGAGGTGTGTGTTTTGATACTTCTGTACCTGTTGCCCGGTGATAGAGGGGAGAAGAGGGAGTGGCCAGGGTGAGGCTGGTCCTTGATGATGCGGAGGCTGCGGGTGTAAATTGCCACTGTTTCTTTGGTGAGACTCACTTCCTACATGGCTGGGTCTGTTCTGTCCACAAGGCACCAGTGCCATGTCCAGCCTCGCAGATGCATACAACTCTGTTATTGACTACTTGTGATATTGGCATTGCCTCATCTGCAATCTATACCAATCTCTAGCTACTGTTTAATGGGACATCACAATTGCTGAGGGGATTCCAGCGTAGAATCTTAATCCACAATGTGTATTATGTAGCCCTGATACTATAGACCAGGGGTGGGGAACTTGTGGCCTTCTCGGCCATTAAGTGCAGCCTTTTGAATGAATGAAAATGTTATAGAACAAATCCTTTTATTTTTATTAATATGCTTTTGTTCATCTTTTATTATTTTTATTTTAATCTTAAAACGAACGCATTTAAAATATCAAAGAGTAACATAGAAAGATAGACAATAGGTGCAGGAGTAGGCCATTCGGCCCTTCGAGCCTGCACTGCCATTTAATATGATCAAGGCTGATCATCCAACTCAGTATCCTGTACCTGCCTTCTCTCCATACCCCCTGATCCCTTCAGCCACAAGGGCCACATCTAACTCCCTCTTAAATATAGCCAATGAACTGGCCTCAACTACCCTCTGTGGCAGAGAGTTCCAGAGACCACCACTCTGTGTGAAGAAGAGTTCAACAAAATAATCCGCCCCGACTGACGGCCACAATTAAAACATTAATAAGTCATGAGAGCTAATTTAACACCCGTTATGTTGATGATTTGGTTCTAATGCGACTGTAGAATGTGCGTGAACCTCCCTGCCTGCCTGCCTGCCTGCCTCCCTGCCTGCCTGCCTGCCTGCCGCCCTGCCTGCCTGCCTGCCTGCCTCCCTGCCTGCCTGCCTGCCGCCCTGCCTGCCTGCCTCCCTGCCTGCCTGCCTGCCTCCCTGCCTGCCTCCCTGCCTCCCTGCCTGCCTGCCTCCCTGCCTGCCTGCCTGCCTCCCTGCCTGCCTGCCTGCCTGCCTGCCTGCCTGCCTGCCTGCCTGCCTGCCTGCCTGCCTGCCTCCCTGCCTGCCTCCCTGCCTGCCTGCCTCCCTGCCTGCCTCCCTGCCTCCCTGCCTGGCGCCACCACCGCCTGAGGCTGGTTGACGAGAGGGAAAATGTCGGCGAGAGTCCGCTGGCCGTCCAGACTTCAGTATTATCAACTTTTGATAACGGTGCACGTGGCTTTCCGTTTGAAGTTGAATTTGAGAATCGTTAAACAGCGTATTTGTTAGACTATTGTTTTTTATCATGCCAAAGAAAACCAAGAGAACACTGAGGGAAGAAAAAAGAGTTTTTAATGAGGATTGGGAACTGCAATATTATCTTGTTTGTGCTAAAGATAAGATGATTTGCTTGTTTTGTGATACTCCGATATCAACATTGAAGAAATTCTGTGCTCATCAGCATTATGTCACTCGTAAGGACCACAAATATTTCAAATTAGAGAGTGAGGCACGAAAGGTTGCATTGCAGAAATTAAAAGATGAAAAGCAAAGGCAAAGGCAGTTATGTCAAGAATAATGCTACTGAAGCGACATAAATATACTCGGGAAAAAGGCAAGCCATTTGGCGATGTAGAAATCCTGAAGTTAGTACATAGTAGTTAGATTTTTACAAAATAATGTACATTTTGAAGTATATCTAATTGAAATTTCTTGCATGCGACCTTACTCGATTACAGATAACTTACTGAGGCAATCCAACATGAAAACGTTCCCCACCCCTGCTATAGACTCTCTGACAGACGTTTGGATCTGAATGAGCCAAATAGTTCCAGAACGAATACAGATGCAGACTGCTAATGAGTGAGCCATTATACTCCCCGAGGATTGGCGTACTGCGCATGTTGTTCCATTGTTTAAAAAGGGTTCTAAAAGTAAACCTAGCAATTATAGACCGGTTAGTTTGACTTCAGTGGTGGGCAAATTAATGGAAAAGATACTTAGAGATAATATATATAAGTATCTGGATAAAGAGGGTCTAATTAGGAACAGTCAACATGGATTTATGCCTGGAAGGTCATGTTTGACTAATCTTCTTGAATTTTTTGAAGAGGTTACTAGGGAAATTGACGAGGGTAAAGCAGTGGATGTTGTCTATATGGACTTCAGTAAGGCCTTTGACAAGGTTCCTCATGGAAGGTTGGTTAAGAAGGTTCAACTGTTGGGTATAAATGCAGGAATAGCAAGATGGATTCAACAGTGGCTGAATGGGAGAAGCCAGAGGGTAATGGTGGATGGCTGTTTGTCGGGTTGGAGGCAGGTGACTAGTGGGGTGCCTCAGGGATCTGTGTTGGGTCCTTTGTTGTTTGTCATGTACATCAATGATCTGGATGAAGGGGTGGTAAATTGGATTAGTAAGTATGCAGATGATACCAAGATAGGGGGTGTTGTGGATAATGAAGAGGATTTCCAAAGTCTACAGAGTGATTTAGGCCAGTTGGAAAAATGGGCTGAAAGATGGCAGATGGAGTTTAATGCTGATAAATGTGAGGTGCTACACCTTGGCAGGAGAAATCAAAATAGGACGTACATGGTAAACGGTAGGGAATTGAAGAATACAGTTGAACAGAGGGATCTGGGAATAACCGTGCATAGTTCCTTGAAGGTAGAATCTCATATAGATAGGGTGGTAAAGAAAGCTTTTGGTATGCTAGCCTTTATAAATCAGAGCATTGAGTATAGAAGCTGGGATGTAATGTTAAAATTGTACAAGACATTGGTGAGACCAAATCTGGAGTATGGTGTGCAGTTTTGGTCGCCCAATTATAGGAAGGATGTCAACAAAATAGAGAGGGTACAGAGGAGATTTACTAGAATGTTGCCTGGGTTTCAACAGCTAAGTTACAGAGATAGGTTGAATAAGTTAGGTCTTTATTCTCTGGAGCGCAGAAGGTTAAGGGGTGACTTGATAGAGGTCTTTAAAATGATGAGAGGGATAGACAGAGTTAATGTGGACAAGCTTTTCCCTTTGAGAATAGGGAAGATTCAAACAAGAGGACATGACTTTAGAATTAAGGGACAGAGGTTTAGGGGTAACATGAGGGGGAACTTCTTTACTCAGAGAGTGGTAGCGGTGTGGAATGAGCTTCCAGTGGAAGTGGTGGCGGCAGGTTCGTTGGTATCATTTAAAA
Organism: Raja brachyura; assembly: GCA_963514005.1. Next base: position 47,838,462 of record OY740800.1, on the reverse strand, counting down.
ATAAATTGGATAGGCATATGGATGAGAAGGGTATGGAGGGTTATGGTATGAGTGCAGGCAGGTGGGACTAAGGGAAAAAAGTTGTTCGGCACGGACTTGAAGGGCCGAGATGGCCTGTTTCCGTGCTGTAATTGTTATATGGTTATATGGTTATACTGTTCTAATGACACAGGGCTTCATTGGCAGCAAAGGAGGATTTAAAAATAACAGCTAAAGGTTCCTTGAGGTACTAATAGGGTGATTATTACACACCAGGGCCTTGGATTACTCAATTGGCGCCTTTAGTAAACGTCTCATCCAGTCATCAAGGAGAAGTGGATCTAATGTTGGTGGCCTGTGGGTAGATAGATGCCAGCTGCTTGGTGCCACTCTCTTTGATGCAAGTCTGGCATCTAAGACCAACATGGACTCACTGCTCTCTGTCATTCCTTCTCCCACCATCTCTAAAGTAGAATCAAGGAACTGCAGATGCTGGTTGACAAAAGAACACACAGAGTGCTGGAGTAACTCAGCGGGTCAGGCAGCATCTGTGGAGAACATGGATAGGTGACGTTTCACAGAGTGCTGGAGTAACTCAGCGGGTCAGGCAGCATCTGTGGAGAACATGGATAGGTGACGTTTCACAGAGTGCTGGAGTAACTCAGCGGGTCAGGCAGCATCTGCGGAGAACATGGATAGGTGACATTTCACAGAGTGCTGGAGTAACTCAGCGGGTCAGGCAGCATCTGTGGGGAACATGGATAGGTGACGTTTCACAGAGTGCTGGAGTAACTCAGCGGGTCAGGCAGCATCTGTGGAGAACATGGATAGGTGACGTTTCACAGAGTGCTGGAGTAACTCAGCGGGTCAGGCAGCATCTGTGGAGAACATGGATAGGTGACGTTTCACAGAGTGCTGGAGTAACTCAGCGGGTCAGGCAGCATCTGTGGAGAACATGGATAGGTGACGTTTCACAGAGTGCTGGAGTAACTCAGCGGGTCAGGCAGCATCTGTGGAGAAAAGGAATAGGTGACACTGGACCCTTCATCAGATTGATAAAATTAAAGTTTTGGTACACACTTGTATTGGGTTTAAAAGTCAAAAGTCAAGTGTTTATTTGTCATAGGCACTGGATTTGAACCGGGACAATGGAATGTTTTCTTGAAGGAGGGTCTGGACCCTAAACGTCACCTATTCCTTTCCTCCATGGTGTGCAAAACCACAGCATGTTAGCACCACCATGGAGCAAAGTCTGTCGTGGTTCAGTCGGGTTGGTGTGGTCAGCGCAGGGTCAAGGTTCAGTCGGGTTGCTGTGGTCAGGGCAGGGTCATGGGTCAGTCGGGTTGGTGTGGTCAGGGCAGGGTTGTGGGTCAGTCAGGTTGGTGTGGTCAGGGCAGGGTCGTGGGTCAGAGGTTGGTGTGGTCAGGGCAGGGTCGTGGGTCAGAGATTGGTGTGGTCAGGGCAGGGTCATGGGTCAGTCGGGTTGGTGTGGTCAGAGCACGGTCGTGGGTCAGTCGGGTTGGTATGGTCAGGGCAGGGTCGTGGGTCAGAGTTGGTGTGGTCAGGGCAGGGTCATGGGTCAGTCGGGTTGGTGTGGTCAGGGCAGGGTCATGGGTCAGTCGGGTTGGTGTGGTCAGGGCAGGGTCGTGGGTCAGTCGGGTTGGTGTGGTCAGGGCAGGGTTCGACTGGGCAGTCCGGTTGGTGTGGTCAGGGCAGGGTCAAGGGTCAGAGGTTGGTGTGATCAGGGCAGGGTCGTGCAGGGCAGTTCAGGAAGCTGCTCTTTGATGAGTTTGGGGGAGATGGCAGTGTTGGTCACTGGGCTGCAGTGGATCTTCACTGTGCTGTTGCCCGTCTGTGCTTTGAGGAAGTCGAGGATGCAGGTGAGGATGGAAGAGCAGAGATGCAGTCCCTTCAGCTTGATGATGGGTTGGAGGGGATGATGGTGTTCAACACGGAGCTGTAGGTGATGAACAACTGCCTGACGTACGTGATCCTGTTGTCCAAGTGATTCATAGCTGATGTCTCTTAGTGTGAGTGATAGCTGCCAGTCACCACGAGTATTTCTGGTCTCAGCCTTCCCTGCGGGTGCTGATCGGTGCTGCTGTCGAGGGTGAGTGGCCAGAGGGAGCAAGAGGCTGTCGAGTGTGAGTGGCCAGAGGGAGCAAGAGGCTGTCGAGGGTGAGTGGCCAGAGGGAGCAAGAGGCTGTCGAGGGTGAGTGGCCAGAGGGAGCAAGAGGCTGTCGAGTGTGAGTGGCCAGAGGGAGCAAGAGGCTGTCGAGGGTGAGTGGCCAGAGGGAGCAAGAGGCTGTCGAGGGTGAGTGGCCAGAGGGAGCAAGAGGCTGTCGAGGGTGAGTGGCCAGAGGGAGCAAGAGGCTGTCGAGTGTGAGTGGCCAGAGGGAGCAAGAGGCTGTCGAGGGTGAGTGGCCAGAGGGAGCAAGAGGCTGTCGAGTGTGAGTGGCCAGAGGAAGCAAGAGGCTGTCGAGGGTGAGTGGCCAGAGGGAGCAAGAGGCTGTCGAGTGTGTGGCCAGAGGGAGCAAGAGGCTGTCGAGGGTGAGTGGCCAGAGGGAGCAAGAGGCTGTCGAGTGTGAGTGGCCAGAGGGAGCAAGAGGCTGTCGAGTGTGAGTGGCCAGAGGGAGCAAGAGGCTGTCGAGTGTGAGTGGCCAGAGGGAGCAAGAGGCTGTCGAGTGTGAGTGGCCAGAGGGAGCAAGAGGCTGTCGAGGGTGAGTGGCCAGAGGGAGCAAGAGGCTGTCGAGGGTGAGTGGCCAGAGGGAGCAAGAGGCTGTTGAGTGTAAGTGGCCAGAGGAAGTAAGAGGCTGTCGAGGGTGAGTGGCCAGAGGGAGCAAGAGGCTGTCGAGGGTGAGTGGCCAGAGGGAGCAAGAGGCTGTCGAGTGTGAGTGGCCAGAGGCAGCAAGAGGCTGTCGAGTGTGAGTGGCCAGAGGGAGCAAGAGGCTGTCGAGTGTGAGTGGCCAGAGGGAGCAAGAGGCTGTCGAGTGTGAGTGGCCAGAGGGAGCAAGAGGCTGTCGAGGGTGAGTGGCCAGAGGGAGCAAGAGGCTGTCGAGGGTGAGTGGCCAGAGGGAGCAAGAGGCTGTCGAGGGTGAGTGGCCAGAGGGAGCAAGAGGCTGTCGAGTGTGAGTGGCCAGAGGGAGCAAGAGGCTGTCGAGGGTGAGTGGCCAGAGGGAGCAAGAGGCTGTCGAGTGTGAGTGGCCAGAGGGAGCAAGAGGCTGTCGAGTGTGAGTGGCCAGAGGGAGCAAGAGGCTGTCGAGTGTGAGTGGCCAGAGGGAGCAAGAGGCTGTCGAGGGTGAGTGGCCAGAGGGAGCAAGAGGCTGTCGAGGGTGAGTGGCCAGAGGGAGCAAGAGGCTGTCGAGGGTGAGTGGCCAGAGGGAGCAAGAGGCTGTCGAGTGTGAGTGGCCAGAGGAAGTAAGAGGCTGTCGAGGGTGAGTGGCCAGAGGGAGCAAGAGGCTGTCGAGGGTGAGTGGCCAGAGGGAGCAAGAGGCTGTCGAGTGTGAGTGGCCAGAGGGAGCAAGAGGCTGTCGAGTGTGAGTGGCCAGAGGGAGCAAGAGGCTGTCGAGTGTGAGTGGCCAGAGGGAGCAAGAGGCTGTCGAGGGTGAGTGGCCAAAGGGAGCAAGAGGCTGTCGAGGGTGAGTGGCCAGAGGGAGCAAGAGGCTGTCGAGGGTGAGTGGTCAGAGGGAGCAAGAGGCTGTCGAGGGTGAGTGGCCAGAGGGAGCAAGAGGCTGTCGAGGGTGAGTGGCCAGAGGGAGCAAGAGGCTGTCGAGGGTGAGTGGCCAGAGGGAGCAAGAGGCTGTCGAGGGTGAGTGGCCAGAGGGAGCAAGAGGCTGTCGAGTGTGAGTGGCCAGAGGGAGCAAGAGGCTGTCGAGTGTGAGTGGCCAGAGGGAGCAAGAGGCTGTCGAGGGTGAGTGGCCAGAGGGAGCAAGAGGCTGTCGAGGGTGAGTGGCCAGAGGGAGCAAGAGGCTGTCGAGGGTGAGTGGCCAGAGGGAGCAAGAGGCTGTCGAGTGTGAGTGGCCAGAGGAAGTAAGAGGCTGTCGAGGGTGAGTGGCCAGAGGGAGCAAGAGGCTGTCGAGTGTGAGTGGCCAGAGGGAGCAAGAGGCTGTCGAGGGTGAGTGGCCAGAGGGAGCAAGAGGCTGTCGAGGGTGAGTGGCCAGAGGGAGCAAGAGGCTGTCGAGTGTGAGTGGCCAGAGGGAGCAAGAGGCTGTCGAGGTGAGCATCTTTGAAGCTAAATCTGAGGGTAACGTTCAGCTGGTGTAATGTGTAGAAGTCCAAGTGCTGCGGAGACCCTCTGCCTGTTATAGTTCCCAATTCTGGGTTGTAGCGAGGTCACAGCCTGCTGCCCGGCTCAGAGTATTCTGACAATCCAGCAGTGGCACATTTAGGATGGGGTGGATTTTAATGTGATCACAATTACAGTTCATCTCCTGTGGGCCTGAAGCATTGATTTTACATTCACAGTGTCTTTCCCACAGAAGCAAAGGAAAGTTACAAGTCTATTAAAAATTAATCTCTTCTTACTTCCTTTATCTTTCTATCTTAATCTGTTGGTATTTCCCAATCGTCATTTTACGTTGAGGATTTAAATGTAATTGAAATGTTGTGCTCTTTGTTTCCTTGTGTTGGCCCACTGACTCAGGACAGGTCTATCCAGTTATAGACGAACATTTATGCTCTTGGACATCAAGCTTGCTACATGGACCAAATATCTGGATTCTTTCAAAGTATCATTGAATGATGATCAACAATCTCCTCATCTTGTTTGTAGTGCGCTATTGATAAGTGATCAGATAGTATGATCTTATCCACCACTCGTTTGAAATGGTTAACATTGAGTTCATTGCAGAAATACAAATCCAAATAGCTCCGTAATGCCTTCACTGGAGATATTCAGCGGATCAGACAGCATCTATGGAGAGAGATGGGTTGAAGATGAGTTCCAACGTGAAACATTGTCTGTCCATTCCCTCCACAGAGTTTCTCCAGCACTTTGTGTTTTGCTCAAGATTCCAGCACTTGCTTGTGTCTCCCCAATACCTTCCCCTTCGTTACTTGTCTAACATTTATGTATGTCCAGACCCATCAACAAAATGGACATCATTAGGGCTGGACTATAAACGCTGGCCTTGTCAGAGGTGTCTGTGGAAAGAATTTTAAAAAGTCTATGATTCTGTTGTCTTACCTTCCTGTTTAAGGCATATCATCTCACAAATTATTAATAATGGCAGGTCTGTTAGACGGCTCAACAGTGACTTTCCCAGAATATTTGATGCATGGTTTAGGAAAAACCCAGACAGAGATGAGTAAAGCAGATCTTGAATCAACTGGTTTCTGTAGCAAAAGCACAGTAATTCCTGATAAATATATTCAATCTAAAGACGTGCGTGTTTTCTTTTTATTGTTTTATTCACAGAAATGCAGGTTCTTCAAACATTTTCAATGTCCAGGCAAAACGGTCCATATAAGCCTCGTCTTCCACTTGTCAACTTGAAGACCTGTCATTTTGTAAATCAATTAATGTAGTGTTTACATAACTCTGGGATTGTTTTGCTTTCAACGTGATACAATTGTGAGCAGGAGAACCTGCTATGTGTTGGGGAAATGATGTGGTAGTCAGGAGCTGTACCGTGTGAGTGACTGAGCACCCAACATGACAGCAGTCAACTCACCTCCAGTTATATCCTGCACAGAGTTCTGGAGTGTCCTGCACAGGTAGTGTAGTGTGCTGATCCACCCAGATAATTTACATGATGTTTACTGCTATCAATTAACCAGTACCTTGATTGCATAACCTCGTAAGGACTTCAGCAAGTAGCAAGATATCAAGACCAATCTGTTCAAAGATCAGCGATCGTAAGATCATTCATCATTTCATTTTCTGATGTATACATTCTGTGGGCCGCACATGGTCTCCGGTTTAATGCTTCTCTGGCTGTTGGCTCTTTAGCAGTTCTGCAGCCCCTCCCCATGTCCTGTCTGTGTGTCACTCACTGTGCCCCTCGCATGTCCGTGTGTCCCTCACGTGTCCGTGTGCCCCTCACGTGTCCGTGTGCCCTCACGTGTCCGTGTGCCCCTCACGTGTCCGTGTGCCCCTCACGTGTCCCTGTGCCCCTCACGTGTCCGTGTGCCCCTCACGTGTCCGTGTGCCCCTCACGTGTCCGTGTGCCTCACGTGTCCATGTGCCCCTCACGTGTCCGTGTGCCCCTCACGTGTCCGTGTTCCCCTCGCGTGTCCGTGTGCCCCTCACGTGTCCATGTGCCCCTCACGTGTCCGTGTGCCCCTCACGTGTCCGTGTGTCCCTCACGTGTCCATGTGCCTCACGTGTCCATGTGCCCCTCACGTGTCCGTGTGTCCCTCACGTGTCTGTGTGTCCCTCACGTGTCCGTGTGCCCCTCACGTGTCCGTGTGCCCCTCACGTGTCCGTGTGCCCCTCACGTGTCCGTGTGCCCCTCGCGTGTCCGTGTGCCCCTCACGTGTCCGTGTGCCCCTCACTTGTCCGTGTGCCCCTCGCATGTCCGTGTGCCCCTCGCATGTCCGTGTGCCTCACGTGTCCGTGTGCCCCTCACGTGTCCGTGCCCCTCGCGTGTCCGTGTGCCCCTCACGTGTCCGTGTGCCCCTCACGTGTCTGTGTGCCCCTCGCGTGTCCGTGTGCCCCTCACGTGTCCGTGTGGCCGTCACGTGTCTGTGTGCCCCTCGCGTGTCCGTGTGCCCCTCACGTGTCCGTGTGGCCGTCACGTGTCTGTGTGTCCCTCGCATGTCCGTGTGCCCTTCATCTCGCCCTCATGTGCCTTGAACTCACCAGTCATGCCTTTAGTTGCCACTTGAATATGCTGCTTCAAATGGCCCGTGTTGACCACGCTGTGATACCGTGTGCCACACGCCTGCCTCTGACACGCTGTGATACCGTCACGTGTTTGTTACCTAGGGGATATTTTGCTATGTTAAAGACATTATATAAATACCCACGTTACATAAGGGATATGGGTAAAGGATGTTGGTCATAGATCTCCCACAAATGAATTCATTAGATGATAGTTCTAGAGGTTTATGCATTTCTTTCTTCCCATGTTGCCTTGCTTCAACTTTGTTGCCATTTTCCTGGAAGGATTTTATCATAAACTGTCATTTTGCACTATTTTTCAGAGAACTTAACAGATAATCCTAGCTTGTAACAGTCTGCAGTGCTAAACGACACCTTTCTCTTTTACATCATTTCTCCTCAAAGCGGCAGTGCATCTGACATGGTGTGACAATAAGAATAGCAAGTGCAACGTGACTAAAAACTCTTCAGGGGTTGTTTGTTAATGTGTCGATGTGCCGGTGTTATCCCCTCCCGGGTCTGGCAATGTACCCCGTGCCCCACCGAGGCACGTGAGGCTAACCAGCCGGGCCAGAGATCGCTACCTAGATCTCCTGTACCCAAACCCAAAGTGAAGCATCCTGAGCCCACTGTTGTAAAGCTTGGACAGAGGGACGGAGCACAGTTTTACACCGTGTGACCATTTTGATAGAAGGTGTTTCAGTTCAGGTCAGGTTGAGTTTATTGTCACGTGTAACGAGGTACAGGGGAAAGCTGTTGTTGTGTTTGCTAACCAGTCAACAGAAAGACAATACACGATGATATTCGAGCCCTTCACAGTGTACGGGATACATGATAAGGCACTGTGTTGGCCCCTCCTATGATGGAATAGTTCAGGATCATGTGACAGGAGCTGTAAGAAGCCCAGGTCTGTGAGACACTGTCGTACACCCGGTTATAACATGGATCACAGTACAGCACAGGAACAGGCCCTTCAGCCACAATGCCTGGCCTTTAATATGCTTCCAATCCCCCCTCTTAACCACGCTGCCCTCTGACACACTCTGATGCTATTGTTTGCTTGTTAATCCTTGGGATATTCTGCTATGTTAAAGCTACAGGAGTGACCAGTAAAGGCAGTTAATGGATGTTGGTCACGGATCACCCATTATTTAATTCATTCAATGATGGAACGGCTCAAGTGGTTATTTATGTAGGAAGGAACTGCAGAAGTTGGTTTCAACAGAAGGTAGGCACAAAAAGCTGGAGTAACTCAGTGGGACAGGCAGCATCTCTGGAGTAACGGGACAGGCAGCATCTCTGGAGTAACTCAGTGGGACAGGCAGCATCTCTGGAGTAACGGGACAGGCAGCATCTCTGGAGTAACAGGGGTCAGGCAGCATCTCTGGAGTAACGGGACAGGCAGCATCTCTGGAGTAACTCAGTGGGACAGGTAGCATCTCTGGAATAACTCAGTGGGTCAGGCAGCATCTCTGGAGTAACGGGACAGGCAGCATCTCTGGAGTAACTCAGCGGGACAGGCAGCATCTCTGGAGTAACTCAGTGGGACAGGCAGCATCTCTGGAGTAACGGGACAGGCAGCATCTCTGGAGTAACAGGGGTCAGGCAGCATCTCTGGAGTAACTCAGCGGGACAGGCAGCATCTCTGGAGTAACGGGACAGGCAGCATCTCTGGAGTAACTCAGTGGGACAGGTAGCATCTCTGGAATAACTCAGTGGGTCAGGCAGCATCTCTGGAGTAACGGGACAGGCAGCATCTCTGGAGTAACGGGACAGGCAGCATCTCTGGAGTAACTCAGTGGGTCAGGCAGCATCTCTGGAGTAACGGGACAGGCAGCATCTCTGGAATAACTCAGTGGGACAGGTAGCATCTCTGGAATAACTCAGTGGGACAGGTAGCATCTCTGGAATAACTCAGTGGGACAGGCAGCATCTCTGGAGTAACGGGACAGGCAGCATCTCTGGAGTAACGGGACAGGCAGCATCTCTGGAGTAACTCAGCGGGACAGGCAGCATCTCTGGAGTAACGGGACAGGCAGCAACATGTTGTTGAACTTTGCTGCGAGAAGTGCCAATTCACCCACTCCAATCACTGGCTGGAACTTGCTGCAATGAAAAACAATAACCAATTAGAGAATTTAAAATCAATGAGTCAGTAAAAAGGAATTGGAATAGACTTTCTACCGTCTGTTTAATTGTCCCAAAGACAAGTTGTTTCCTGTGTAATTGAGTAGTCTCCTTGTGGTTTCAGTGAGTCTGAACCGTAATCCCACCCCTCATCAGTGTAGCTTTTACTTGTGTTATCTCCCTCCTTCACGTGCAAACTCCATCCATTCATCCGTCAGCTTTCAGTTGTGATGAGCATTTTGACTTGTGGTGCGTTCCGTGCCTGTATGTGCGTTCTACCTGCTCTATAGCCCCCACATACACTGTTTCTAAATCGAAGATGATCTTTCTGATCTTCGCCATTTACTGACGAAAAGTGTTGAGCCGTTGGGCAAAGCTGGAAATGATCTTTTAATTAGTGTCATGTTGTTGAGTAATGTGGCTATTTTTTATGTGTTAGCCACGAAGATTCAATTGCATGAGGTGTTTTCATTCATTGCGGCAGTTCTGATTGGAGTTATGATCGCAAGCAGTGGACCATATAAAATAAAGATGGGATTGGCTCTGTGTGAAGTGACCTGTAATGCAGACAAATAAACTTTATATTTCCTCTCAGTTGAGACGAATGACAAACATAAGCAGCAATCTATAAACTGCAAGTGGTTATTGTGAAGGGATAGAGTTTGACAATGTAGGGCCAATGTAGATTGTTGTCGTGTGTGTGGACAGTGTTACAGTCCCTTACACTGCAGTGTTTCTGCTAATGGTGCCCGCTCTATCATTCGCAAGGATGAGGTTGTCCTGAAACCTATTCCTGAGGAAACAAGGGTGTCTCCAGTTGATTCCTTGGCATGCCATGTGTACGGGCGATGTACACTTGGTCTTTGCACAACTAAGATAAGGACAGAGATAGTCCACAAGTTAATGTTCTTACTGTCTCCGACTACATTTTACCTCTGTTTGCTTTGTTGCTAACTTCTCCCAACTAACTATGATTGATTCCACACTTTTCTTGATCACCATTCCTTTTGTCCTGTTTTCACACCTTACCTATACGTTCCTTATCTATACACTTCCTTATCTATGTACCGCCCACTCACCTGACATCAGTCTGAAGAAGGGTCTTGACCCGAAACGTCACCCATTCCTTCTCTCCAGAGATGCTGCCTTTCCCACTGAGTTACGGCAGCATTTTGTATCTATCTCCGAGTTAAAGTTCTGAATTGGGGCAAGGTCAACTATGATGGTGTTAGACAAAAGTCTTCTCGGAATCAACCATGCCTCTTCATGGTCAATCAGAAATAGGGGATAAATAGGTTATTAAACCAACATTGTAAACAAGACTTTTGATAGATTCACTGGCACTTCCAGTGTTACTGGTAGACGTGGAGATGTAGGGAGTCTCTCCCTAGTTCTGGTGCTCGGTGAGATTGTTGCAGGATTAATCTCTGATTAATATCAGTGTGGATGTAATTGAAAGGGAAGATGATTTATAGTTGTATGTGCCACGTGACAGTGAGAGTAGAAATGGAATGAGGTGGAGGATAAATGCGTGGCTGAGGGACTGGTGCAGTGGGCAGGGATTCAAGTTTCTTGATCACTGGGACCTCTTTTGGGGAAGGCATGATCTGTATAAAAAGGACGGGTTGCACTTGAACCTGAGGGGAACCAATATCCTGGCGGGGAGATTTGCAAAGGAGACTTTAAACTAGAAAGACTGGGGGGAGGGACTCGGGTAGAGGGGGCTAGGGGACGGGGTGAGGGGCAAGAGGCAGAGAAGGGAAGCACTGACACAAAATGTAGGCGAGAAAGAGGAAAAAGATAATAAACAGAGAATAAGGGATGGTGGGTTTCTATATTTTATATGTGTATATTTTAATGCTAGGATCATTGTAAGAAAGGTGGATGAACATGGATTGACACCTGGAAATATGATGTTGTGGCAATCAGTGAAACATGGTTGCGGGAGGGTTGTGATTGGAAACTAAATATTCCAGGATTTCGTTGCTTCAGGTGTGATAGAATTGGAGGGACCACAGGTGGAGGGGTTGCATTGCTTGTCAGAGAAGATATTACAGCAGTGCTTTGGCAGGACAGATTAGAGGGCTCGTCTAGGGAGGCTATTTGGGTGGTACTAAGAAGTGGGAACGGTGTAGCAACACTTTTAGGGGTGTATTATAGACCGCCAAATGGGGAGCGAGAATTAGAAGAGCTAATTTGTAAGGAGATAGCAGATATTAGTAGTAAGCACAAGGTAGTGGTTGTGGGAGATTTTAATTTTCCAAAAATAGACTTGGAAACACATTCTGTAAATGGGCTGGATGGTTTGGAGTTTGTTAAATGTGTGCAGGATAGTTTTTTGCAGCAATACATAGAGGTATCAACCAGAGAAGGGGCAGTGCTGGACCTCCTGTTAGGAAATGAAGCAGGTCAGGTGACGGAGGTATGCGTTGGTGAGCACTTCGGGACCAGTGATCACAATACCATTAGTTCAATATAATTATGGAGAGAGTCAGAACTGGACCTAGGGTTGAGATTTTTGATTGGAGAAAGGCTAACTTTGAGGGAATGCGTAATGATTTAAAAGGAGTGAATTGGGACATTTTGTTTTATGGGAAGGATGTAGAAGAGAAATGGAGGACATTTAAAGGGGAAATTGTAAGAGTACAGAATCTTTATGTCCTTGTTCGGTTGAAAGGAAATAGTAAAAATCGGAAAGAGCCATGGTTTTCAAGGGAAATTAGACACTTGGTTCGAAAAACGAGAGATATCTACAATAATTATAGGAGGCATGGAGTAAATGAGGTGCTAGATGAGTATAAATAATGTAAAAAGAATCTTAAGAAAGAAATAAGAAAAGCTAAACGAAGATATGAGGTTGCTTTGGCAGGAAAGGTGAAAGTAAATCCAAGGGGTTTCTACGGCTATATTACTAGCAAAAGGATAACGAGAGATAAAATTGGACCATCAGAGAGCCAGAATGGACAGCTATCTGCAGAGCCAAAAGAGATGGGGGAGATATTGAACAATTTATTTTCTTCGGTATTCACCAAGGAGAAGGATATTGAACTCTGTGAGGTAAGGGAAAAAAGTAGAGTAGCTATGGAAACTATGAGATTCAAAGAGGAGGAAGTACTGACACTTTTGAAAAATATAAAAGTGGATAAGTCTCCAGGTCCTGACAGGATATTCCCTAAGACATTGAGGGAAGTTAGTGTAGAAATAGCAGGGGCTATGACAGAAATATTTCAAATGTCATTAGAAACGGGAATAGTGCCGGAGGATTGCCGTACTGCGCATGTTGTTTCATTGTTTAAAAAGGGTTCAAAGAATAAACCTAGCAATTATAGACCTGTTAGTTTGACGTCAGTGGTGGGCAAATTAATGGAAAGGATACTTAGAGATAATATATATAAGCATCTGGATAAACAGGGCCTGAACAAGAACAGTCAACATGGATTTGTGCCTGGACGGTCATGTTTGACAAACCTTCTTGAATTTTTTGAAGAGGTTACTAGGGAAATTGATGAGGGTAAAGCAGTGGATGTTGTCTATATGGATTTCAGTAAGGCCTTTGACAAGGTTCCCCATGGAAGGTTGGTTAAGAAGGTTCAATCTTTGGGTGTTAATGGTAGAGTAGCAAGATGGATTCAACAGTGGCTGAATGGGAGATGCCAGAGAGTAATGGTGGATGGCTGTTTGTCAGGTTGGAAGCCGGTGACCAGTGGGGTGCCTCAGGGATCTGTGTTGGGTCCACTGTTGTTTGTCATGTACATCAATGATCTGGATGATGGGGTGGAAAATTGGATACATAAGTATGCAGATGATACTAAGATAGGTGGTGTTGCGGATGATTAAGTAGATTTTCAAAGTCTACAAGAGAGATTTGGGCCATTTGGAAGAGTGGGCTGAAAGATGGCAGATGGAGTTTAATGCTGATAAGTGTGAGGTGCTACATCTTGGCAGGACAAATCAAAATAGGACGTAAATGGTAGGGAATTGAGGAATGCTGTGGAACAGAGGGATCTAGGAATAACTGTGCATAGTTCCCTGAAGGTGCATTCGCATGTAGATAGGGTGGTAAAGAAAGCTTTTGGTGTGCTGGCCTTTATAAATCAGAGCATTGAATATAGGAGTAGGGAAGTAATGTTAAAATTGTACAAGGCATTGGTGAGACCAATTCTGGAGTATGGTGTACAATTTTGGTCGCCTAACTATAGGAAGGATGTTAACAAAATAGAGAGAGTACAGAGGAGATTTACTAGAATGTTGCCTGGGTTCCAGCAACTAAGTTACAGAGAAAGATTGAACAAGTTAGGTCTTCATTCTTTGGAGCGCAGAAGGATAAGGGGGGACTTGATTGAGGTCTTTAAAATGATGAAAGGGATAGACAGAGTTGACGTGGATAAGCTTTTCCCATTGAGGGTAGGAAAGATTCAAACAAGAGGGCATGACATGAGAATTAAGGGACAGAAGTTTAGGGGTAACATGAGGGGGAACTTCTTTACTCAGAGAGTGGTGGCTGTGTGGAATGATCTTCCTGCAGAAGTGGTGGAGGCAGGATCGATTTTAACATTTAAAAGTAAAGTGGATAGGTATATGGATGGGAAGGGAATGGAGGGGTATGGTCTGAGTGCAGGTAGATGCGACTAGGGGAAAATAAATGGTCGGCACGGACTGGAAGGGCCTGTTTCCGTGCTGTGATTGTTATATGGTTATATGGTATTTTTATTTATTTGTAATTTTTTTAAATATTTTTAAAATGTCTTTAATTAGTTCAATTTTAAATGTTGTTAAATGTCATTGATATCAACAACAGCTTTTAGTGCTCGCCCAGCTGTTATCAGGCAACTGAATCATCCTACCACAACCAGAGAGCAGTGCTGAACTACCTGTTTGTTTGGAGACCCTGGGCCTATCCTTGACCGGACGTTGCTGGCTTTACCTTGCACTAAACGTTATTCCCTTATCCTGTAAATGGATGGATTGTAATCGCGTATTGTCTTGCTGCCGACTGGTTAGCACGCAACAAAAGCTTTTCACTGACAATAAACTAAAGTGAAGTGAAGGCCATCTTCTGCTCTGCGTGCCGTCGCTGTCGGTCACAGTTGGTCCCTCGAGCCGACCTCCAGCCCTGCATCAGCAAGCCCCTGGACCAACGCAACTCAACAAAGATGTTACACCACGGGCCAAAGGCAATCGTTACAGCATCTAGATCCAGTAACGTTTGCACTTCCCAGCTCTAGCGCCACGGATTGATTTAGCTTTCTGGTGCTAGTTTAATTATTCAGGATTTGCTTTTGATATTGATGGGTTGAGAATATGTGGAAGACTGGATCAAACCACCCAGTGAGTTCCACCTGCGCAAAGAAATGGAATAAGAAAGAACATGGGGGCTGTCGGTACAAAGCTGCTGCCTCAGCTTCAAGTGACATTGATCAACTCGTTGACCTTTTCTCTTGTAGTCATTGGCATTTGAACCACGATAGTGTGGCTCTGTGTCACTGAGCTCGACTGCGCTGAAGCATTTCACAATCACCATTTAACCTCTTCTTAAATCAAAGGGGATAAGAACATTTAAGATGACGATATTTTCACAGAAATGTTACATCAAGTTTCTGGCTGTCGTTTCACACAAACACGTTAACACTCTGCCAAGCATGAGTAGGTTTCAGCAGGGTGCCTGGAGCAGTCGTGAAGACGTGTACTGGAACATGGACATTAGTCTACGTGTTCACTTTACAGCCGTCTTGGCACACCTTACTGTCACTAGATAAACACTGGTCTGGACAAATGAATTCCTCCATGCATTGACACTGTCAGCTGACAGCTTATAGTCTTATTCTACACACATGGATAGATTTTTAAATATGAAGTAAAATGATAGAGGGAGGCAGCAGATTAGCCAGAGGTTTACTGAATGGCAGGCTGCTCACGAGAAGCCAAATGGCCATCTCTGCCTCTCTCTCTGCCTCTCTGACACTCTCTCTCTCTGCCTCTCTCTCTCTGCGTCTCTCTCTCTCTCGCTGACGCTCTCTCTCTCTGCCTCTCTCTGTCGCTCTCTGTGTCTCTGTGTGTGTGTGTCTCTCTCTCTCTGCCTCTCTCCCTCTCTCTGACACTCTCTGTCTCTTTCTGCCTCTCTCTCTCTCTCTCTGTCTCTCTCTGTGTCTCTCTCTCTGTGTGCCTCTCTCTCTCTCTCTCTCTGCCCCCCTCTCTCTCCTGTTGTGTTACAGCTCAATACCTGAGCCATCTCGGACAGAATTGGATCAGTCTGTGCCAGCGTATTGCCATAACAACTGCCTGCCTGTTGTGGGAAGTGCTGCATTTAGCTTGTTCATGGATTTGTAAACTTGCATGAAGCCATATAAATAAAGCAGCAGCTGAGTGCTGGGATTGGGGCCTGTGTGACTGTGTGATGTCCGCATGATGTTCTCACTCAGCACCAGGGTGCCCCACCCCCTACACGTACACACCACAATTAAACACCTCCCCCTTCCCACTTCTCCGACCAGTCTTACTGTCTCCGACTACATGTTATGTGTGTGTGTGTGTGTGTGTGTTGTTAGCTTCTCACAGCTAACAGTGATCTATTCCACATTTTCTTTGATCTTCATCCCCTTTGTCCTGTTTTCACACTGTGCACCTCCTTATCCATATCCCATCCACTCCGCTTGACATCAGTCTGAAGAAGGGTCTCGACCCGAAACGTCACCCATTCCTTCTCTCCAGAGATGCTGCCTGTCCCGCTGAGTTACTCCAGCATTTAGTGTCTATCTTGGTTTAAACTGGCATCTGCAGTTTCTTCCTGCAGAGTTAAACAGTCCTAGCTCCCCTGAGGGCATGACTAGGCAGGGATGTGCTTCTGCCCACCTTGGCTGAGGCAATGACTGCTGCCAGAATTGGCTGCATCTCTGGAACACAGGGGGTGGTGCTGGGCTGCTCACACCGCTGGCAAATCTCAACCAGGAAAGTGAGAGCCCCATGGGTATGAAGGAACTGCTGATGCTGGTATACACCAAAGATAGACACTAAATGCTGGAGTAACTCAGCGGGACAGGCAGCATCTCTGGAGAGAAGGAATGGGTGATGTTTTGGGTCGAGACTCTTCTTCAGACCCGAAACATCACCCATTCCTTTTCTCCAGAGATGCAATAGACAATAGGTGCAGGAGTAGGCCATTCGGCCCCTCAAGCCAGCACCGCCATTCGCTGTGATCATGGCTGATCATCCGCAATCAGTACCCCGTCCCTGCCTTCTCCCCGTATCCCTTGACTCCACTATCTTTAAGAGCTCTATCTAACTCTCTCTTGAAAATATCCAGAGAACTGGCCTCCACCGCCCTCTGAGGCAGAGAATTCCACACTCATAACTCTGTGTGAAAAAGTGTTTCCTCGTCTCTGTTCTAAATGGCTTACCCCTTATTCTTAAACTGTGTGTGGCCCCTGGTTCTGGACTCCCCCAACATCGGGAACATGTTTCCTGCCTCTAGCGTGTCCCACTGAGTTACTCTGTGTGTGAGTGAGTGAGATCCTCAAGTACAGTTAGAACAGTTGGCACATGCTTTGGAAGAACTGACCCATCCACCCAGTCTCCCATGTCCTTACTGGCTGGGGTACCACACAGCTGAATGTTGACGAGCCCTTACCAGGGGAAGGGTCTGCTAGACTCCCCACTGGGAGATTGCTGCTGGGAATCTACAAACACATTGCAAATTTGCTTGACCTTTGCAAAGTGGGGTTGAGGCAGATGTGCGAATAGTAAATATCTCGAAGATGAGAGTCTGTGTTGGATGACCAGGAGGGCTGGCTTGGTATCTGCTCTCTTATTCACTCACTAACAGACTGAAGGATACTGATCGATGAAGAACCAATGCTTTATTAACCCAGTAAAAAACGGTGGAGGCCGGTTCTCTGGATAACTGCAAGAGAGAGTTAGATAGGGCTCTTAAAGATAGCAGAGTCAGGAGATATGGGGAGAAGGCAGGAACGGGGTACTGATTGTGGATGGAGAGGTGACGTTTCACAGAGTGCTGGAGTAACTCAGCGGGTCAGGCAGCATCTGTGGAGAACATGGATCGGTGACGTTTCACAGAGTGCTGGAGTAACTCAGCGGGTCAGGCAGCATCTGTGGAGAACGTGGATAGGTGACGTTTTGGGGGCGTCAGGACCAATCGTCAGACTTTATTAACATTTTTCACCAAATCGGAGTTTATTTTATTAACACTTTTTACTTCTTCTATGACCTCCTTAACAGACACAACCTTGTTTTGTTCAAATAGTTAAAATGGTAGAATTGTTGAAATATTTCACATAATGATTGCCATTTAACCAAGAGCCTGATTGAATTTGAATGGATGAAGAATTCATAGTTTTTAATGATTGCAGAAGTATCTTGCAATGATATTCAATGTTATAAACTGTCAGAAATGAGAACTCAGCAAAACCAAGCAAATTACCTCGTTTGTAATGTGATGGAAATCAACAGTGTGCTGTCTGCCAGTGTGGAGATCTTGCTTCAGTCCACATCGCACGTACTGCAATACTTATAGTTTAGTTTTGTTTAGTTTGGAGATACGGCGCGGAAACAGGCCCTTCGGCCCACCGGGTCCGTGCCGACCAGCAATCCCCGCACATTAACACTATCCTACGCACACGAGGGGCAATTTTTACAGTTATCACCAAGCCAATGAACCTGCACGTCTTTGGAGCATGGGAGGAACCCGAGATCCCGGAGAAAACCCACGCAAGTCACGAGGAGAACGTACAAACTCCGTACAGACAGCACCCGTAGTCGGGATGGAACCCGGTCTCTGGCGCTGCAAGGCAGCATCTCTACCGCTGCGCCACCGTGACTGTGGGAACATTTCAAGGTTTTAAATAACAAACAACAACAAAATAGGGCTGAGCTTGAATAAAAATGACCAGTTAACCAGGGCACTAATTTGCAATAACACTAGGTATGTAAACGGTGAGCACAGTGAAGCTGGTTTGTTGATAGGGCAAGGGTCAGTCTGAAGAAGGTCCTGATGCATGTTCTCCACAGATGCTGCCTGACCCGCTGAGTTACTCCAGCACTCTGTGAAACGTCACCTATCCATGTTCTCCACAGATGCTGCCTGACCCGCTGAGTTACTCCAGCACTCTGTGTCGTTTCCTGACATGCCACTCTGAGTTCACCTTGGAGAAAAGCCTGAGTTTTGATCTTCATCAGGCAAATAAACTTTGTTGGAAAAAACTGTGCTTCAGCCTGTAATATTTGCAACGTCTTTTTATGGAAAGCCTCATGGTTGTAACACTGCTTGACATTGCCAACCCATTCCCAGTGTTTGTGGCGGGCGATGTCTAACCCAGTATTTAACTCCAAACCTCTGCATGGTTCAATATAAATGGTTTGATTTATGAAATGTAACGCCATAATCTAGCATGAAACTTGAATATTAATGAGGTGTCTTCTTGTGCAGTGTATATCTCGACGTGAAGACCAGCTGAACAGTTCAATATGATGACAATGATGCTATTCTTTACTGGGTGAACTCTGCTTGCCCCTTCCCAGTGAATATGTGAAGGCTTTGGAGAGGGTACAGGGAAGGATTAAAGCCAGGATGAATGCCAGAATAATGCCTGGATTAGACGGCAGTAGCTGTAAGGAGTGGTTGTACAAACTTGGGTGGTTTTCTCTGGAGTGCAGAAACTGAGGGGAGATTTGAAGTAAAA
This sequence comes from Raja brachyura, assembly GCA_963514005.1. The sequence continues at coordinate 47,819,841 of OY740800.1, read as the reverse complement.
TCACGAGTATATAAAACCATGAGAGCGTAGATAACATAGTCCAGGGTGGAAATGTAGTCACAGAGTCATAGGGTGATACAGTGTGGAAACTGGCCCTTTGGCCCAACTTACCCACACCAGCCAACATGTCCCAGCTACACTAATCCCACCTATCCGCGTTTGGTCCATATCTTTCCAAACCTGTTCCAGTCACCCACCACCCACTGTGTGAAAAAGGTATCCCTTAGATTCCTATTAAATCTTTTCACCTTAAATCTTTGTCCTCTGGTCCTCGATTCCCCTACTCTGGGCAAGAGGCTCTGTGCATCTACCCGATCTATTCCTCTAATGATTTTATACACCTCTATAAGATCACCCCTCATCCTCCTGCGCTCCAAGGAATAGAGACCCAACCTCTCCCTATAGCTCACACCCTCTAGTCCCGGCAACATCCTTGTAAATCTTCTCTGTTCCCTTTCCAGCTTGACAACATATTTCCTGCAACATTTTTCCTGTACAAATGTCAAGGACTAGAGGGCATAGCTTTTGGTGAATGGGTTTTGTTTTCCACTGAGATGGTGAGTGCGTGGAACATGGTGCAGGGGGTGGTAGTGGAGACAGATACTAGTGGCATTCATTCAGACAGGCAACTGCGGGGCAGAGAGCATAACGGATCATGTACAGCCCAGATCGGAGGAGATTATCGTGATATCATTGTTGGCTGAAGGGCCTGTTCCTGTGCTGTACTGTGTTATGCTAAAGTGGTCTCCTCACCCCCCCCCCCCCGCCCCTCCCAACTCCCCAACACCTCCAAACATGACCAACAATCCATCTCATAAATGAAATCCTTATCCATGAATTAGTATGAAGATCTCCAGGAATGGGGTGCGTGTACTAACTATGTTCTCTCAAGTCATTATGTTGCTTTGTGAACAGAAGTCACTCAGTTAGAAAGCGTTACATCTATAACTGTTCATCTAGTTTCTATGGTTTTCACAAAGTAATATTTCATAAATGTTGATTTTTCACTAATCATACATTGGTTGGAATATTCAGCCTTGAGTCCCTACAATGAGTCAGACTCGGCATTTACTGGGATGTGCGAGATCATTAAATGGGAATTATATTTCACACTAATCAAATGGGGGCAACTATGTAAATAAATGTAAATAAATCAGTCATAAGTAATTTGATTTAATCAAAAGGAAAGAACGAAATGTCTCTTTTTACACAGAGAGTGGTGAGTCTGTGGAATTCTCTGTCTCAGAGGGCGGTGGAGGCCAGTTCTCTGGATACTCTCAAGAGAGAGCTAGGTAGGGCTCTTAAAGAAAGCCAGGGGATATGGGGAGAAGGCAGGAATGGGGTACTGATTGTGGATGATCAGCCATGATCATATTGAATGGCGGTGCTGGCTCAAAGGGCCAAAAGGCCTACTCCTGCACCTATTGACTTTAAAATGATGCTACCATTGACCCTAAGTTAATCACCCATTACTGGATGATGTGCTAAATATTCACAAAACTACAGAGAAGTTTCTGAATCATTTTAATCACAAGGTCATCTGTGCCAGCACGAGCGATTCCAGTGAAGGAAAGCCATGCCAATAAAGCATTGATTCAATCTTTTAAATCAATCTCAGACAGACACAAAAAGCTGGAGAATCTCAGCGGGTCAGGCAGCATCTCTGCACGATTATACGGAAGAGGTTTATTAATATTTTAGGGTAAAGGGTATTTTTGTCCAGTTCTGCTAATGACTGTTTGAGGTGCTGGAAAGCAGAACTGTGAAAATAACTACAAAAATAGAGAACATAGTGAAGTTTGGTTAGAAATTTTTTCCCTAGTTCTTTCAAAGAACATGTAAATATTTAATTTTAGAACTGTTAATCTTTTAATTCACTGATTTTTCTAACACTTCAAAACATCAGTTCCCCTGTGTCATTATTTAAGAACATCAAGTGTTTGAATTAGAAAACAGAGGTAAAACCAGGGCCCAGGAAATGCATCAAGCTGCTGGTTGTGGAGAGGTTTTGAACTCTCTCCAGAGAGGGATTTTAAATACAAACACAATCAGGATGTAACAAGTATTCTCTGCCTGAATGTGAACATTTTATGTCTCATGAGAGATGTTGGTTTCTCTACTTTGTATTTTCAACCTTTTTGTAATTTTATGACTTTGCTTTTGTGAGTGTTGTAGAGTTGGTGAAAGGCTGGGGAGGCTTTGGGCCTGAAACATCGACTCGACTGTGTCTGTCTCCACACGTGCTGCCTGACCTGCTCACTGTTCCACTCTTCTGTTTTTATAGCTTCTATTCTGCCTGACCTATTGTCATGGACCATCAGCCAATATAGCACAGGAACAGGCCCTTCACCCACAATATCTGTGCGAACACCATGCCAAGTTAAACTCAGCCATTGCGCACAGTTTTGTACAGAATGGTTTTAAAGTGCAAAGATTTAACTGAGACGTAAACCAAAGATTTGATGTGACTTGTTCCGGCCCTACCCATTGACAAACTGTTAGAACTAATGGCGCCTGTCACACTTGGATGATTTTTCAGGCGACTGCCCAAAAAAACGGCGACTGGAACTAGCAAAGTTACAACATTTTGAGATTTAAAAATCAAGTCTGCAATTTATCCCATCTGATAAAGCATAAAAAGAAGTTTAATTTGACACCTAATTCACTTTCATATCTTCAGTAATAAGAAAGTTATGGCCATTTTCATACTCGGAAATTAGCATCTTGTTCCCCATTGCCTTTCAATTGACTTAACTCAAAAGCTGTGATCTAGAACAGCTAAAAGCCCATAACTTTCTTAAAAATTAAGAGAACTCAATGAAATTTTCAGTTATTATAGATTGAAGCATTCTGAAACAAATATGAAACAATCTTACTTGGATGACCTGAAATTAAAGCATATAATTAGTTAGTTATCTAATTGTAGCTAATTACAAAATTCAATGAGTATATCTAAACATCTATCCATTTCTTAAGAAAAGATAAACTTTTTTTAAATTGCCTAAGTGTCCAAATAAAATTCACACAATAATCCACAATATAACATAATTTTCAAATCTCATTTTCATGAATTTCTAGGCCAAATGGAAGGAATTTAGTGTTTAATGTCCGTAAATTAATGGGCATTTAAATCAACTAGCGAGTGGGTTTTAGTGGAATGCAGTGGATTGGAACGTTGCGGTGAAGTCAGGGGGAAAAATACTGTTGGTTCATACATTTTTTTGGACCCCATTTCGCAACATAAAAATGTGATTAAAGCCTCTCTAAAAACTTTTAATATAAAAATAAACTATTTACCTTTTTTTCTCCCCTACGCAAAATCCTTCCCGTTGTCGGCGCTCACGGCTTTTGAAGGTGATTTTTAAATTACTCTAGTTAATAAATAATCTAGCGTAATTTAAAAATACCTTCATGAATGAAATGTCAGAGCGATTTTTCTTCCACAACGAAATTGCCCGACATGGATCGATTTGCCCTGTCTGTGGAAAATCGGCATTTTAAACACGCCCCCCTCTGAAAGGCGCCAAAGTCACGCACACGGGGAGCGGCAGAACTGCAGCGCTGCTCAAGGTAAGTTTTGTAACATACCTACTGGAACAGCGATTGTCAGAGTGGAACACACACACATACACATCGATTCCTTCACCAGCCCGTTATGCAGGCGGGGGACAGGGCAAGCGGGGGAGCGCTGTCTGAGTGAAATTCACACGATGCAAAGCCAATGTGATGCAGACACACACCACGATGAACAGGAAGGGTCACTTAAGTCCTTTAAAAGAAGGGGAGACTGGGGGGAGAGTGGGTGGGGAGAAGGAGTGGAGACAACGTTTAAGAAACCAGAGATACACGGCTGTGAAGCTTGATGAACATTTAACGTTACCGGTCGGTCATCCTTGGTTCTGAAAACTACTGCTTACATTTTTTGTTCCCAATGAGCCAAACAAATTCACCGGTCAGCGCCAGTTACAACCTGCGGGAACCTTCGACTTCCTGGCGACCCACCTACGGCATGAGAATTCTCGCTACTCTCCATAGCGGCTTCATTCTGTTCGCTGCTAATTTTTCAACATGTTAAAAAATTCACGGCGACCATAATGAGGCCGCGACTAGTTCCCAGAATGCAGGACTCCTCAAGACCATGAAGACGACTCCCCGGCAACCGCCCGCCAACATGTAGCGGCCATGTGGCGGCACATAGTCTCCTGCAGTCACCTATGTGGGACAGGCCCATTAAACCAGAGATTTGATGTGACTTGTTCCTGCACTGCCCTTTGCCAAACTGTTCTAACTAAAGCAACCATTTTGTGAAAGCAAGCAATTGCAGATAATGTAAATATAAGAGGGAGGGAGGGATAATGGTGGCAGCACGGTGGTCAGGTAGTGTTTGTACTCTGCGCTGCCCCTTACCCCTCACCCACTGTCCTCGCTGCTAACCCACATTCAGTGCCAACTGCCAGGCACGTTATCAATCTGCACTCCCCTGAAAGGGCCAAAGATCAAATGGAAATGTATTGAATCCAGGTTTACTTTGCATTTGCTCAGCATCAGGTGACGTCGGAGACTAGTGGTCGCAGCTCACCTGGAGTTTCAGCTTGAAGCAGGGTGGTGTTTTATACGGGATGGATGGCCATCTGACCGCCGTGATGGGGGGGTGAGGTGGCACCTTCTACATTGAGGCATCCTATTGCCTTACAGCAAGCGTAGCAATGAGATGTATCATAGATTGTTAGCCTGCATCAATGCATGCATCGTGCCGACAGGAGAGTTCATGACATTCCTTTCACCAGCTGCACGTTGCTGCAGTTAGAACATAGACCATAGGACAGGCCCTTCAGCCCACAATGTCTGCATACTATGATAGATGACACAAAAAACTGGAGTAACTCAGCAGGACAAGCAGCATCTCTGGAGGGAAGGAAAGGGTGACGTCTGAAGAAGGGTCTCAACCAGAGATGCTGCCTGTCCTGCTGAGTTACTCCAGCTTTTTGTGTCTACGGTTTGAACCAGCATCTGCAGTTCCTTCTTATACCTGATTCTAAGATAAACTAATGTCATCTACCTGCATGTGGTCCACATCCCTGCATATATATCAGACATCTAAATGGTAGCTGCTGCCACACCACAAGTGGCACACATGTTCCAGGCACCCACCACCCTCTGTGTTACGACAATTGCTCTAAACGTCTCCTTTAAACTGCCATAGTCTTTGATATTCCCACCCCTTGGTAAAAAGGTTCTGGCTGTCTACTGCATCTGCACTGTTCTGATGGACCCAGATATCCGGCACTCAGTCACGCCTGGAGATGGAATAGAAGCATTCTGAAACGGGGATATATTGGGTTGTATCATTGATAACATTCGTGGTAACTTGGTACTTTACTGCCGAGAATTAACAACAAATTGATTCTGCGGAAACTAAATCAGTTCTCACGTTGGTCTGGCACTAAATGCACAATTGTATAGCTGGTTAAAAAAAAAAGCCACTTTAAGAATGAGTAAAAACAGATAGAAGAAGAAAGCATCTTAAACACTCCACAGCAGCTCTGTTGATGTAGTGAACTGCCAGGGTGCAGAAATGCAAGTTTAATATAGAATCTGTATTGAATTGGTGGCTTTCAGTCAAATTAGATGCAAGCAGGCTATAATTGACAAGACTAATTATGGGTTAATGACGGTAAATTGGGTCAGAATCCTGCTGCTGATCTCTTCCTGATCGTGGATATAAGGTCAGGCCATGGTTTACTCAGCCCGTACCTCTCCCTCAGTGTGACAGTCCGGCAGAGGGTCTTAAAGGTTGATAGAGGATGAGCACAGCTCATGTGGGGCTGCCGCACAAGATTCCTGTTGCACAACCCCTGTAAAACTACACATGATTTTTGTGCTTAAATGTATGTTTAGGAGCATCAGGAGGCTGGGTTCCTGGTGATTACCTATCTATACTTACCAGCAACATACCATCTGTACAGGGAAGAGTTGACCCAACCATGCAGTTATGAGACTTGTTGCCCAGGGTCATGGAGATCTATGTTGTGTAGGCATTATGGTATCTCCAATTTACTGAAGCCCTGGTGTAATTGACCAATGTTCACAATGCCATAAACTACAGGAACTGTGTGATAGTGGACAATGAAACCAACAAAGCTGCCCAGGCCTGTCTGACCAAGGCTCTCCCCCCGACATTTCACCTATCCATGTTCTTCACAGATGCTGCCTGACCCGCTGAGTTACTCCAGCACTCTGTCTTGTTTGCCTATTCAAGAGCTTGCACTGTGATAGGCAAGCTGAGGGTGGTGGTGGGTGTAATTCACGTGGAGGTCTGTGCTCAGTGCAGGTCCACAGGGATCTGTGCTAGTCCCTGTGCTGGGCTGGGTGCTGGGCTGGGCCTGTGCTGGGTTGGGCCTGTGCTGGGTTGGGCCTTGCTGGGCCCTGTGCTGGGCTGGGCCCTGTGCTGGGCTGGGCCCTGTGCTGGGCTGGGCCCTGTGCTGGGTTGGGGCCTGTGCTGGGTTGGGCCCTGTGCTGGGTTGGGCCTGTGCTGGGTTGCGCCCTGTGCTGGGTTGGGCCCTGTGCTGGGTTGGGCCCTGTGCTGGGCTGGGCCCTGTGCTGGGTTGGGCCCTGTGCTGGGTTAGGCCCTGTGCTGGGCTGGGCCCTGTGCTTGGTTGGGCCCCTGTGCTGGGTTGGGCCCTGTGCTGGGTTGGGCCCCTGTGCTGGGCCCTGTGCTGGGTTAGGCCCTGTGCTGGGCTGGGCCCTGTGCTGGGTTGGGCCCCTGTGCTGGGTTGGGCCCTGTGCTGGGTTGGGCCCCTGTGCTGGGTTGGGCCCCTGTGCTGGGTTAGGCCCTGTGCTGGGCTGGGCCCTGTGCTGGGTTAGGCTCTGTGCTTGGTTGGGCCTTGCTGGGCCCTGTGCTGGGTTGGGCCCTGTGCTGGGTTAGGCCCTGCGCTTGGTTGGGCCCTGTGCTTGGTTGGGCCCTGTGATGGGCCCTGTGCTGGGCTGGGCCCTGTGCTGGGCTGGGCCCTGTGCTGGGTTAGGCCCTGTGCTGGGTTGGGCCTGTGCTGGCTTGGGCCCCTGTGCTGGCTTGGGCCCTGTGCTGGGTTGGGCCCTGTGCTGGGTGGGCCCTGTGCTGGGTTGGGCCCCTGTGCTGGGTTGGGCCCTGTGCTGGCTTGGGCCCTGTGCTGGGTTCGGCCTGTGCTGGGTTGGGCCCTGTGCTGGGTTGGGCCCTGTGCTGGGTTCGCCTTGCTGGGTTGGGCCCTGTGCTGGGTTCGCCTTGCTAGGCCCTGGGCTGGGTTGGGCCCTGTGCTGGGTTGGGCCCTGTGCTGGGCTGGGCCCTGTGCTGGGTTGGGCCCTGTGCTGGGTTGGGCCCTGTGCTGGGTTGGGGCCTGTGCTGGGTTGGGCCCTGTGCTGGGCTGGGCCCTGTGCTGGGTTGGGCCCTGTGCTGGGCTGGGCCCTGTGCTGGGTTGGGTCTGTGCTGGGTTGGGCCCTGTGCTGGGTTGGGCCCTGTGCTGGGCTGGGCCCTGTGCTGGGTTGGGCCCTGTGCTGGGTTGGGCCCTGTGCTGGGCTGGGCCCTGTGCTGGGTTGGGCCTGTGCTGGGTTGGGGCCTGTGCTGGGTTGGGCCCTGTGCTGGGTTGGGCCTGTGCTGGGTTGGGCCCTGTGCTGGGTTGGGCCCTGTGCTGGGTGGGCCCTGTGCTGGGTTAGGCCCTGTGCTGGGTGGGCCCTGTGCTGGGTTAGGCCCTGCGCTTGGTTGGGCCCTGTGCTTGGTTGGGCCCTGTGCTGGGCTGGGCCTGGGCTGGGCTGGGCCCTGTGCTGGGCTGGGCACTGTGCTGGGTGGGCCCTGTGCTGGGTTAGGCCCTGTGCTGGGTGGGCCCTGTGCTGGGTTAGGCCCTGTGGTGGGTTAGGCCCTGTGCTTGGTTGGGCCCTGTGCTTGGTTGGGCCCTGTGCTTGGTTGGGCCCTGTGCTGGGTTGGGCCCTGTGCTTGGTTGGGCCCTGTGCTGGGTTAGGCCCTGTGCTGGGCTGGGCCCTGTGCTTGGTTGGGCCCTGTCCTGGGTTGGCCCTGGGCTGTCTGTGATATATATAAATTACTGGTTGAAAGTTGAGATGGGTTGGTTTGTAAATTTACAAACTACGTGAAAATTGGTGGAGTTGCAGAATGCAAAGACGGCAGTCACAGTATGCAACGGGATATAGATCAGCAGGGTGCCAACTCTCACGCATTGAGCGTGAGAATCACGCATTTCGTGAAATTCTCACAATCTCACGCTGATCACAAATTTCTCACGATCTGTCGTGAGAAATTCTGTGTTCAACGAAAATGTCACAACTCATATCAACTGCGTGGGCTGTGGGTGTTGGAGAGCTGGGGCTGAGGGAGGGATGGAAGCAGAAGCAGTGGACGGGGAGCCGGGGCTTGCGAGTGTTTGTCAGGCCGGCGAATCGCTCACTGCAGCTCCGGCCATGGAGCAGCCTCAATGCAAGAGGAACCCGGGCCGTTGGAGGCGTCGGAAGCATTGCGCTGCTGCCGTGAGAGTCTCTGTGCCAAATTCGCCCAGGTGACTGGCATGGATCAGACTGCAGCTCGGTGCATCCTGGAGGACAACCAGTGGCTGCTGGAAGTAAGTACCAAGCACTGGGTAGAAACGGTGGAAGATAGTGGCCTTCAAATGGGGGTGGTTGGAGAAAGCATCCTGCTTGCCTGCTAGATTTTCACTTACTGTAACTGCAGGAAAAATGTTCCCCATGTTGAGGGAGTTCAGAACCAGGGGTCACACAGTTTAAGAATAAAGGGTAGGCCAGTTAGAACTGAGATGAGGACAAACTTTCTTCACGCAGAGAGTGGAATTCTCTGCCACAGAAGGCAGTGGAGGCCAAATCACTGGATGTTTTCAAGAGAGAGAGCTCTTGGGGGTAGCAAAATCAAGGAATATGGGGAAAAAACAGGAAAGAGGTACTGATTTTAGATGAACAGCCATGATCATATTGAATGGCAGTGCTGGCTCGAAGGGCCGAATGGCCTATTCCTGCATGGCCTATTATTTATGTTTCTATGCTTGAGTATATGCCAATAAAACTCGACCACTTGATTTTGAAGCATTCATGCATGGTGGAGGTATAATGTGGTCATAGAGTGATACAGTGCGTAAACAGGCCCTTCGGCCCAACTTGCCCACACCCGCCCACATGTCCCAGCTACACTACCTGCTTTTGGTCGTTATCGCTCCAAACCTGTCCTATCCATGTATCAGTCTAACTGTTTCTATAATGTTGGGATAGTCCCTGCCTCAACTACCTCCTCTGGCAGCTTGTTCCAAACACCCACCACCCTTTGTGTGGAAAAAATGACCCCTTAAAAAGTTACCTCTTAAAACAAAAAACATTGAAATCATACTTCTACATTGCACTAAAACACGATTTTAATACATCAAATTTCAAAACATCCCTACCGTGGGTGGGGGGACATCCCCCCCCTCCCACCCCCCCCCACCCCCCCCATTCGGTTGCTCCACTCCCTCGCCGGGTACCCCAAGGCCAGTGATCAGTGATCGCTCAGCCTCCCCACTTTCAAAAATGCTCCGCGGCCCCTGGTTCAGACGGAGAACAGTGCCAGATGTGAGCGGAGAAATGAGGCCAGTTGTCCATCATGTCTGGATCCCAATGCTCTGTGCTTCGTGTTTCGGAGTTGGCTAATGTTATTGATTTGTAATTAGCCTGATTTGTAATTAGTTGACAAAGTCTTAATTTATTAATCCGGAATATCCAGGGGGATGGGGTAAGTGTAATATTAAATGACATGCAAGGTGTCAGGCACCTATTGTCTATGTTTCTATGTGAGGTGTTGAGGGAGATATGGGAGCACCAGAAGGGGGTTTCTATTGCTCGTTCCCCAGTTCCCCAAAGGCCAGCTGGTTTGTGTGTAAGTCAGGTGTTCTTCAGCTGGGGGGGACGGATACCTGGACCAGGACTTGGACCCGGACTTGGACCCGGACTTGGACCCGGACCAGGACTTGGACCCGGACTTGGACCCGGACTTGGACCTGGACCCGGACTTGGACCCGGACTTGGACCTGGACCCGGACCAGGACTTGGACCCGGACTTGGACCCGGACTTGGACCTGGACCCAGACCAGGACTTGGACCCGGACTTGGACCCGGACTTGGACCTGGACCAGGACTTGGACCCGGACCTGGACCCGGACTTGGACCTGGACCCGGACCCGGACTTGGACCCGGACTTGGACCCGGAGTTGGACCCGGACTTGGACCCGGACTTGGACCCGGACTTGGACCCGGACCCGGACTTGGACCTGGACCCGGACCTGGACCCGGACTTGGACCCGGACTTGGACCCGGACTTGGACCCGGACTTGGACCCAGAGTTGGACCCGGACTTGGACCCGGACCAGGACTTGGACCCGGACTTGGACCCGGACTTGGACCCGGACCAGGACTTGGACCCGGACCAGGACTCGGACCCGGACCAGGACTTGGACTCGGACTTGGACTCGGACTTGGACCCGGACCTGGACCCAGACCCGGAGTTGGACCCGGACTTGGACCCGGACTTGGACCCGGACTTGGACCTGGACCCAGACCAGGACTTGGACCCGGACTTGGACCCGGACCAGGACTTGGACCCGGCAAGGTTTGGGGGAACCATGGTTCTATAAAGTTGGTTGCCTGAATCCCACAGCCCACTAATGATTGTGAAATGTGTGAAACTGCTAAATTCCACACACGGAAAGCAATAATTGAAATATAATTCACCACAGTAATGAAGAACAATAATACCAAGAAGTCATTAGCAGAGCGAGTCAGACTCGACACAAAGGGACACTGATGTGCCTGTAATGACATTTCAGAGAAGGAGAAAATTACAGAAAATAGTTCAGCAAATTAAGTTGCGAAAATTACATTCCTAAATTAATGGTTAAATGATTGGATATGCAGGTTGCAACTTAAACAAAATAAATTAAATTACCCTCTTTGGATCAATAAAGTTAAACATCAAATAAGTGAATTTACAAAGAGGTACAGTGCCCTCCATAATGTTTGGGACAAAGACCCATCATTTATTTACTTGTCCCTGTACTCCACAATTTGAGATTTTTAATAGAAACAATCACACATGGTTAAAGTGCACATTGTCAGATTTTAATAATGGCCATTTTTATACATTTTGGTTTCAGCTGTGTCTATACATAGTCCCTCCATTTCAGGGCACCATAATGTTTGGGACACATGGCTTCACAGGTGTTTGTAATTGCTCAGGTGTGTTTAATTGCCTCCTTAATGCAGGTATAAGAGAGCTCTCAGCACCTAGTCTTTCCATCACCTTTGGAAACTTTTATTGCTGTTTATCAACATGAGGACCAACGTTGTGCCAATGAAAGTCAAAGAAGCCGTTATGAGACTGAGAAACAAGAATAGAACTGTGCGAGACATTAGCCAAACCTTAGGCTAACCAAAATCAACTGTTTGGAACATCATTAAGAAGAAAGAGCACTGGTGAGCTTACTAATTGCAAAGGGACTGGCAGGCCAAGGAAGACCGCCACAGCTGATTACAGAAGAATTCTCTCTATAATAAAGAAAAATCCCCAAACACCTGTCCGACAGATCAGAAACACTCTTCAGGAGTCAGGTGTGGATTTGTCAATGACCACTGTCTGCAGAGGACTTCATGAACAGAAATACAGAGGCTACACTGCAATATGCAAACCACTGGTTAACTGCAAAAATAGGATGGCCAGGTTACAGTTTGCCAAGAAGTACTTAAAAGTGCAACCACAGTTCTGGATAAAGGTCTTGTGGACAGATGAGATGTGGATTAACTTGTATCAGAGTGATGGCAAGAGCAAAGTATGGAGGAGAGAAGGAACTGCCCAAGATCCAAAGCATACAGCTCACTGCACTGAAGGGAACTGAGGAGTGAAGGAATGGGTGACACTTCTGGTCGAGACCCTTCTTGCTAAACTTGGATTGTTTTCTCTGGAACGTCAGAGATTGAGGGGAGACTTGATTGAAGTTTATAAAATTAACTGAGGTAAGAGGGGGAAAGTTTACTGGAGATATGCAGGCAAGTATTTTACAGAGTGGTGGGAAGTTTAGATTTATTTATTATTACGTGTACTGAGGTAGAGTGAAAAGCTTTGGTGGTTTAGGAAGATACGATCGTGGTGTTTTAAGGTATTATTAGATTGGCACATGGAAGTGCTAGGAATAGAGGGATATGGACCAAGTGCAGGCAGAGGAGATCTCTTTAACTTGGCATCATGTTCAGCATTAACATTGTGGGCTGAAGGGCCTCTTCCTGTGCTGTACCGTGTGCTGTGCTATGTTCCATAAACAGGTTTGTGAGAAAATATTGTTAATGACACGGTTCAGTGGTGTGACGGCACTTTCTTGTCCCATATACACAGGGGCAGTGAAATTCTATCCTTGCATACAATTTAGATGTAATATTTTTTTATTTGAAGTAAACCGTTTACAATGTAAAGCTTACTTTATAAACTAACACCTTAATTCAATATTACTACAAATAACATATCAATACTTAATATCTTCTATTTTTTGGAAATAAAGAAAAGGATATATAAAAGAGAAAAGAAAAAAGAGTAAATAAAAAGGAATAAAAAATTCTTCCCACATACTTCAACCGTAAAAAAAAAAAAAGAAAATTTGAAAAACAAAAATATTACATATATATAAACAAAAACGAAAGTCATTATACGAAATACTATTTCATTCAGAAATATCTCTAATAAATGCACAATAATATCAAATATAAGTAAGTTATTCGCATCGGATCCGTAGGGTGTCCGTCGAGCCGTGATTCCAAGAATAGCTACTTCTCTAAATACTGTATATATGGAGACCATATCGATTCAAAAGAATTATACCTGTCCAAAAGGACAAATCTAATTCTTTCCAAATTCAACGTCTCCAACATCTCTGCTTTCCACATTTTAATTGTTGGGGATAATGTTCCCTTCCAAAATTTAAGTATCATTTTTTTCCCTATTATTAAACAGTAATCAAAAAAATTTCTTTGATTAACTGTGAGTACCAAATTTGGCTCCGGGATTCCGAATATTATTAATTTTGGGTCTGGGTCGAGTTCAACCTTAAGAACTTCCGAAATAACTTTAAAAATTTCAATCCAATAATAATTCAACCGTGGACACGTTACAAAACTATGTATTAAATTTGCTTCAAGATTCTTACATTTATCACAAATAGAGGAGAGACTAGGAAAGATACTTTTTAATTTGGTTTTCGAGTAGTGTAATCTATATATAACTTTAAATTGTATCAGTGTGTGTCTGGCATTCAAAGAACACCAATGTATTCTTTGTAAGCTTTCTTCCCAAGTTTCTTTTGTTATAGGTAATCCAATTTCATTTTCCCATGCTTGACGATATGTTTCAGTTGTTGGGTTCTCTTTATCTAAAATAATATTGTATATATAAGCTATAAGCTTATCCGTATTTGGATGTAAATTAAACAGCTCATCTAATAAGCCTGGTTCTTTTTTTTTATAGTCTTGTGTGTTACATTTAATAAAATCTCTAATTTGTAAATACCTAAAATGGTGTTGTGAAGGTAATCCAAAAATATCTTGTAACTCTTCAAATAATAAAAATTTTCCATTTCTATAAAGGTGTCCTATCCTTTTAATTCCTGAATCCTCCCACAGTCTAAACCCCGCATCTAAGATTGAGGGTTTAAACAGTGGGTTATTCCTAATTGGTAACCTAAAAGAGAGATTATCCAGATATAGGGTCTTAACTATCTGTTTCCAAATACGCCTATTATTATGAATTATAGGGTTGTCCCTATAAGTCTTTTTTTGTACTTCCTTTGGTGCGAAAATAATCGACTCTATATTGAAAGGTAAACAGTCTTCCTTTTCCATTTTTAACCACATTGGTTCAACATCCATATTTACCCACCAAAAATTCATATTCTTAATCTGGACTGCCCAAAAGTAATATAGAAAATTTGGAAGTGCCAGCCCTCCATTTATCTTAGACTTACATAAGTGTTTCTTACTTATTCTATGACTTTTGTAATCCCAGACAAAATTATTAACTATAGTATCAATTTTTTTTTAAAAACTTTTTGGGAGAAAAAAAGGAATTGCCTGAAATAAATATAACAATTGTGGTAAAAAAATCATCTTTATAGCATTAATCCTACCGATCATAGATATAGGGAGTGTTTTCCAATATGAAATGTTTTTTTTAAGTTTCTCTAATAATTGATAATAATTAGCTTTAATTAATAATTTATAGGATTTAGACACATTGATTCCTAAATATTTAAATTTATCTGTAACTATTTTTAGTGGGTATTTTTGTAGTATATTTACATTTATACCAGTTATAGGCATAATGTCACTTTTATTCCAATTAATCCTATATCCTGAAAATACGCTAAATTCATTTATAACATTGAATAACTTGGGAATACTACATTCCGGCTTAGTAATATAAATCAGAATATCATCTGCATATAAAGATATCTTATTTGTTGTGTCAGTATTATACCCATATATTTTGGGTTCTGATCTGATTCTTTCGGCCAGAGGTTCTATCACCAAAGCAAATAATAAAGGGGATAACGGACATCCCTGTCTGCATCCCCTAAAAAGTCTAAATTTAGGTGATAGTATTTGATTAGTTAAAATTCTTGCTGTAGGGTTAGAATATAATATTCTTACCCATTTACAAAATCCATCCCCCAGTTGATACTTTTCCATTATATTAAATAAATATGACCATTCCACCTGGTCGAATGCTTTTTCAGCATCCAACGATATAACTGCTAATTCAATATCTCTCCTTCTTCTCGAGTATATAATGTTAAACAAGCGTCTAAGATTATGTGATGAATAACGTTTTGGAATAAAACCTGTTTGATCATAATGTATTATTTTGGAAATCACTAAACTTAGCCTCCGAGACAGTACTTTAGTTAATATTTTTTGATCAGTATTTAAAAGGGCAATCGCTCGATATGATCCAGGATCTTCCAGATCCTTATCTAATTTAGGAATTAATGTAATTGTAGATTCATTTAAAGACTCTGGTAATTTTCCTAACTCATAGGTGTGTCTATACACTGTTTGTAATCTTGATGAAAGTAGATCATGAAATTTTTTATAAAATTCTGCACTCAGGCCATCGGGGCCCGCTGTTTTACCATTTTTTAACGATCCAATTGATTCTTCGATATCTATTACCGATATTTCAGCATTTAATAATTGCCTACTCTCAAAATCTAGCTTATTAAAATGACATTTTTCTAGAAATGTTTCCATTTCATCTGTTTGCCCTGTTAATTTAGATGAATAAAGATTTTGATAATATTGTAAAAATTTGTCATTAATGTCTTTTGGTATAGTCAACGTATTTCCCTGTACCGATCTAATACTATGTATAGTTTTTTCATCGTCTAATCTTCTGAGTTGTCGTGCTAATAATTTTTGAGGTTTATCACCAAATTCAAAATGAACTTGTTTAGTTTGTTGATATAGTTTTATCACTTGATCAGAGTAAATTTTATTTAATCTATATTTTAATATAGCAATTTTATTACTCAACTCTTTAGAAGGATGTATTATATTTTCACTATCTAATTGTTTTATCTCTTTTTCTAACGTTTGCTCCATTTTTCGATTTTCTTTGTTAAAATGAGCTTGTGCTGATATTATTGCACCGCGCATAAATGCTTTAAATGTATCCCATAATAATAATGGGGAAGTCTCAGGTTTATCGTTAGTTTCAAAAAATAATTTAATCTGTTTCTCCACATAGTTACAGCAGTCTTTATCCTTTAATATCTGTGTATTGAATCTCCAAATATTAGTTTTATTAACTATATCTTTTAATTTTATCTTAAATGTTAATGGAGCATGATCTGAGATAATAATATTATGATACTTTGCATCATACGTAAAGGGGAGTAATTTTGAGTCGACTAAGAAATAATCTATCCTCGAATAGGTTCCGAATACCGGCGAGAAAAATGAATATTCCCGTCCGGTTGGATTATCCAATCTCCAAATATCTTTAACATTCGATGTCTTAATAAAATAATTTATAAGCTTACTTGATTTAGAAAGAGCCTTACTTTTTGTAGAAGATCTATCCAAATAATTATCTAAAGTACAATTTAAATCACCTCCGATTATTAAATTATATTGGGTGGATATAGGAATACTATTAAATATTTTCTTAAAAAATAGTGGATTATCAAAATTAGGTGCGTATATATTCATAAGAATTACTTTTTTTAAGTGTAGTTCCCCTGTAATTATTAAATATCTACCCTCCTTATCCTCTATTATCGAATTAAATTTAAAAGGTATACCTTTACGAATAATTATTGCAACCCCTCTAGATTTGTGTATAAACGAAGAATGATATACTTTTGAAATCCATTTAGCTGTTAATCTATATTGAGCATCTTTTTTAAGATGTGTTTCTTGAAGAAACGTAACTCCAGATTTCAATCTATTCAGCTGAGCTAATACCTTTCCCCTTTTAATTGGTTCATTGATTCCTTTAACATTCCAACTACAGAAGGTGATTCCATCACCCCCATTCCTTACATTCATATCTTGCATTTTATTGTTAGGGTGGCTTTTTTTGGAGTAGCCTTCTTGGCTCCTCCAGCCCGACATTACACCCCAACTTCAATCCGATGCGAATTTCCAATTCCATTAAACCATATCCATTTAATCTGATTATATAAAATAGATAGAAGTCATGATTATATAATATATAATATAAAATCAAGTATGTGTTATACAAAAAATAATAACGAGTGTAAATATAAAAAAAGTAAAGGGTGATAAAAAGGTGATCAGAAAAAAAAGAGACTACACTTTTATAATGTGTAGTGTGCACAGGTGAAAGCCACACTAACATGGCTACTAATCTAGTGACTTCCGTTTTCTAAAAAAAAAAGATG
The DNA here is from genome assembly GCA_963514005.1 of Raja brachyura. Next base: position 47,802,880 of record OY740800.1, on the reverse strand, counting down.
TTAAATATTCCAGCTCTTATTTGGAATACTGTATATATTGGGGTGGGGGTGCTAACTTTATTTTCTTAATAACTTTTTCTATTATTCATATTAATAGTTTTTAGTTGTTAATTTCAACTATAATTAGTATCATAATTAGTAATACTATATAAGTGGAGTAAGGGAAATCAAACTAATTAGTAATTAGCAATTAATAATTACAAATTAGTATTTATTAGTTAATTAGTAAGCAATATAATACTACAATTCTATGTCCGTTATTTCGCCTTTTTCTCAGTGAGTGGTTCATAACCGCAGGTCCATAAAGTTCATCCATCAATTACTCCTGTCGGGTCTGCTCCTTCTTCCTCTGCCTCTGCCTCTCCTTCTTCTCCTTCTTCTACCTTCTTCTGTATTTTCCGAGCGAATTCCAGTGCCGCTGTATGCTTGGTGAAACGAAGATCCTTCTTCTCGTAGGTAACTCTAAGTATTGCCGGGTACACCAGACCATATCTGATCTCCTTTTTTCCTTTTATATCTCTCAAGATGCCTCTTGTTTCTGTAAATAGAGCTCTTCTTTTAGCCACTTCGGCCGGGTAGTCTCTGAAGATACTGATGTTATCTCCTTCGTATTTCAGATTTCTTTTTCTTATTATTATCTTCATCATATCTTCAAAGACGCCGTCATAAACCACCTTTACAATTACTTGTCTTGGTGGTGCACCACTCCTAGAAGCTGGTCTTAAAGCCCTGTGGGCTCGGCCCAACAGGGGCTCTTCATCCAGATCCAAAATGTCCTTCAGGAGTTTAGCAAAGAATTTAGTAAAAGTCTCGCTCTATATAAGGTCGCATATGCCCAGCACAAGGGTGTATCAACAGTAGCGAACACAAGCAGATTTTAACCAGCATGGAGTCATAGATAACAAGCCGGCAATGCTTGTATGAGAATGGAAGCATTGGCCCCTGGGACAGGTTGCAACAGACATTGGTGTGGTCGGTAGGATAGGATAGAATTTGACATTGGCATATAAAGTTTAGAGAGGCTTAAATAAACAAATAGGAAGGACTATGTTGGCAGAAGGATTGATTGAAACTATTGGTGTACAGGTTAGAAGAGCAACAAGGAGTGATGTTTGCATGCTGAGGGTGGGGTGGGTGGGACACTCTCTGCCCTCGAGCTGCCAAACGATGGAGCCCACCATCACATCCAGCAAGGTATGGAGACACGTGACCTGTGGTGGACCTGCTCCTCTCTCTCCAATATTCTGTTGCACACCAATCTGTGGAGTGAAAGAATATTGTTCTTGCTTTGGAGGCAAGAGATGAAATCGTATATCCTGCCAAGGCCAGATCAGATGAAGGCAAATCTAGATAATTGTGGTGTAAACTGTGGCCCAGGGATAGCAGCCTAACGTGGACTTTACTGTTGCAAGCTGACTGGCTGCAAGAGTGACTTCATTTCCACAGCCAGCACTGTACATCTTTGTTTAAGAAGGAACTGCAGATGCTGGAAAATTGAAGGTAGACAAAAATGCTGGAGAAACTCAGCGGGTGCAGCAGCATCTATGGAGCGAAGGAAATGGGCAACGTTTCGGGCCAAAACCCTTCTTCAGACTGATGTGTGGGGGGGAGAGAGCTGAGAAGGGGAGGAGACAGTGAGGACTACCTGAAATTAGAGAAGTCAATCTTCATACCACTGGGGTGCAAACTGCCCAAGTGAAATATGAGGTGTACATTTTAGTGTTTTGTGAAGTTGTAAAAAGCACTGTATAATGGTTGTGAATGGACATGGCTCTACATTGTCTGAGTGGATGGATGTTGTTGAGGTGAAGAGGGAGGACAAAGGTTCTGATCTCCTGTGCAGGAGATACAAGGGCCAGGATCACTGGGCATTCCGTGGGTTGACGACGGAAATGCAGAATGTGTAGTTGGATAAACAGGAGTGGGGCCACACACACACACACACACACACACACACACACACACACACACACACACACACACACACACACACACACAGCCATCGTCTAAAACACAGGACAGGTGGCCACGATCACCTGGCAGTGACCCATCACCAACCTGTACGGGTTCAAACGCCTATGACAGGTGCAGATGAAATGTGTAGGAAGGAACGGCAGAGGCTGGTTTAAACTGAAGATAGACACAAAGCTGCAGTAACTCAGTGGGTCAGTGGTACAGATCTGAGCTCACCTTTGCAGGGACCTGAGAACTCTTTCCAGTATAGACACAAAAAACTGGAGTAACTCAGTGGGACAGGCAGCATCTCTGGACAGAAGGAATGGGTGACGTTTCGGGTCGAGACCTTTCTTCAGGAGTTACTCCAGCTGTTACTCCAGTTTTTTGTGTTTATCTTCGGTTTAAACCAGCATCTGCAGTTCCTTCTAACACAACTCTTTCCAATATTATTGATTTGCCTTGTATTCTTAATCACTTACTATGAAACATTCGCAACTACATTTGGACCAATGAAGAAAAAATGCAGAAATGTAGTAAATAAACTATTTTTCACATTCCTCTTTCTTACATCTGTTCTTCTGTTTTTATGGCTGCTACAAAATGATCTGTAGTCTGAAAGTTGTGTGTGGGTGCAAGGGGAATGGTGTGAGTATTTGTAAACTGTGCTTGGATGTCTAAAGTTGGACAGCCTTGTCCGATATGTTGGTTCACCATGTATGTTCATATTGTTAAGATGTGTTGGTTCAGAGGTCATAGTTTTTGTTGAAACAGTGTTGATTTGTCGAGGTATTGTGGACAATGTGCGGGGATTATTGTAACGACTCCACACACACGCACACATTGAACCTTTGGTGAATTGTGGACTGCTGTACAAGATACATTTATTTGTCACGTGTGCCAATTGGCACAGTTAAATGAAATCAGGTGGAGTTGTCCTGTGGCTGCCTGTAACCTGCCAACATTTGTAAGCAGCAGTCGACTCCAAAACACCATCCGCTGATATTAAGCAATTAATGTTTTAAATAATTTACTACCTCAACTGGAACATGAAGTGAGCTTTGATTCCAATTACCTCATGGTCTACTTGCATTGATCTGCATTAACTGGTGTATTTAGCTCTTAAATTAAAGGAAAATGAAGAACCATTAAACTCCATTTGTGGTGTAACCAGGTCAAGATCATTCCAAGCAAGTTGGAATTTGATTTTATGTATTACTGTAAGTATTGTGAAATCTGTGTTTCTCATGTCTCTCTCTGCCTGCCTGTCTGTCTGTCGTCCACATTCACAGTCATCGTGAACATTCTTGCCAGTGTTATTGATTTCCGTGTATGCTGAATCTTCCTGCTAAGTATCCTTCTCAATATATTGGTGTAGTTTGGTGAACAATGCAACAGTGTTTGAATACGATGGGGATTGAATTAGCAAGCTCCGGTTTTGTTGTTGTTAGCAGCTTTGTACGTGTAACCTTCCCCTCTTGTTCAACACCATACCTGCAGCAGTGGCAGGACCAGTGTAAGGACCCTGACCAGGTGAGGCGGAGTTTCACTTGCACCTCCTCCAACCTCAATAACTGTATCCACTGTTCCAGGTATGGACTCCTATATATAGGTGAGACCAAGCACAGGCTCGGCAATCGTTTTGCTGAACACCCCCACTCAGTCCGCCTTAGCCTACCTGGTCTCCCGGTTACTAAACGCTTTAATTCCCCCTCCCATTCCCAATCTGACCTTCCTGTCCTGGGTCTCCTCCATTGTCAGAGTGAGGCCCAGCGCAAATTGGAGGAACAGCACCTCATGTTTCGCTTGGGCAGCTTACACCCCAGCGGTGTGAACATTGACTTCTAACTTCAAGTAACCCTTGCTTTCCCTCTATCTCCATCCCTCCCCCTTCCCAGTCCTCCCACCAGTCTCACTGCCTCTGACTACATTTTATCTGTTTGCTTTGTTGTTACCTTCTCCCAACTGATCTATTCTACACTGATCTATTCTACATTCTCCTTGATCTCCATTCCCTTTGTCCTGTTTTCACACCTTACACAACCTTATCTGTACACTTCCTTATCTATGAACTTCCCTCTCTCCTGACATCAGTCTGAAACATCACCCATTCCTTCTCTCCAGAGATGCTGCCTGTCCCGCTGAGTTACTCCAGCTTTTTGTGTCTATCTTCGATGTAATGACAGGCGGGTGATTGTACTCCGAGCTGCCGACCGGTGGTGTATACCTGTGGGGTAGTGTGTGGGTGGCACTGACTACTGCCAGTGACTCGGGCTGTGAACCAAAGCCAGTTGGCAATGCATGCTAACAAAACACAGTCTATCTGCTTCACTGATCCGACAGAAACCACTTCAGGTGCAAGTAAGACTCATTTTCAATGCACAATTTAAAAACGCCCCTAGCTCAAACTCAAAGATCATTTTATTTTTGCGAACTGATGTCCAACCACCTTGATCTTGTGCAAGGATGAAATTGTGATCGGAAACTGCCTCAAATGTTAACCTTTTTGTAGAATGTATTTTCTAAAGCAAATGAATAACAGATGAGTGGTTCTAGTTTCACGATGCAAGTTGTCTTGTGGAGATAAGAGCTGCCAGAAAATGTCACAAGTGGAGTTTAGAAGGATGAGGGGGACCTCAGTGAAAGGCCTGGATGGAGTACATGTGGAGAAGATGTCTCCAATAGTGAGAGTCTAGGACCAGAGAGCACAGTCTCAGAATTAAAAGAATTAAAATCATACCTTTAGGAAGGAGATGAGAATTTCTTTAGCCAGAGGGTGGTGAATCTGTGGAATCCATTGGCACAGACGGTGGTGGAGGCCAAGTCAATGGGTATTTTTAAAATGGGGATTGACAGGTTCTTGATGAGCAAGGGTGTCAAATGTTACGGGGAGAAGACGGGAGAATGGGGTTGAGAAAGAGAGAGATCAGCCTTGATTGAATGGCGGAGTAGACTCGATGGGCCGAATGGCCTAACTCTGCTCCTATCACGTAATTATTCCAGGTTGGGTTAACATGCTCCGTCATCAAGCTGATACCAAATATATATGGCTTGCCAACTCTATCAAAATTAATAATCTCTAAAGGAATGAAAAGATAACATTGCTATCGTGTTAGTAGACAAAAATGCTGGAGAAACTCAGCGGGTGAGGCAGCATCTATGGAGCGAAGGAATAGGTGATGTTTCGGGTCGAGACCCTTCTTCAGACTGATGGGGGGGGGGGGGGGGACTAAGAAAGGAAGAGGCGGAGGGGAAGGAGGGAGAAAACAAGGACTACCTGAAATTGGAGGGGCCAATGTTCATACCGCTGGGGTGTAAACTACCCAAGCGGAATATGAGGTGCTGCTCCTCCAATTTACGGTGGGCCTCACTCTGGCCATAGAGGAGGCCCAGGACAGAAAGGTCGGATTCAGAATGGGAGGGGGAGTTGAAGTGCTGAGCCACCGGGAGATCAGGTTGGTGATTGTTATCGTGTTGGTCTTTTCATTATGAACATCATGAATGGGCAGAATCTACCTGGACAAGGTCCTATCTGGAACAGCCCCACCAACGGGACTCCAACAGTTGAGGAGAGAAGGTGACCCCTTCTTGCTGAAGGCCACATCCAAATGGGCAGTAAATGATGATCGCATATTGATATTGCTGTTCCAGAAACAAACCCATCACACGTGGCGATTATTGCAATGGATACAAGTTTATAAATCACAACCTGTGACAACATGCAAGATGACACAAAGCTGGGTGGCAGTGTGAACTGCGAGGAGGATGCTATGAGAATGCAGGGTGACTTGGACAGGTTGGGGGAGTGGGCAGATGCATGGCAGTTAAGTTTAATGTGGATAAATGTGAGGTTATCCACTTTGGTAGCAAAAACAGGAAGGCAGATTACTATCTGAATGGCGTCAAGTTAAGAAAAGGGGAAGTACAACGGGATCTGGGGGTCCTTGTTCATCAGTCTATGAAAGTAAACATGCAGGTACAGCAGGCAGTGAATAAAGCAAATGGCATGTTGGCCTTTATAACAGGAGGAATCGAATATAGGAGCAAAGAGGTCCTTTTGCAGTTGTGCAGGGCCCTAGTGAGACCACACCTGGAGTATTGTGTGCAGTTTTGGTCTCCTAATTTGAGGAAGGATATTCTTGCTCTTGAGGGGGTGCAGCGTAGGTTTGCAAGGTTAATTCCCGGGATGGCGGGACTGTCATTTGCAGAGAGAATGGAGCGGCTGGGCTTGTACACTCTGGAGTTTAGAAGGATGAGAGGGCATCTCATTGAAACACATAAGATTGTTAAGTGTTTGGACACGCTAGAGGCAGGAAACATGTTCCCGATGTTGGGGAGTTCAGAACCAGGGGCCACAGTTTAAGAATAAGGAATAAGCCATTTAGAATGGAGATGAGGAAACACTTTTTCTCATAGAGTTGTGAGTCTGTTGGAATTCTCTGCCTCAGAGGGCGGTGGAGGCAGGTTCTCTGGATGCTTTCAAGAGAGCTAGATAGGGCTCTTAAAGTTAGCGGAGTCGGGGGGATATGGGGAGAAGGCAGGAACGGGGAACTGATGGGGATGAATCAGCCATGATCACATTGAATGGCGGTGCTGGCTGGAAGGGCCGAATGGCCTACTCCTGCACCTATTGTCTATAATGTGTCGGGCCATCACATTCCTAGAATCAAACCGAGCTATTTCAATGCCATTATCATGAGTGTACGTTACGGTATTAAGGAATCCACAAGGTTGATTATTCTCCTACAAACAGTGACCAAATCAGGTAATGCATCAAATGAAGTCATTATTCCCAGCCATTTAAAAGATTAAACTATTAATCTTGTGTAATATTGTGGAATGACTGCTTGAAGTCACATAGAACTGATGCTAAATAACAACTATAAAATCACCTGCAAACTAATCCCAACAAAATGAAACCGTGGAAATGTATTTAAAAGCATTGCCATGTTTCAAGCTTCATGCATGAGGCTGAACATTGTGACTCTGTTTGCTGAGGTCGGGACCAGTATTTCATCCTCACCCACCCTACCTTCATGTTGCCACATGCAAGGGATACGGGTGATCTATCTCTCCCTCCCTACACCCATAACCTCTGACACCCGCACTAATCAAGAATCTATCTATCTCTGACTTGGCCTCCACTGCCGTCTGTGGCAAAGATGCCAGTGACTCGGTGTGACGTCTCCTGTGGCACCCCATTACTATCGGTTAAATCAATGTCGATGATTAAACAATAACTGACCATAAATACAAATCACCAGCAGATCATTTAAGAAGGAACTGCGGATGCTGGAAAATCGAAACGTTGGCCC
>OY740800.1:47748314-47790814 GCA_963514005.1 Raja brachyura | reverse complement strand
TTCTGTCGGTAGCAGCGGATTGATGCAGTTTAATGTTCATACACCTTTTTCTAGTCTTGACTGAGATAAACACAGAGTGCTGGAGTAACTCAGCGGGTCAGGCAGCATCTGTGGACAACATGGATAGGTGACGTTTCACAGAATGCTGGAGTAACTCAGCGGGTCAGGCAGCATCTGTGGAGAACATGGATAGGTGACGTTTCACAGAGTGCTGGAGTAACTCAGCGGGTCAGGCAGCATCTGTGGAGAACATGGATAGGTGACGTTTCACAGACGATGAGCGTTTGTCGGCACTAGGCCTGTACTCGCTGGAGTTTAGAAGGATGAGGGGACCCCTAATTAAAACTTACAGAATAGTGAGACTTGGATAGAGTGGATGTGGAGAGGATGCTTCCATTAGTGGGAGAGTCTCGGACTAGAGGTCACAGCCTCAGAATTAAAGGACATTTCTGAAGGAGATGAGGAGAAATTTCTTTAGTCAGAGGGTGGTGAATCTGTGGAATTATTTGCACAGAAGGCTGTGGAGGCCAAGTCAGTGGATATTTTTAAGGCAGAGATAGATAGATTCTTGAATAGTACGGGTGTCAGAGGTTACGGGGAGAAGGCAGGAGAATGGGGTTAGGAGGGAGAGATAGATCAGCCATGAGTAGGCATGATGGGCCGAATGGCCTAATTCTGCTCCTATTCCCTATGAGCTTATGACTACAATGCCATCCATCAACTAAATCGTCATCCTCCATTAGTGGAGCAGTGGCTGGCTGAGAGAGGAGCTCCATGATCAGGCAGCTGCAGTGTCTCAGGCTGTTGGCGGAGATCGGGAGTGAATGTGCCCCTTCACACTGATCACCATCACCCTTCCAATTGTCTTTGAGGGAATGTCAGTGTTGACCTGTGATTGTATCGGTGCAGAACGTGTTAGACAGACAGCTGCAGATCAATAGCCTGAACACTGCCCCTTGACACACATTGTTTCCTGTCTAAACCCCGTCCTTGCGGACATGTTGCCGTTAGTTAGACTCACCTCCTCTGCCTGCATGCGATCCATGTCCCTCCATTCCCTGCACATCCATCTATCTCGGATCCTCTCAAACACCGCTACGATATCTACGTCCACACCCACCCTGGCACCCCCCACCATGGCACCCCCCGCCCTGGCACCCACCCACCCTGGCACCCCCCACCCTGGCACCCCCCACCCTGACACCCACCCACCCTGACACCCCCCACCCTGACACCCCCCACCTTGGCACCCCCCCACCCTGGCACCCATCACCCTGGCACCCCCCACCCTGGCACCCACCCACCCTGACACCCACCCACCCTGACACCCACCCACACTGGCACCCCCCACCCTGGCACCCATCACCCTGGCACCCATCACCCTGGCACCCCCCACCCTGACACCCACCCACCCTGACACCCCCCACCCTGACACCCCCCACCCTGGCACCTCCCCACCCTGGCACCCATCACCCTGGCACCCATCACCCTGGCACCCCCCACCCTGGCACCCACCCACCCTGGCACCCCCACCCTGGCACCCATCACCCTGGCACCCATCACCCTGGCACCCCCCACCCTGGCACCCACCCAACCTGGCACCCCCACCCTGGCACCCCCCACCCTGGCACCCATCACCCTGGCACCCCCCACCCTGGCACCGATCACCCTGGCACCCCCACCCTGGCACCCACCCACCCTGGCACCCACCCACCCTGGCACCCCCACCCTGACACCCATCACCCTGCCCCCCCCCACCCTGGCACCCACCCACCCTGGCACCCCCACCCTGGCACCCATCACCCTGGCACCCCCCACCCTGGCACCCACCCACCCAGGCACCCACCCACCCTGGCACCCCCACCCTGGCACCCATCACCCTGGCACCCATCACCCTGGCACCCCCCACCCTGGCACCCATCACCCTGGCACCCCCCAACCTGGCACCCATCACCCTGGCACCCCCCCACCCTGGCATCCATCACCCTGGCACCCCCCACCCTGGCACCCATCACCCTGGCATCCCCCACCCTGGCACCCATGACCCTGGCACCCCCCACCCTGGCACCCACTACCCTGGCACCCATCAACCTGGCACCCCCCACCCACCCTGGCACCCATCACCCTGGCACCCCCCACCCTGGCACCCACTACCCTGGCATCCATCACCCTGGCACCCCCCACCCACCCTGGCACCCAACCACCCTGGCACCCCCCACCCTGGCACCCCCCACCCTGGCACCCCCCACCCACCCTGGCACCCCCCACCCTGGCACCCCCCACCCACCCTGGCACCCACCCACCCTGGCACCCCCCACCCTGGCACCCCCCACCCTGACACCCCCCACCCTGACACCCCCCACCCTGACACACCCCAGCACCCCCCACACCGGCACCCCCCACCCCGGCACCCCCCACCCTGGCACCCCCCACCCCAGCACCTCCCACCCTGACACCCCCCACCCCAGCACCCCCCCACCCTGGCACCCCCCACCCCAGCACCCCCCACCCTGACACCCCCCACCCTGACACCCCCCACCCCTGCACCCCCCACCCTGACACCCCCCACCCCGGCACCCCCCACCCTGGCACCCCCCACCCTGACACCCCCCACCTCGGCACCCCCCACCCTGGCACCCCCCACCCTGGCACCCACCACCCTGGCACCCCCCACCCTGGCACCCCCCACCCTGGCACCCACCACCCTGGCACCCACCCACCCTGGCACCCACACACCCTGGCACCCCCACCCCAGCACCCACCGCCCACCCTGGCACCCCCCACCCTGGCACCCACCACCCTGGCACCCACCCACACACCCAACCACCCTGGCAACCCCCACCCTGGTACCCCCACCCTGGCACCCATCACCCTGGCACCCATCACCCTGGCACCCATCATCCTGGCACCCCCCACCCTGCCACCCACCCACCCTGGCACCCACCCACTCTGGCACCCCCCACCCTGGCACCCACCCACCCTGGCACCCCCGCCCTGGCACCCCCCACCCCGGCACCCATCACCCTGGCACCCATCACCCTGGCACCCCCCACCCTGGCACCCACCCACCCTGGCACCCCCACCCTGGCACCCATCACCCTGGCACCCATCACCCTGGCACCCCCCACCCTGGCACCCACCCACCCTGGCACCCCCACCCTGGCACCCATCACCCTGGCACCCCCCACCCTGGCACCCACCCACCCTGGCACCCACCCACCCTGGCACCCCCACCCTGGCACCCATCACCCTGGCACCCATCACCCTGGCACCCCCCACCCTGGCACCCATCACCCTGGCACCCCCCACCCTGGCACCCATCACCCTGGCACCCCCCACCCTGGCATCCATCACCCTGGCACCCCCCACCCTGGCACCCATCACCCTGGCACCCATCACCCTGGCACCCCCCACCCTGGCACCCATCACCCTGGCACCCCCCACCCTGGCACTCACTACCCTGGCACCCATCACCCTGGCACCCCCCACCCACCCTGGCACCCATCACCCTGGCACCCCCACCCTGGCACCCACTACCCTGGCACCCATCACCCTGGCACCCCCCACCCACCCTGCCACCCACCCACCCTGGCACCCCCCTCCCTGGCACCCCCCACCCTGGCACCCCCCACCCTGGCACCCCCCACCCACCCTGGCACCCCCCACCCTGGCACCCCCCATCCACCCTGGCACCCACCCATCCTGGCACCCCCCACCCTGGCACCCCCCACCCTGGCACCCCCCACCCTGACACCCCCCACCCTGACACCCCCCACCCCAGCACCCCCCACCCTGACACCCCCCACCCCAGCACCCCCCACCCCGGCACCCCCCACCCCGGCACCCCCCACCCTGGCACCCCCCACCCCAGCACCCCCCACCCTGACACCCCCCACCCCAGCACCCCCCACCCCGGCACCCCCCACCCCAGCACCCCCCACCCTGACACCCCCCACCCTGACACCCCCCACCCCAGCACCCCCCACCCTGACACCCCCCACCCCGGCACCCCCCACCCTGGCACCCCCCACCCTGACACCCCCCACCCCGGCACCCCCCACCCTGGCTCCCCCCACCCTGGCACCCACCACCCTGGCACCCCCCACCCTGGCACCCCCCACCCTGGCACCCACCACCCTGGCATCCACCCACCCTGGCACCCACACACCCTGGCACCCCCACCCCAGCACCCACCGCCCACCCTGGCACCCCCCACCCTGGCACCCACCACCCTGGCACCCACCCACACACCCAACCACCCTGGCAACCCCCACCCTGGCACCCACCCACCCTGGCACCCCCCACCCTCTGTGTAAAGGGTTGCCCCGCACATCCCCTCTCACCATACAGCTGCTCCCAGTACATGAATGAAATGCTCTATCCTGCCCAACATCCTGATCCACCTCTCTCTAGTGAACTCACCTTCTCCCATAGACGTGTGAAATCGAACGCTCACCTCCAGATTCAGGGGCAGTTTCTTCCCAGCTGTTATCAGGCAATTGAATCATCCTACCACAACCAGACAGCAGTGCTGAACTACTATCTACATCATTGGTGACCCTCGGACTATCCTTGACCGGACTTTACTGTCCTTGCCTTGCACTTATTCCCTTATCCTGTGTCAGTGCACTGTGAATGGATCGATTGTAATCATGTACTGTCTCTCCGCTGACTGGTTAGCACACAACACAAGCTTTTCACTGTACCTCGGTACACGTGACAATAAACTAAAGTGAACTAGTGTGGTGACCTCACCTGCACACAATAGTCCAGCTGTGGCCTCACCTGTAGATTATAAACTTGTAGCGTACCTGCTCTAACGCTCCAGCACGCACTCCTGAAGGTAAGTAGCCTGTGTGTGTTCATCACCGACCGACCAATGCTGCCCCCATTGGTTTAGGCAGTGCATCCTATCCGCTCCACTGTTCACATCCTTGTCCGTCTCCTTGTCACACCTACTCCAGCCAACACTGGACCATTGTGGGCTCCACCCTTCCTGAGGTCATCTGTTGCCCGCCCTGATTTGTTCTGGCCTTTTCTCATCTCCAGTTTGTTCCCCCCTCCCTACTTTCAGTCTGAAGAAGGGCCCTGGCCAGAAACATCACCTATCCATGTTCTCCACAGATGCTGCCTGACCCGCTGAGTTACTCCAGCACTCTGTGAAACGTCACCTATCCATGTTCTCCACAGATGCTGCCTGACCCGCTGAGTTACTCCAGCACTCTGTGAAACGTCACCTATCCATGTTCTCCATAGATGCTGCCTGACCCGCTGAGTTACTCCAGCACTCTGTGAAACGTCACCTATCCATGTTCTCCACAGATGCTGCCTGACCCACTGAGTTACTCCAGCACTCTGTGTCTATTTTCAGGATGTATAGATGTGTGCACTAAGGTTCTCTCTGCTTCTCAATGTGTTGTCGGCCCTACCAGCCTTTGTGTGTTTGTGGCTGTCCTGCCATTGTTACTCTTCCAACGTGCATCTCCTCCCACGTATGGTGGTGAAGTTCCATCTGATGATGTTCTGGCCACCCAACCCTCTGGTCACCATCATCGTGTGGCCACCATCATCGTGTGGCCAATATCATCGTGTGGCCACCATCACCGTGCGGCCAATATCATTGTGTGGCCAATATCACCGTGTGGCCAACATCATCGTGTGGCCACCATCATTGTGTGGCCACCATCATCGTGTGGCCACCATCACCGTGTGGCCAATATCATCGTGTGGTCAATATCATCATGTGGTCAATATCATCGTGTGGCCACCATCACCGTGTGGCCAATATCATCGTGTGGCCAATATCACCGTGTGACCAATATCATTGTGTGGCCAATATCACCGTGTGGCCAACATCATCGTGTGGCCACCATCATCGTGTGGCCACCATCATCATGTGGCCACCATCACCGTGTGGCCAATATCATCGTGTGGCCAATATCATCATGTGGTCAATATCATCGTGTGGCCACCATCACCGTGTGGCCAATATCATCGTGTGGCCAATATCACCGTGTGACCAATATCATCGTGTGGTCAATATCATCGTGTGGCCAATATCATCGTGTGGCCAATATCATCGTGTGGCCAATATCATCGTGTGGCCAATATCATCGTGTGGCCAATATCATCGTGTGGCCACCATCACCGTGTGGCCACCATCATTGTGTGGCCAATATCATCGTGTGGCCAATATCATCGTGTGGCCACCATCACCGTGTGGCCACCACCATCATCGTGTGGCCAATATCATCGTGTGGCCACCATCATCGTGTGGCCACCATCACCGTGTGGCCACCATCATCGCGTGGCCAATATCATCGTGTGGCCAATATCACCGTGTGGCCACCACCATCATCGTGTGGCCACCATCACCGTGTGGCCACCATCATCGTGTGGCCAATATCATCGTGTGGCCAATATCACCGTGTGGCCACCACCATCATCGTGTGGCCACCATCACCGTGTGGCCACCATCACCGTGTGGCCAATATCATCTTGTGGCCACCATCACCGTGTGGCCACCACCATCATCGTGTGGCCACCATCACCGTGTGGCCAATATCATCGTGTGGCTACCATCACCGTGCGGCCAATATCATTGTGTGGCCAATATCACCGTGTGGCCAACATCATCGTGTGGCCACCATCATTGTGTGGCCACCATCATCGTGTGGCCACCATCACCGTGTGGCCAATATCATCGTGTGGTCAATATCATCATGTGGTCAATATCATCGTGTGGCCACCATCACCGTGTGGCCAATATCATCGTGTGGCCAATATCACCGTGTGACCAATATCATTGTGTGGCCAATATCACCGTGTGGCCAACATCATCGTGTGGCCACCATCATCGTGTGGCCACCATCATCATGTGGCCACCATCACCGTGTGGCCAATATCATCGTGTGGCCAATATCATCATGTGGTCAATATCATCGTGTGGCCACCATCACCGTGTGGCCAATATCATCGTGTGGCCAATATCACCGTGTGACCAATATCATCGTGTGGTCAATATCATCGTGTGGCCAATATCATCGTGTGGCCAATATCATCGTGTGGCCAATATCATCGTGTGGCCAATATCATCGTGTGGCCAATATCATCGTGTGGCCACCATCACCGTGTGGCCACCATCATTGTGTGGCCAATATCATCGTGTGGCCACCATCACCGTGTGGCCACCATCACCGTGTGGCCACCATCATCGTGTGGCCAATATCATCGTGTGGCCAATATCATCGTGTGGCCACCATCATCGTGTGGCCACCATCACCGTGTGGCCACCATCACCGTGTGGCCACCATCATTGTGTGGCCAATATCATCGTGTGGCCACCATCATCGCGTGGCCAATATCATCGTGTGGCCAATATCACCGTGTGGCCACCACCATCATCGTGTGGCCACCATCACCGTGTGGCCACCATCATCGTGTGGCCAATATCATCGTGTGGCCAATATCACCGTGTGGCCACCACCATCATCGTGTGGCCACCATCACCGTGTGGCCAATATCATCTTGTGGCCACCATCACCGTGTGGCCACCACCATCATCGTGTGGCCACCATCACCGTGTGGCCACCATCATCGTGTGGCCAATATCACCGTGTGGCCACCACCATCATCGTGTGGCCACCATCACCGTGTGGCCAATATCATCGTGTGGCCACCATCACCGTGTGGCCACCACCATCACCGTGTGGCCACCATCACTGTGTGGCCACCATCATCATGTGGCCACCACCATCACCGTGTGGCCACCACCATCATCGTGTGGCCAATATCACCGTGTGGCCACCACCATCATCGTGTGGCCACCACCACCGTGTGGCCAATATCATCTTGTGGCCACCATCATCACCGTGCGGCCACCATCACCGTGTGGCCACCATCACAGTGTGGCCAACAACCGCGCTCCTCACACTCCAGCGTCTGCACTGCCTTGCTGCACATTTTGCCGGTCTACTGTCACATCTCCACAAGGTACGTCTACTCTGAAGAAGTTCATAAGTTCATCAATTGTAGAGTTGTTAATTATATACCGCTGGATCTATGGCTAATTATTCCAACACATCATCTCTCAGCTATTTTAGAACAAGGTTTTATTTTAAAAACTTTGTAAACGGGATAGTGACAATTCCGTCTCACAATGTGAGCTCAGTTCCCATTCACACAGAGTGCTGGTTCATCAATGTCTTTCAGAACAGACAGAGAAATAATGCCACCCCACTAACGTATGGTTAAAACAGCTCGACATAGAGTGGCATCCTCTACACCTACACCCAGGCCACATTGTCATCTAAGGTCATAAGGTCATGAGTGATAGGAGCAGAATTAGGCCATTTGGCCCATCAAGTCTACTCCATTCAATCATGGCTGATCTATCTCAGCCCCATTTTCCTGCCTTCCCCCATAATCCATAATCCCTGACAAGAGTTGTGTAACTCTCTGTCTCTCTCTACACACTTTGTACATTCCATACCTCCAGCTTCCGTCTCCCCGTCTCCCAGTCTGAAGAAGTGTCTCCACCCACAACACCACTCGTTCCTTCTCTCTGGAGATGCTGCCAGTTCCACTGAGTTGCTCCAGCATTTGTGTCTATCTCCAATATTCATGCCATGTCCACGTCTGCTGTCTAAATGGGTTAATGCGTGTGAATAACTGAAGTTCCCTCAGGTAATCCTCCAGACCATACACAAAACACGAAGGCACAGATTCAATGAAAAGACCCTCATTCTTCAACTGCTTATAAGTTTGCTGTTTTAAGATTAAAATTCTGACTCACTCAGATTGTGACTTTGTCAGATTCTGGTTGCAAGCAATCAAGGTGTACACAAGCCCTCACCCCTGTTGTAGTCACCTCGGGCATCTTCGAACCAGTCCAACTCACTGGATGTGAATGAGTGGAGATGAATACATGTGTGTAGGAAAGAACTGCAGATGCTGGTTTAAATTGAAGATAGACACAAAATGCTGGAGTAACTCAGCGGGTGAGGCAGCATGTCTGGAGAGAAGGAATGGGCGACGTTTCGGGTCGAGACCCTTCCTTAGGCCCTTCTTGAAGAAGGGTCTCGACCCAAAACGTCACCCATTCCTTTCCAGAGATGCTGCCTCACCCGCTGAGCACATGTGTGGCCTGGAATGTTCCATGGTGTTTAGCGTGTGGACAGCACAGGTGAACACTCACGCTGGTGATCGATGGTGTGCTGACCTTTGAATGGGACGGAGTACTGGAGGAAGGGTTGGAGGTCACATCTGTTGAGCCAGATGAGGAAGTGGTTTGTTTGTGCAGGCAGTAATGTTCACAGCACGAACACCATCCCTCTGTACGGACAGTGGGCAAGCCAGCGTCAGTGTTAGCACAGATATTGAGCAGATTATCGTACAGCAGGAGAGCTCATTACACATCTGACGCAACCTGTCTTTACTGTGATCCATATTCATCAATAGGACCCTGATTTAAATCAATAATGCATTGAAATATTAACTCATCATATTCTTTTAAGGAATGCTTGTGTCAGGTAATCATACCTTATTATGTTGTTAAAATGAGGAGGTCAATATGACTAATTTAGCATTGGTTTGGAAGGCTCTTTGATCGTGTTAGTATAAACTAAATGAATGGCACGCTTCCTCACGGATCTCCAATCAGACTTCTCTGGCCTCTACCTGGCACTAAACGTTATTCCCTTTATCCTGTGTCTGTACACTGTGGACGGTGATTGTAATCATCTGTAGTCTTTCCGCTGACTGGCTAGCAGGCAACAAGGTTTACCACTGTACCTCGGTACATGTGAATAAACAGAATCAAACCAAGTGCCTTTGTATTACACACTAAATGCTGGACAGGCAGCATCTCTGGAGAGAAGGAATGGGTGACAGATGCTGCCTGTCCCGCTGAGTTACTCCAGTATTTTGTGTTTCTCTTCAGTGTAAAGCAGCATCTGCAGTTCCTTCCTCCACGTGAGATTTGTATTAGGTTGGTGTGTGTGTGTGTGTCAGTGACAGCCTCATGGAGCTGCAAGTGGGATCAGAGTTTAATAACTGGCTCAAACTGTTTCACATTAGAATCACACGGACGTCTGTGAAACTAATCTGCCAATTGTGCGTGTCATGCACACCGCGCCCGTCTACACACGGCAACAGTCCACACCGCGCCCGTCTACACACGGCAACAGTCCACACGTGGCAACAGTCCACTCCGCGCCCGTCTACACACGGCAACAGTCCACACCGCGCCCGTCTACACACGGCAACAGTCCACACGTGGCAACAGTCCACTCCGCGCCCGTCTACACACGGCAACAGTCCACACCGCGCCCGCCTACACACGGCAACAGTCCACACGTGGCAACAGTCCACACCGCGCCCGTCTACACACCACGCCCGTCTACACACGGCAACAGTCCACACCGCGCCCGTCTACACACGGCAACAGTCCACACGTGGCAACAGTCCACACCGCGCCCGTCTACACACAGCAACAGTCCACACCGCGCCCGTCTACACACGGCAACAGTCCACACCGCGCCCGTCTACACGCGGCAACAGTCCACACCGCGCCCGTCTACACGCGGAAACAGTCCACACCGCGCCCGTCTACACACGGCAACAGTCCACACCGCGCCCGTCTACACACGGCAGCAGTCCACACCGCGCCCGTCTACACGCGGAAACAGTCCACACCGCGCCCGTCTACACACCGCGCCCGTCTACACACCGCGCCGGTCTACACACGCCAATAGTCCACACCGCGCCCGTCTACACACCGCGCCCGTCTACACACCGCGCCCGTCTACACACGGCAACAGTCGACACCGCCCCCGTCTGCACACGGCAACAGTCCACACCGCGCCCGTCTACACACCGCGCCCGTCTACACACCGCGCCCGTCTACACACGGCAACAGTCGACACCGCCCCCGTCTACACACGGCAACAGTCCACACCGCGCCCGTCTACACACCGCGCCCGTCTACACACCGCGCCCGTCTACACACGGCAACAGTCGACACCGCCCCCGTCTACACGCGGCAACAGTCCACACCGCGCCCGTCTACACACGGCAACAGTCCACACCGTGCCCGTCTACACACGGCAACGGTCCACACCGCGCCCGTCTACAGACCGAGCCCGTCTACACACGGCAACAGTCGACACCGCCCCCGTCTACACGCGGCAACAGTCCACACCGTGCCCGTCTACACACGGCAACAGTCCACACCGCGCCCGTCTACAGACCGAGCCCGTCTACACACGGCAACAGTCGACACCGCCCCCGTCTACACACGGCATGGTCCACACCGCTCCCGTCTACACACCACGCCCGTCTACACACGGCAAAAGTCCACACCGCGCCCGTCTACACGCGCCCGTCCACACGCGGCAACAGTCCACACCGCGCCCATCTCCACGGCAGCAGTCCGCACCGTGCCCGTCTACACAGGGCAACAGTCTACAGGCGGCAACAGTCCACACCGCGCCCGTCTACACGCGGCAACAGTCCACACCACGCCCGTCTACACGCGGCAACAGTCCACACCGCGCCCGTCTACACACCGCGCCCGTCTACACACGGCAACAGTCCACACCGCGCCCATCTACACGCGGCAACAGTCTACACGCGGCAACAGTCCACACCGCACACGTCTACACACGACAACAGTCCACACCGCGCCCGTCTACATGCGGCAACAGTCCACACCGCGCCCGTCTACACACGGCAACAGTCCACACACGGCAACAGTCCACTCCGCGCCCGTCTACACACGGCAACAGTCCACACCGCGCCCGTCTACACACGGCAACAGTCCACACCGCGCCCGTCTACACACGGCAACAGTCCACACCGCGCCGTCTACACACGGCAACAGTCCACACCGCGCCCGTCTACACACGGCAACAGTCCACACCGCGCCCGTCTACACACGGCAACAGTCCACACCACGCCCGTCTACACGCGGCAACAGTCCACACCGCGCCCGTCTACACGCGGCAACAGTCCACACCGCGCCCGTCTACACGCGGCAACAGTCCACACCGTGCCCGTCTACACACCGCGCCCGTCTACACACCGCGCCGGTCTACACACGCCAACAGTCCACACCGCGCCCGTCTACACACCGCGCCCGTCTACACACCACGCCCGTCTACACACGCCAACAGTCGACACTGCCCCCGTCTACACACGGCAACAGTCCACACCGCGCCCGTCTACACACCGCGCCCGTCTACACACCTCGCCCGTCTACACACGGCAACAGTCGACACCGCCCCTGTCTACACGCGGCAACAGTCCACACCACGCCCGTCTACACACGGCAACAGTCCACACCGCCCCGTCTACACACGGCAACAGTCCACACCGCGCCCGTCTACACACGGCAACAGTCCACACCGCGCCCGTCTACACACGGCAACAGTCCACACACGGCAACAGTCCACACCGCGCCCGTCTACACACGGCAACAGTCCACACCGCGCCCGTCTACACACGGCAACAGTCCACACCGCGCCCGTCTACACACGGCAACAGTCCACACCGCGCCCGTCTACACGCGGCAACAGTCCACACCGCGCCCGTCTACACGCCCCCGTCCACACGCGGCAACAGTCCACACCGCGCCCATCTCCACGGCAACAGTCCGCACCGTGCCCGTCTACACAGGGCAACAGTCTACACGCGGCAACAGTCCACACCGCGCCCGTCTACACGCGGCAACAGTCCACACCACGCCCGTCTACACGCGGCAACAGTCCACACCGCGCCCGTCTACACACCGCGCCCGTCTACACACGGCAACAGTCCACACCGCGCCCATCTACACGCGGCAACAGTCCACACCGCGCCCGTCTACACACGGCAACAGTCCACACCGCGCCCGTCTACACACGGCAACAGTCCACACCGCGCCGTCTACACACGGCAACAGTCCACACCGCACCCGTCTACACACGGCAACAGTCCACACCGCGCCCGTCTACATGCGGCAACAGTCCACACCGCGCCCGTCTACACACGGCAACAGTCCACACACGGCAACAGTCCACTCCGCGCCCGTCTACACACGGCAACAGTCCACACCGCGCCCGTCTACACACGGCAACAGTCCACACCGCGCCCGTCTACACACGGCAACAGTCCACACCGCGCCGTCTACACACGGCAACAGTCCACACCGCGCCCGTCTACACACGGCAACAGTCCACACCGCGCCCGTCTACACACGGCAACAGTCCACACCACGCCCGTCTACACGCGGCAACAGTCCACACCGCGCCCGTCTACACGCGGCAACAGTCCACACCGCGCCCGTCTACACGCGGCAACAGTCCACACCGTGCCCGTCTACACACTGCGCCCGTCTACACACCGCGCCGGTCTACACACGCCAACAGTCCACACCGCGCCCGTCTACACACCGCGCCCGTCTACACACCGCGCCCGTCTACACACGCCAACAGTCGACACTGCCCCCGTCTACACACGGCAACAGTCCACACCGCGCCCGTCTACACACCGCGCCCGTCTACACACCTCGCCCGTCTACACACGGCAACAGTCGACACCGCCCCTGTCTACACGCGGCAACAGTCCACACCACGCCCGTCTACACACGGCAACAGTCCACACCGCCCCGTCTACACACGGCAACAGTCCACACCGCGCCCGTCTACACACGGCAACAGTCCACACCGCGCCCGTCTACACACGGCAACAGTCCACACACGGCAACAGTCCACACCGCGCCCGTCTACACACGGCAACAGTCCACACCGCGCCCGTCTACACACGGCAACAGTCCACACCGCGCCCGTCTACACACGGCAACAGTCCACACCGCGCCCGTCTACACGCGGCAACAGTCCACACCGCGCCCGTCTACACGCGGCAACAGTCCACACCGCGCCCATCTACACGCGGCAACAGTCCACACCGTGCCCGTCTACACACGGCAGCAGTCCACACCGCGCCCGTCTACACGCGCCAACAGTCCACACCGCGCCCGTCTACACGCGGCAACAGTTCACACCGCGTCCGTCTACACACGGCAACAGTCCACACCGTGCCCGTCTACACGCGGCAACAGTCCACACCGCGCCCATCTCCACGGCAACAGTCCGCACCGTGCCCGTCTACACACGGCAACAGTCTACACGCGGCAACAGTCCACACCGCGCCCGTCTACAGGCGGCAATAGTCCACACCACGCCCGTCTACACACAGCAACAGTCCACACCGCGCCCGTCTACACACCGCGCCCGGCTACACACGGCAACAGTCCACACCGCGCCCGACTGCACACGGCAACAGTCCACACCGCGCCCGTCTACACACGGCAACAGTCTACACGTGGCAACAGTCCACACCGCGCCCGTCTACACACGGCAACAGTCCACACCGCGCCCGTCTACACACCGCGCCCGTCTACACACGGCAACAGTCCACACCGCGCCCGTCTACACACGGCAACAGTCTACACGTGGCAACAGTCCACACCGCGCCCGTCTACACGCGGCAACAGTCCACACCGCGCCCGTCTACACACGGCATGGTCCACACCGCTCCCGTCTACACACCACGCCCGTCTACACACGGCAAAAGTCCACACCGCGCCCGTCTACACGCGCCCGTCCACACGCGGCAACAGTCCACACCGCGCCCATCTCCACGGCAACAGTCCGCACCGTGCCCGTCTACACAGGGCAACAGTCTACACGCGGCAACAGTCCACACCGCGCCCGTCTACACGCGGCAACAGTCCACACCACGCCCGTCTACACGCGGCAACAGTCCACACCGCGCCCGTCTACACACCGCGCCCGTCTACACACGGCAACAGTCCACACCGCGCCCATCTACACGCGGCAACAGTCTACACGCGGCAACAGTCCACACCGCACCCGTCTACACACGGCAACAGTCCACACCGCGCCCGTCTACATGCGGCAACAGTCCACACCGCGCCCGTCTACACACGGCAACAGTCCACACACGGCAACAGTCCACTCCGCGCCCGTCTACACACGGCAACAGTCCACACCGCGCCCGTCTACACACGGCAACAGTCCACACCGCGCCCGTCTACACACGGCAACAGTCCACACCGCGCCGTCTACACACGGCAACAGTCCACACCGCGCCCGTCTACACACGGCAACAGTCCACACCGCGCCCGTCTACACACGGCAACAGTCCACACCGCGCCCGTCTACACGCGGCAACAGTCCACACCGCGCCCGTCTACACGCGGCAACAGTCCACACCGCGCCCGTCTACACGCGGCAACAGTCCACACCGTGCCCGTCTACACACCGCGCCCGTCTACACACCGCGCCGGTCTACACACGCCAACAGTCCACACCGCGCCCGTCTACACACCGCGCCCGTCTACACACCGCGCCCGTCTACACACGCCAACAGTCGACACTGCCCCCGTCTACACACGGCAACAGTCCACACCGCGCCCGTCTACACACCGCGCCCGTCTACACACCGCGCCCGTCTACACACAGCAACAGTCCACACCGCGCCCGTCTACACACGGCAACAGTCCACACCGCGCCCGTCTACACGCGGCAACAGTCCACACCGCGCCCGTCTACACGCGGAAACAGTCCACACCGCGCCCGTCTACACACGGCAACAGTCCACACCGCGCCCGTCTACACACGGCAGCAGTCCACACCGCGCCCGTCTACACGCGGAAACAGTCCACACCGCGCCCGTCTACACACCGCGCCCGTCTACACACCGCGCCGGTCTACACACGCCAATAGTCCACACCGCGCCCGTCTACACACCGCGCCCGTCTACACACCGCGCCCGTCTACACACGGCAACAGTCGACACCGCCCCCGTCTGCACACGGCAACAGTCCACACCGCGCCCGTCTACACACCGCGCCCGTCTACACACCGCGCCCGTCTACACACGGCAACAGTCGACACCGCCCCCGTCTACACACGGCAACAGTCCACACCGCGCCCGTCTACACACCGCGCCCGTCTACACACCTCGCCCGTCTACACACGGCAACAGTCGACACCGCCCCCGTCTACACGCGGCAACAGTCCACACCGTGCCCGTCTACACACGGCAACAGTCCACACCGCGCCCGTCTACAGACCGAGCCCGTCTACACACGGCAACAGTCGACACCGCCCCCGTCTACACACGGCATGGTCCACACCGCTCCCGTCTACACACCACGCCCGTCTACACACGGCAAAAGTCCACACCGCGCCCGTCTACACGCGCCCGTCCACACGCGGCAACAGTCCACACCGCGCCCATCTCCACGGCAACAGTCGCACCGTGCCCGTCTACACAGGGCAACAGTCTACACGCGGCAACAGTCCACACCGCGCCCGTCTACACGCGGCAACAGTCCACACCACGCCCGTCTACACGCGGCAACAGTCCACACCGCGCCCGTCTACACACCGCGCCCGTCTACACACGGCAACAGTCCACACCGCGCCCATCTACACGCGGCAACAGTCTACACGCGGCAACAGTCCACACCGCACCCGTCTACACACGGCAACAGTCCACACCGCGCCCGTCTACATGCGGCAACAGTCCACACCGCGCCCGTCTACACACGGCAACAGTCCACACACGGCAACAGTCCACTCCGCGCCCGTCTACACACGGCAACAGTCCACACCGCGCCCGTCTACACACGGCAACAGTCCACACCGCGCCCGTCTACACACGGCAACAGTCCACACCGCGCCGTCTACACACGGCAACAGTCCACACCGCGCCCGTCTACACACGGCAACAGTCCACACCGCGCCCGTCTACACACGGCAACAGTCCACACCGCGCCCGTCTACACGCGGCAACAGTCCACACCGCGCCCGTCTACACGCGGCAACAGTCCACACCGCGCCCGTCTACACGCGGCAACAGTCCACATCGTGCCCGTCTACACACCGCGCCCGTCTACACACCGCGCCGGTCTACACACGCCAACAGTCCACACCGCGCCCGTCTACACACCGCGCCCGTCTACACACCGCGCCCGTCTACACACGCCAATAGTCGACACTGCCCCCGTCTACACACGGCAACAGTCCACACCGCGCCCGTCTACACACCGCGCCCGTCTACACACCTCGCCCGTCTACACACGGCAACAGTCGACACCGCCCCTGTCTACACGCGGCAACAGTCCACACCACGCCCGTCTACACACGGCAACAGTCCACACCGCCCCGTCTACACACGGCAACAGTCCACACCGCGCCCGTCTACACACGGCAACAGTCCACACCGCGCCCGTCTACACACGGCAACAGTCCACACACGGCAACAGTCCACACCGCGCCCGTCTACACACGGCAACAGTCCACACCGCGCCCGTCTACACACGGCAACAGTCCACACCGCGCCCGTCTACACACGGCAACAGTCCACACCGCGCCCGTCTACACGCGGCAACAGTCCACACCGCGCCCGTCTACACGCGGCAACAGTCCACACCGCGCCCATCTACACGCGGCAACAGTCCACACCGTGCCCGTCTACACACGGCAGCAGTCCACACCGCGCCCGTCTACACGCGCCAACAGTCCACACCGCGCCCGTCTACACACCGCGCCCGTCTACACACCGCGCCCGTCTACACACGGCAACAGTCGACACCACCCCCGTCTACACACGGCAACAGTCCACACCGCGCCCGTCTACACACCGCGATCGTCTACACACCGCGCCCGTCTACACACGGCAACAGTCGACACCGCCCCCATCTACACGCGGCAACAGTCCACACCGCGCCCGTCTACACGCGGCAACAGTTCACACCGCGTCCGTCTACACACGGCAACAGTCCACACCGTGCCCGTCTACACGCGGCAACAGTCCACACCGCGCCCATCTCCACGGCAACAGTCCGCACCGTGCCCGTCTACACACGGCAACAGTCTACACGCGGCAACAGTCCACACCGCGCCCGTCTACAGGCGGCAACGGTCCACACCACGCCCGTCTACACACAGCAACAGTCCACACCGCGCCCGTCTACACACCGCGCCCGGCTACACACGGCAACAGTCCACACCGCGCCCGTCTGCACACGGCAACAGTCCACACCGCGCCCGTCTACACACGGCAACAGTCTACACGTGGCAACAGTCCACACCGCGCCCGTCTACACACGGCAACAGTCCACACCGCGCCCGTCTACACACCGCGCCCGTCTACACACGGCAACAGTCCACACCGCGCCCGTCTACACACGGCAACAGTCTACACGTGGCAACAGTCCACACCGCGCCCGTCTACACGCGGCAACAGTCCACACCGCGCCCGTCTCCACACGGCAACAGTCCACACCGCGCCCGTCTACACACCGCGCCCGTCTACATGCGGCAACAGTCCACACCGCGCCCGTCTACACACGGCAACAGTCCACACTGCGCCCGTCTACACACGGCAACAGTCCACACCACGCCCGTCTACACACGGCAACAGTCCACACCGCGCCCGTCTACACGCGGCAACAGTCCACACCGCGCCTGTCTACACACTGCGCCCGTCTACACGCGGCAACAGTCCACACCGCGCCCGTCTACACACCGCGCCCGGCTACACACGGCAACAGTCCACACCGCGCCCGTCTGCACACGGCAACAGTCCACACCGCGCCCGTCTACACACGGCAACAGTCTACACGTGGCAACAGTCCACACCGCGCCCGTCTACACACGGCAACAGTCCACACCGCGCCCGTCTACACACCGCGCCCGTCTACACACGGCAACAGTCCACACCGCGCCCGTCTACACACGGCAACAGTCTACACGTGGCAACAGTCCACACCGCGCCCGTCTACACGCGGCAACAGTCCACACCGCGCCCGTCTCCACACGGCAACAGTCCACACCGCGCCCGTCTACACACCGCGCCCATCTACATGCGGCAACAGTCCACACCGCGCCCGTCTACACACGGCAACAGTCCACACTGCGCCCGTCTACACACGGCAACAGTCCACACCACGCCCGTCTACACACGGCAACAGTCCACACCGCGCCCGTCTACACGCGGCAACAGTCCACACCGCGCCTGTCTACACACTGCGCCCGTCTACACGCGGCAACAGTCCACACCGCGCCCGTCTACACACCGCGCCAGTCTACACGTGCCCGTCTACACACGGCAACAGTCCACACCGCGCCCGTCTACACACCGCGCCCATCTACACACGGCAACAGTCCACACCGCGCCCGTCTACACACCGCACCCGTCTACACGCGGCAACAGTCTACACCGCGCCCGTCTACACACCGCGCCCGTCTACACACGGCAACAGTCCACACCGCGCCCGTCTACACACCGCACCCGTCTACACGCGGCAACAGTCCACACCGCGCCACTCTACACACCGCGCCCGTCTACACGCGGCAACAGTCCACACCGCGCCCGTCTGCACACCGCGCCCGTCTACACACCGCGCCCATCTACACACGGCAACAGTCCACACCGCGCCCGTCTACACACCGCACCCGTCTACACACGGCAACAGTCCACACCGCGCCCGTCTACACACCGCGCCCGTCTACACACCGCGCCCATCTACACACGGCAACAGTCCACACCGCGCCCGTCCACACACCGCGCCCGTCTACACGCGGCAACAGTTCACACCGCGCCCGTCTACACGTGCCCGTCTACACACCAACAGTCCACACCGCGCCCGTCTACACACCGCACCCGTCTACACACGGCAACAGTCCACACCGCGCCGTCTACACACGGCAACAGTCCACATCGTGCCCGTCTACACACCGCGCCCGTCTACACACCGCGCCCGTCTACACACGGCAACAGTCCACACCATGCCCGTCTACACACTGCGCCCGTCTACACACGGCAACAGTCCACACCGTGCCCGTCTACACGCGGCAACAGTCCACACCGCGCCCGTCTACACGCGCCCGTCTACACGCGGCAACAGTCCACACCGCGCCCGTCTACACATCGCGCCCGTCTACACACGGCAAAAGTCCACACCGTGCCCGTCTACACGCGGCAACAGTCCACACCGTGCCCGTCTACACGTGCCCGTCTACACGCGGCAACAGTCCACACCGTGCCCGTCTACACGCGGCAACAGTCCACACCGCGCCCGTCTACACGCGGCAACAGTCCACACCGCGCCCGTCTACACACGGCAACAGTCCACACCGCGCCCGTCTACACGCGGCAACAGTCCATACCGCGCCCGTCTACACGTGCCCGTCTACATGCGGCAACAGTCCACACCGCGCCCGTCTACACGCGCCCGTCTACACGCGGCAACAGTCCACACCGCGCCCGTCTACACATCGCGCCCGTCTACACACGGCAACAGTCCACACCAAAATGAAATAAGTGTGGTTTGTTGAGCGAGCAGCAGGTGTTACGGGTGGAGTGCTTGACGCAGGGGAGTACGCTACACCCTGGTGTTGCAACCACCTTTGGTTCACATTACAATGTGTCCTTTCCTCTTAAAACCTTCAGAGAGGAAAGCTAACTTGCTCCTGGAGCTCTCCAACTAATTGGCCTCATTTACTTAATTTTGTTCTTCAATGAATAAATCGGTAAAAACAGATCTAATCAAGGTGACCAGGCCCAGATTGTGAAGTTTCACTTCTTCCTCGTGTGCGGCCATCTTCTATATCACGTCTTTCCGGTCGCTCAGTGCCGGTTGCCGGTCGGTGGTTGTGGAATTGGCTACTTCAGTCAGTCAGTCACTGCGGTGCAGTTCCTGTTGACAGCATTGCCCGGGATGTGCCACATGGAGGCTCCTGTTTGCATCCCAGAAGCTTCACTAATTCTCAAACACTATTCACACTACTCATTCTTCTCAGAAGTAAATCACGGTATTGTGTTTATGTTGTCGTGTGGCCCCCTGCTAAACAAAAACAAAAACTACCTACCTCATTGAAGACCCTCGCACTAACTTGGACCGGACTTTACTGGCTTTATCTGGCACTAAATTCCTTTCATCACGTACATGTACACTGTGAATGGATCGATTGAAATCATGTATTGACTTTCCGCTAATTGGTTAGCGCACAACAAAAGCTCGGTACACGCGACAATAAAGAAACGATCAATAAACAATCAATATACAATAAAACATATCAAATATTCAGAAAACCGTTCATTTTGTGAACTAACTATAAAGACATTCTCACGGGAGGCAGATCACATGACATCAAACTTGTTCTCCAGCCTAGAGAAATGGACAAACCCATAATAATACCACTAGTATATTGAAGACATTCTCCACAGATGCTGCCTGACCTGCTGAGTTACTCCAGCACTCTGTGAAACGTCACCTATCCATGTTCTCCACAGACGCTGCCTGACCCGCTGAGTTACTCCAGCACTCTGTGAAACGTCACCTATCCATGTTCTCCACAGATGCTGCCTGACCCGCTGAGTTACTCCAGCACTCTGTGAAACGTCACCTATCCATGTTCTCCACAGATGCTGCCTGACCCGCTGAGTTACTCCAGCACTCTGTGAAACGTCACCTATCCATGTTCTCCACAGATGCTGCCTGACCCGCTGAGTTACTCCAGCACTCTGTGAAACGTCACCTATCCATGTTCTCCACAGACGCTGCCTGACCCGCTGAGTTACTCCAGCACTCTGTGAAACGTCACCTATCCATGTTCTCCACAGATGCTGCCTGACCCGCTGAGTTACTCCAGCACTCTGTGAAACGTCACCTATCCATGTTCTCCACAGATGCTGCCTGACCCGCTGAGTTACTCCAGCACTTTGTGTTCTACCTTCTCTGCCCAGTGTTCATAGCCTTCCAGCAGAGAATTAATTGGCTTTTCCAGATGGCTTTCTCTAATATTAATTTGAAATATTTAAAATTTTAATCATTAAATCCAATTAGAGATAAAATGTTGGAAAAGCCCCACTTGCGTTTAGACAGTATAGATAGAGCCCCTCAGAAACATCAGGTCTCAAAGTACTTTACAGTCAATGATGCACAGTTAAAATGTTGTTAATTATATACCGCTGGATCTATGGCTAATTATTCCAACACATCATCTCTCAGCTATTTTAGGACAAGGTTTTATTTTAAAGACTTCGTAAACGGGATAGTGACAATTACGTCTCACAATGTGAGCTCAGTTCCCATTCACAGAGAGTGCTGGTTCATCAATGTCTTTCAGAACAGACAGAGAAATAATGCCACCCCACTAACGTATGGTTAAAACAGCTCGACATAGAGTGGCATCCTCTACACCTACACCCAGGCCACATTGTCGTCAAACATCTAGCCCGTCTCAGTGGGACTTCCCCTATTTAGTTCCATTTCCACCCAGAACATTCACTGCTTCTCCTCCTGTTCCGATCAACATAATTGGTGTTGGACCAGCAAATGTCTCCTCATCCTCCCTGCCTGCCAGCCCACTAACTCTTCAACGTCTTCCTGTAGCCCCATGACTGCTGATGGACACAGAGTGCTGGAGTAACTCAGCGGGTCAGGCAGCATCTGTGGAGAACATGGATAGGTGACGTTTCACAGAGTGCTGGAGTAACACAGCGGGTCAGGCAGCATCTGTGGAGAACATGGATAGGTGACGTTTCACAGAGTGCTGGAGTAACTCAGCGGGTCAGGCAGCATCTGTGGAGAACATGGATAGGTGACGTTTCACAGAGTGCTGGAGTAACTCAGCGGGTCAGGCAGCATCTGTGGAGAACATGGATAGGTGACGTTTCGGGTCGAGACCCTTCTTCAGCCTGAAGACGGGATGGTTTTCCACAGGGAAGTGTGTATGTAACTGGAACGTAGTGGCCTGGCTGTGGGCGAATGATAAGCTGATGATGAAAGGACAACTTGCTTCACGTGTGTGAAATCAGGGCAGCGGCGACTGGCCATGTATTAGTGTTTGGGGCAACATGGGAGCATTGGAACATAGACTGGGAGCATTTGGCAACACGCCTGATCTCTGAGGAATACACATCACAGATAGAACACTAATCTCTCTTTGGCTACCTGGGAAATATGTCAGCTTAACGTGTGCCTCCGTCACGGTGTTGCTCCAAGCCTGCCTGACGGGATGTCATTTACAATAACAGATGCTTAATGGCACTTTCTGAATATGACCATTTACATTTATATTAAATGATACGCTGGAATTGTTATTACTGGCTGGTGGATTCAATTTCATGACTTAGTTCCATTTTCAATGATAGCTATAAACGAGTATGTTTCCTTCCCTCTGTATTTAACTTTATCCTTTATCCGTTTAAATGCTGAAACTGCAAAAGGGTGCATTAGAGGCTTCAAGCAGGAGTGCAGCTGAGCACATCCACTGTAGTAGCAGGGAGGGTAGTGTTGAGTCCCGGGACACTCAACCACAATCTCCAGGAACACTTGGCATTTTGCAGTACAAGCTAGAGTAAAAAGCCTGTACCTTGGCGACAGCTGGTGACTGTCATAGTCGTAGCAGGTCGCCGAAAAACCGGCCACTGGGTCCCCCCCCCCCGCCCCCCCTCCTACAACAACTCATTGGGCGACTGAGGAGACCATGCAGGCGACATCCTGGTGACCATGTGGCGACAACCTAGTCACCTGTAGTCGCTTCAAAAATCGCCTATGTGGGACAGGGGCATAACTCAGTGGGTCAGGCAGCATCTGTGGAGAACGTAGATAGGTGACGTTTCACAGAGTACTGGAGTAACTCAGCGGGTCAGGCAGCATCTGTGGAGAACATGGATAGGTGACGTTTTGGGTTGGGACCATCCTTCATTTCAAACACTGTCTGCAGTTCCTTGTTTCTACAATGGGTAACTGGTGTCTGGCAGAAAGAATTTGCATGGCTCATAAGTGATAGGAGCAGAGTTAGGCCATTCGGCCCACCAAGTCTACTCCACCATTCAATCATGTCTGATCTATCTCTCCCTCCTAACTCCATTCTCCTGCCTTCTCTCCGTAGCCCCTGACACCCGCACTGATCATGTGCATCAAGACTGGAGGGCATAGTTTAGCGGTGAGAGGGGCAAGGTTTACCAAGTCAAGTGTTTTTACACAGAGGGTGGGTGGGTGGGGGCCCGGAACGCGCTGCCAGAGGTTGGGGTGGAGGCAGATACCATAGCGGTGTTTAAGAGGCTCTTTGAATATGCAAGGAATATTATAGTCTAGAACACAGAACAGGAACAGTACAGCACAGGAACAGGCCCTTCAGCCCACAACGTCTGTACTGAACATGATGCTCAAATAATCTAATCCCTGCCTGCTCATGATGCATGACCCTCCATTCCCTACATATCCACGTGCCCGCGTAAAAGCCTCCTGTACGCCGCTATGGTATCTGCCTCGACCCCCCACCCCTGGCAGCGTGTTCCAGGCCCCCACCCACCCTCTGTGTCCTCTAGTCTCCCCATCATATACAGGGAGAGATTGCATCATGTACAGCACAGGCATTGTGGGCTGAAGGGCCTGCTGCTGTGCTGTGCTCTTCTATGTTCCATATTGTAACTAACAAAATGCCAAAGTATTGTTTGTACCAGATATTTTGGCCAATTTCACCATTTTGGGGGGGGGGGGGGGGGGGTGGGGGCGGGGATTGAATTGTGATTTGGTCCAGATACAGAAGGTTTATGACACCAGTCCAGGACAAGATTACATTTCTGTACGCATACTTCGCTTGGGCAGCTTACAGCTCAGTGGATTAATATTGATGTCTCTAACTTCAAATAACCCCTGCATTCTACACCCCCCCCCATCCCACCCAAGTTGTCTTGTTGCGTCTCATTGTCTGAAACTCATTTTCACCCAGTCCTCAGCTAACAATGTTTCCTTTCTCATGGTTACTTTCTTGCATGTCTTTCATTCATCTCTATATTCTTGAAGAAGGGTCTCGACCCGAAACGTCATCCATTCCTTCTCTCCAGAGATACTGCCCATCCCGCTGAGTTACTCCGGCTGTTTGTGAACCAGCATCTGCAGTTCCTTCCCCCACACACTACGTTTGTGTACATTGGTGTGTCAGTGGGGCTGAGGAGGAAGAGAGGTACCTGGAGTGTAGATGAGGCAACAGGAATGTGTGTGGTGGACACGTACAGGCCAGCAGTCGATATAGGGTTCAGACTTGACAAGATTACTCCCGACTAAGTAAATACTCCAGCGCCAATTATACGGTAATAGAAATGTTATACGTTGGCTTATTGAATGAGAAACAGTGTTTGAGATGAGATCTGATATTTATTCAGATTGTGTCTACTCTGCTCTGAATGCAGGCTGTAAAATCACTGAGTGGTTTGTAGTTGTTTCTGTAAATTGTGTCGTCATCGATCGTGTCAAACATAGCTTTAATGAACTTTCTGGGGCCGAGCTGCAGAATAGCCAGCTCTTGTCAAAGTACGTTCCGATACATACATAGAAACATAGAAAATAGGTGCAGGAGTAGGCCATTCGGCCCTTCGAGCCTGCACCGCCATTCAATGTGATCATGGCTGATCATCCAACTCAGTATCCCGTACCTGCCTTCTCTCCATACCCCCTGATCCCTTTAGCCACAAGTGCCACATCTAACGCCCTCTTAAATATAGCAACAGTGTTTGAGATGAGATCTGATATTTATTCAGATTGTGTCTACTCTGCTCTGAATGCAGGCTGTAAAATCACTGAGTGGTTTGTAGTTGTTTCTGTAAATTGTGTAGTCATCGATCGTGTCAAACATAGCTTTAATGAACTTTCTGGGGCCGAGCTAAAACCCATACGCCTTTATGGGTTGGCCAGGTGGCGCAGCGGTAGAGTTGCTGCCTCACAGCGCCAGAGTCCCGGGATCCAACCTGTCTACGGGTCTACGGGTGCTGTCTGTACGGAGTTTGTACGCTCTCCCCGTGAACTGCGCGGGGTTTCTCAGAGATCTTCAGTTTCCTCCCACACTCCAAAGGTGTGCAGGTTTGTAGGTTAATTAGCTTGGTGTAAATGTAACTTGTCCCTAGTGTGTGTGGGATAGTGTTAGTGTGCAGGGACCGCTGGGCTGAAGGGCCTGTTTCCCCGCCTTATCTCTAAACTAAACTGAACCACTGAGCTCCCCAGAGCTGAGGGTGTCCCACCAACATGGTGTCTGTCCAGAATGACCATGCTCCCGTCCCCGGGAGAAGGGGTTCATCTGTCTCTCTTTCTCCAGTTTCCACACGATGCTAAAAACATGCTGGAAACGACACAAAGTGCTTGACTCAACCAGCTGCACGCCTGAGCTGGTAGAGTATAGACTTTAGAGATACAGCACGGAAACAGGCCCTTCAGCCCACCAAGTCCGTGTCGACCAGCGATCCCCGCACACTAGCACTATCCTACACACTCGAGGGACAATCTACAGAAGCCAATTAACCTACAAACCTGCACGTCTTTGGAGTGTGGGAGGAAACCGGAGCACCCGGAGAAAACCCACGCAGGTCACGGGGAGAACGTACAAACTCCGTACAGACAGCACCCGGGTCTCTGGCACTGTGAGGCAGCAACTCTACCGCTGCGTCATTGTGATGCCCCAAAGGTTCAGGTCTTTAAATTGTGATTGAGTGACCCCAGAATCACCCACACTC
Organism: Raja brachyura; assembly: GCA_963514005.1. The sequence continues at coordinate 47,764,222 of OY740800.1, read as the reverse complement.
TGAACCACAATGTTCAAGGCAACAAGGTGAGAGTCTAGTCCTGCTCACCCCAATCCAGCCATGAAAATGGTTACACTAATGGTTACACTAATGGTTACACTAATGGCAATGGTTACACTAATGGTAATGGTTACACTAATGGTTACACTAATGGATACACTAATGGTAATGGTTACACTAATGGTTACACTAATGGTCACACTAATGGTTACACTAATGGATACACTAATGGTAATGGTTACATTATCCGTCCAGTTATGAAAGTTAACCGGCTTCATATTGAGATTTTTTAAATATGCGTACATTTGGCTAGCCATGATCTAAGATATTTTCAATTCAACACATTTAATTTATTACGAAACTCATTGAATAAAACTCATGTGGGCCCATTTATCTTCCTTGTTATTTACAGTGTCACTCAGAGTTGTGCAAGGGCCAAGCACCATTATCAAACATACTCATTATCTGTGGATAGATGTTTTCTGTTTTATTAATACCCCTGTCTGTGGCAGGCTCACCTCTTACTGGAAGTGCTGACATAAGTGGTTCATAAGTGATAGGAGCAGAATTTGGCCACTCGGCCCATCAAGTCTACTCCACCATTCAATCATGACTGATCTATCTCTCCCTCCTAACCACATTCTCCTGCCTTCTCCCCATAACCTCTGACACCCGCACTAATCGAGAGTGGGAAAGCTTTTCACTGTACCTCGGTACATGCGACACTAAACTAAACTGTATCTGGTTTGCCTTTAGTTTTCCAGCAAGAGAGGATTGTCTATGTCGTTCACCATTCCCCCTCTTGCCTCTCTTAAATAAAAGGGTTACATTGTGTTTTTCCAATCACCAAGGGGTAATGTTGGACCCTCTAGCAGATTCTAGCTGCAATATCTATCGTTTAGTCGTTTAAATCTCCTGGGAATCTGTCCATTTCTGATTCCATTATCCTGTATAACCTTGTTTCCATGGTCACAGTAAGTTCAGCAGCTTACTGGCCTAAATTCATTATTAATTTCCCTGGGAAGATAGCTGTAATAACCTCCCCTTCAGTCTTAACATCCACACAAAGTAATTATTCAATACGTCTGACTTTTCATTATTTTCTTTTAAATATTGGCAGTGTCAAAGGAGCAACCTGAGCTAGACACAAGGAACTGCAGGTGCTGGCTTACAAAAAAAACACAAAGTGCTGGAGTAACTCAGCATCTGTGGAGACCATGGATAGGTGACGTTTCACAGAGTGCTGGAGTAACTCAGCGGGTCAGGCAGCGTCTGTGGAGAACATGGATAGGTGACGTTTCACAGAGTGCTGGAGTAACTCAGCGGGTCAGGCAGCATCTGTGGAGAACATGGATAGGTACAGGTGTCAGGGGTTATGGGGAGAAAGCAGGAGAATGGGGTTAGGAGGGAGAGGTAGATCAGCCATGAATGAATGGCAGACTAGACGATGGGCTGAACGGCCACATTGTGCTGCTATAACCAGTGGGGAATCAACACGCCAGGCCAGGCTGAAGCCACGAGAGGAAACCAATTATATTTTTATTGTTTGATGTCTATTGACAATTTAGAAACATAGACAATAGGTGCAGGAGGAGGCCATTCGGCCCTTTGAGCCAGACCTGCCATTCAATATGATCATGGCTGATCATCCACAATCAGTACCCCGTTCCTGCCTCCTCCCCATATCCCTTGGTTTCGTTGACCCTAAGAGCTAAATCTAACTCTCTTGAAAACATCCAGTGAATTGGCCTCCACTGCCTTCTGTGGCAGAGAATTCCACAGATTCACAACTCTCTGGGTGAGGTTTATGATGGAACTTTATTCATCCCAGGAGGGAAATTAATCTGCCAACAGTTATAAAGCACGATACACGAAACATGAAAGGATTGGCGATGTGCAAAGGTTTGTGGGGGGGGGGGGGGGGGGGAGTCGGTGTACCCCACGACACAAGGGGGAGGGGTTCTACAGTTTGAGAAGGATCTCCTGTGGCGTTGTGTGCTGCATCTTGGTGGAACCAGTCTGTTGCTGAAGGTGCTCCTCACGTTGACCAGGGTGGCGAGGACCAAGACCACCTCTGTCCCCATGATGATGAGTTTGCAGATTGTGTTTGTGATGCGTTCAGCTCTAGCAGAGTGAGGCCGCATTGATGGCACAACAAGCCGCAGCTTGGACCTTGGACGGGTGCCAGATAATCACAACCCCATTCAGCTGCTCCATCCTTCAGTAAAGAGCTGCCAAGAAGCACAAGCTGATACAATAGTCTAATCCATCACCATGGAAACAAAATAGCAGGAAGACTTTCTTCCCAAACCACAACAAATTATTTATATTCAGAATTAAAGGACGTTCTTTTAGGAAGGAGATGAGGAGGAATTTCTTCAGCCAGAGGGCGGTGAATCTGTGGAATTCTTTGCTACAGACGGCTGTGGAGGCCAAGTCAGTCGATATTTTTAAGGTAGAGATAGATAGTTTCTTGAATAGTAAGGGTGTCAGAGGTCATGGGGAGAAGGCAGGAGAATGGGGTTAGGAGGGAGAGATAGATCAGCCACGATTGAATGGTGGAGTAGAGTAGATAGGCTGAATGGCCTAATTCTAGTCCTATCGCCTATGACCTTAGATTTGCTGCTGTGTTGGTGTGACCATTGGAAAGAGAACCCGGAGCAGCAACAATGGAACAACAGTTGGCCATGGGAATGTAGATAAATGTCTCAGACACATTGTGTGAGATTATACGGAAAAGTTAACGTTGCACCAAACTAGCAGTCTTTGGACGGGCTAATTATACCTCTCTCTGAACAAGTTTATTTGTGGTCTGCTTTATTTATCACTGGTTGCTTGAAAGGAATGAGGTTTAATAAAGTGATCACTCTCGGATGGGGTGAAGAGGTTACTAGTTGCCAGATCGTACAAGGTACCAGGAAATAATGTTGAGATGTGGACTTCACATCAAGTTTAACATCGGTAGCCATGCACCAACATTGGCTTGGACTATCGGCAGCATTTCCAATCAATTTACATTACTAATTGATTGAGAGACACAGAATGGAAACAGGCCCTTCGGCCCAACGAGTCCACACTGACCAGCGATCACCTGTTCACACTAGTTCTATGTTATCCCACTTTCTCATCCATTCCCTACACACTAGGGGCAAGTTACAGAGGCCCTTACAAATCCGCACGTCTTTGGGACGTGAGAAGAAACCGGAGCACCCAGAGGAAACCCACATAGTCTCAGGGAGAACGTGCAAACTCCACACAGACAGACAGCACCTGTGATGGACCCCGGGTCTCTGGCACTGTGAGGCAGCAGCTCTACACGCTGCACCACCGCGTGGCATGATGTTGTTACTTTGCTGACAACAAACAAACAGACAAACGTATTAAATACAGGAAACCAAGGAGTAATGTTTGTGTGTGACCTGTAGGTGATAGGTCAACAGTCCCCTGGTGATGGGAAGGTCACAGGTGATAGGTCAACAGTCCCCTGGTGATGGGAAGGTCACAGGTGATAGGTCAACAGTCCCCTGGTGATGGGAAGGTGACAGGTGATGGGTCAACAGTCCCCTGGTGATGGGAAGGTCACAGGTGATAGGTCAACAGTCTCCTGGTGATGGGAAGGTCACAGGTGATAAGTCAACAGTCCCCTGGTGTTGGGAAGGTCACAGGTGATGGGTCAACAGTCCCCTGGTGATGGGAAGGTCACAGGTGATAGGTCAACAGTCCCCTGGTGTTGGGAAGGTCACAGGTGATGGGTCAACAGTCCCCTGGTGATGGGAAGGTCACAGGTGATAGGTCAACAGTCCCCTGGTGTTGGGAAGGTCACAGGTGATGGGTCAACAGTCCCCTGGTGATGGGAAGGTCACAGGTGATAGGTCAACAGTCCCCTGGTGATGGGAAGGTCACAGGTGATAGGTCAACCGTCTCCTGGTGATGGGAAGGTCACAGGTGATAGGTCAACAGTCCCCTGGTGATGGGAAGGTCACAGGTGATGGGTCAACAGTCCCCTGGTGATGGGAAGGTCACAGGTGATAGGTCAACAGTCCCCTGGTGATGGGAAGGTCACAGGTGATAGGTCAACAGTCCCCTGGTGATGGGAAGGTCACGGACTCCAGTGCCAACCGCGAGACTTCCTCTGGACCTACAGCTTGAGCAGAGTTTAATGTATAGATCGGATCCCATGATGGATATGGAATGAGATGTTGGTCAGGAGCCCACTTTAGCATTGTGATTATGTTGGTGGGAGTCGGTATATAGATGCCATGGTACCAGCCTCAACTACTGCAGGGCTCAGAGATACAGTGCGGAAACAGGCCCTTCAGCCCACCGAGTCCGTGCTAACCAGCGATCCCCGCACACTAGCACTATCCTACACACACCAGTGACAGTTACATTTATACCAAGCCAAGTAACCTACAAACTTGTACATATTTGGAGTGTGGGAGGAAACCGGAGCACCCGGAGAAAACCCACGCATGTGGTCCCAGGGAGAAGGGCCAAACTGTTACGGGCAGCGGCCGTAGTCAGGGTGGAAGCGGGGTCCCTGGCGATGTGAGGCAGTAACTCTACCGCTGCCCGCGCCACCTACCCTGACTAAAATTATAAAATGGGAATTATTAAATATAAATAGTAAAGGCATGGGAGAATTATGCCGATCTAGAGATCGATTACTTGAGTAGGCATAATTCCCCGTGCCTTTCATGCACAGTACATGTAACACGCGAAGGTCTGTGCAGCCCACGTGCCGTCAGCGCTGCTTCAAGCCGTCAATGACAGGGAGAGCTGAAGGCAGCTGAAGTTCTGCCTTTGCTGTAATGCACATGCGCAGCGCAAGGTTCCTGGCAGGCTTTTCAAACATGGATTGCCATTATCTTAAGAGTATCTTAGGAAACAAAGAGTGACGAATGGAGTTTGTGTACCGATAATGTGGCAAGTACATTTCTTGTTGGTACATGTTTTTAAATACCGTATTTCCCGGGGTGGGGGAAGAGTTCCTTTCACAGCGTGTGGGGAGTTGACCGGGGTAAAGTTGCGGGGAATGCAGGAATGTTGAGAAAGAGGGGGTCGTGGGATCATGCGTGTAACCCACTTGTGACGCTCCGGGCGCAGAGCCACCGCATTGGGGCCGGGGGAAGATGTAGCTCGGGTGGCTGCGAGCGGCCGCCGGGACCAGACAGCTCCTTCTGCCGCCCCACGCTCACCTCTGGCAGTGCTCTCCGTCTGAAAACCTCTCTCCTGCCGCTCTTCAAAGCCGGCTGCCTACCTACCCTGAGTAATTACTCACGGCACATGCCTGGTGTGGCTGCAGTCTGTATCCCGGTCTAAGATGATATCAGTGTTGTGGGGATGTGGAGGGACATTACTTCAGGGACAAGGTGCCATCCCGCAGCAAGACTTGTTATCGCCCAGCCTCACGCTGCGTCATCTTCCCTCTCAGTCCAACACAATCCTCTCGTGTTCCGCTCTGAACCACCTTGTTTCAACAACAGGAACAAGCAGCAAATGAAGCAGCAATCAGTTGCCATTGCCACCGGCATTAATACATCACTGGTGATGATCCCTTGTGTTTGCGTATAAACTCCTTGTTTGTCTGTTAAAACGGCAACATTGAACAGAACAATGAATCCATTGCCTACTTTCACATCATGTTTAGCCTGTATTTACATCTCCTGCTCGTTTAGTGTGAGGCAGAACGTGGCTGTGAACAGGAGACCCTTGAAGAAGGGTCCCGACCCGAAACGTCACCTATCCATGTTCTCCACAGATGCTGCCTGACCCGCTGAGTTACTCCAGCACTCTGTGAAACGTCACCTATCCACGTTCTCCACAGATGCTGCCTGACCCGCTGAGTTACTCCAGCACTCTGTGAAACGTCACCTATCCATGTTCCCAAGTGATAGGTGGATACAGCTGACGGAGGTCTGATGGGGAGATGGTTGGACAAAGTCCAGAGATGAAAAGCCAAAATGGTGTGAGAGGGAGAGAAGGGCAGAAGAGGCTGGACATGGGAAGCTTGTGTTGCACCTGACGTAGAGTGGTCAGACCTGATATGCTGGTGACCACTCCATTATCTAGTCCTTCCAATGATAGCACCTTCCTCTCAGCCATAAATGTCAGGTTTAATGTGCCTGTCAGTGTGTGTAGACGGGACTGTAACATGATGGCCATCAATACCGAGTGGTGCAGGAACTCAGCGGGTCAGGCAGCATGTGTGGAGGGGATGGACAGGCGACATTTCAGGTCGGTTCCCTTTGTTAGACTGCTCTATTTCCTCCATAGATGCTAGCTGACCTGCTGAGTTCCTGCAGCACTTGTGTAACAGAACATAGAACAGTACAGCACAGGAACAGGCCCTTCGGCCCACAATGTCCATGCTAAACATGATGCCAAGTTAGACTAATCTCCACTGCCTGATGTGATCCATATCCCTCCATTCCTTGCATATCCATGTGCCTATCTAAACCCCTCTGAAACACCACGATGGTATCTGCCTCACCCCCCCCCCCCCCGGCAGCGTGTTCCAGGCCCCCACCCACCCACTGTGTAAAAATAACTCGTCCCGCACATCTCCTTTAATCTTAGCCACCCTCATCTTAACGCTGCGCCCTCTACATAGAAACATAGAAAATAGGTGCAGGAGGAGGCCATTCGGCCCATCATCGCCATTCATTGTGATCATGGCTGATCGTCCCCAATCAATAACCCGTGCCTGCCTTCTCATGTCCCTTGACTCCATCAGCCACCAGAGCTCTATCCAACTCTCTCTTAAATCCATCCAGTGACTTGGCCTCCACTGCCCTCTGTGGCAGGGAATTCCACACATTCACAACTCTCTGGGTAAAAAAGTGTTTCCTAATCTCAGTCCTAAATGGCCTCCCCTTATTCATAAACTGTGACCCCTGGTTCTGGACTCACCCAACATTGGGAACATTTTTCCTGCATCTAGCATGTCCAGTCCTTTTATAATTTTATATGTTTCTATAAGATCCCCCCTCATCCCCCCTCATCCTTCTATTTGACATTTCCACCCTGGGAGTGGAAAAGGGAAGTGACTGTATTCCCAGTCCATGCCTCTATCAGCAGGTCCGCCCCCACCCGCCCCCACCCGCCCCCACCCGCCACCACCCGCCCCCACCCGCCCCCACCCGCCACAGTTTAAGAATAAGGAGTAAGTCATTTAGAACAGAGACGAGGAAACACTTTTTCTCACAGAGAGTTGTGAGTCTGTGGAATTCTCTGCCTCAGAGGGTGGTGGAGGCCGGTTCTCTGGATACTTTCAAGAGAGAGCTAGATCGGGCTCTTAAAGATAGTGGAGTCAGGGGATATGGGGAGAAGGCAGGGACGGGGAACTGATTGGGGATGATCAGCCATGATCACATTGAATGGCGGTGCTGGCTCGAAGGGCCGAATGGCCTACTCCTGCACCTATTGTCTATTGTCTATCTCGGAGAAAACCCACGTGGTCACGGGGAGAACATGCAAACTCCATACAGACAGCACCCGTAGTCGGGATCGAACCCGGGTTCTATGTGATTTGGTTGGCGAGCTTGTTCCTGTACCTCTGTACGGTGACAACCGCCAGCGTCAGTCCCACGTGGCGCCTGTACAATGACCATGTTCCCTGGGGGTGGGGGTTTGTGACGTCTCCGGCAGTGGGCATGGGGAAGCGGCTCGTAAACCCACACCATCGGTCACGGAGTTACGGGTGCAATAGGTCAAGTCCACACACTGAGTGAGTGGGTGGGTGAGGAGCTGGGAGATCTCCACAGGCTCGGAGCAAATCTGGAAACCGCACGCTAAACAAGGGCCGTCATTACACCAGGAATAAAGGAAATCTGGCAGGAAGCAATCCTGTAATTAAATGGAAGTGAGTGATATAATAGAGGCATGGAATCATCCTCGTTTTAATTACACAGTAAGCAAGAAAACACTACAAAGCGGTTTGTAATTGCATCATAGTTTTGCTGCCAAATACAAGTGAAATTAAGCAAGTAACCTTTGGAAAATTACAGAGGTGATCAGAATTTGTTTTGACACGGTGTTTGTGCCTTGTTACAGTGAGTCGCTGCAACTTTGATCTGTTCTCAAAGTCATGCCTGCACCTGGGGAGGTGGGGGATTATGTACCTGACCAGTGGTGATGTCTGTCTGACCAGCTCTGGACCAACACCTCTGCTTGTGATGTCTGGACACAGAGTGATATAGTGTGGAAACAGGCCCTTCAGCCCAACTCACCCACACCGGCCAACATGTCCCAGCTACACTAATCATAGAGTGATACAGTGTGGAAACTGGCCCTTCAGCCCAACTCACCCACACCGGCCAACATGCCCCAGTTACACTAGACCCACCTGCCCGTGTTTGGTCCATATCCCTCCAAACCTGTTCTATCCGTGTACCTGTCTAACTGTTTCTTAAACGTTGCAATAGACTGGCAATGTTACAACATTTTGAGATTTAAAACTCAAGTCTGCAATTTATCCCATCAGATAAAGCATAACAAGAAGTTTAATTTGACACCTAATTCACTTTCATATCTTCAGTATTAAAAAAGTTATGGCCATTTTCATACTCGGAAATTAGCATCTTGTTCCCCATTGCTTTTCCATTGACTTAACACAAAAGCTGTGATCGAGGACAGTCAAAAGCCCATAACTTTCTTAAAAATTAAGAGAACTGAAAGAAACTTTCAGTTATTATAGATTGAAACATTCTGAAACAAATACGAAACAATCTTACTTGGATGACCTGAAATTAAAGCATATAATTAGTTAGTTACCCAATTGTAGCTAATTACAAAATTTAATTACTAGATCTAAACATCTATCCATTTCTTAAGAAAATATTTACATTTTTTTTAAAGCCTAAAGGGCCTGTCACACTAGCGCGCGATTAGACGCGATAAGCGCGACAAATTCGGACGCGGGGGTCGCGTGGGGGTCAGGCGATCCCGGTGCGAGTGAAGGGCCTGTCACACTAGCGCGCGATTACACGCGCGACGTCCGAAGGAAGGACGTTATTTTTCATCACGTGACGATGCGCATGAGCATGCGCGTTGCACGACGTCGGGCAGTGACGTCATCACGCAACGCCACGCTGAAGACGCACAACGTCAAAACGTCATCACGTTCCGCGCGACAGGATTTTGCCGCGCGTAATTTTTAAGCAGTGTCGGTTTTTGGACACTACGCGCGATGTCGACACCAGCTCCACACGAGTCCGCGGAACTCCACCAGACTCCGGCGATCGCAGTGGGACAGGGTCACGCGAGGCCGGACGACTAAAGCGACCACGGTAGGTCGCGCTTATCGCGTCTAATCGCGCGCTAGTGTGACAGGCCCTTAAGTGTCCAAATAACATTCACACAAGAATCCACAATATAACATGATTTTTAAAACTAATTATCATTAATTTATAGGCCAAATTGAAGGAATTTAGTGTTTAATACCCGTAAATTAATGGCCATTTAAATCAGCTTGCGAGTGGGATTTTATGGAACGTGATGGATTGGAACGTTGTGGTGAATTTAAACCCCATATCGGCAGGAAAAATTCTGCCGGTTTGTATGGGGAATAAATCACCGTTTCGCAACATGAAATGTTGATTAAGGTCACCTAAACAAGCAGTTTATATGTAAAAATAAACAGCTTTCACTTACCTGTCCCCTACGTAAAACCCATCCCCGTTGTCGGCGTTCACGGCTTGAGGAGCTAGTTTTTATTTTACTGAAATAGTCGGCGATTTTTAAAAAAAAGTCACTTACCGGCAATCGGAACGAATCTCCAGCAAAAGCTCATACCCCGAGAAAATATAATCCCGGCAGGCACGGAAAACCGCATTTTAACCCCGCCCCCCCCCCCCCTCCGCCCCCTCAAAGGTGCCAAAGTCGCGCGCACGGCCAGTGACAGAACTGCAGCGCTGCTGAAGGTACGTTTTGTAACATACCTACATAGTCCCAGCCTCAACTACCTCCTGTGGCAGCTCGGTCCATACACCCACCACCCTTTGTGTGAAAAAGGTACCCCTCAGATTCCTATTAAATCTTGTCCCCTTCACCTTAAACCCATGCACCCTGGTCCTCGATTCACTTCCTCTGGGTAAGAGACACTGTGCGTCTACCCGATCTACTCCTCTCATGATTTTGTACATCTCTATAAGATCACCCCTCATCCTCCCAGCCTGCTCAACCTCTCCCTGTAACTCACACCCTCTGGCCCTGGCAACATCCTCGTAAATCTTCTCTCTACCCAGTCTTGCTTGGCAACATTGAAGATTCAAGATCCAATCTAATGGTCACGTACCAATTACAGTACAGTTTCCATTCACCATCTTTCCTGGACATCTCTGTGGTGTTGTCTGTCCACATCTGGTGAAGCTAGGAACAGCTGGCAAGGTCTTCCTAGTGTGGGCACAAGGGACTGTCAATGCTGGACTCCTGTGTTGAGCACAACGTATTGCAGTAACTTGCAAGAGAACATGGGAGTACATGCAAACTCCACACAGACAGTGGTGGTGGAGGCAGCTGCTCTACCCGTTGCGCCGCTGTGTGCCTGTTGTAAGGATAAGGTGCTAACAGAGCCTTTCCCATTATTACATTTGAGGTTTGTGAATGGTGTTCTCATTAGGACAAGCTTCAACAGAACGACTATCTGTGTAGTACTTACACTGCCAGCACAAGCTCGCATCTTTTATCATGTAGAACGGTTTTTAAAACTACACTTCACTAGTTAATGCTTTTTATTCCTAGGCCATAAAATTTAATAATCAACATGTGATTGTCATTTTTAAATTATAGTTCCCAAACGATTTACATTTAAGGAGATAAGCCGTTTTGAAATCTCTGCCAGCAATAATAAGAATGTTTAATTCTGCTAGATCACTCTCCAAATTATCTACTTCATTATAGCGAGCAAAATAATATGCGTCGAGACAATTAACAATCTGCCTGAGGTTGCTTCCCCATGTACTCGTGATGCTCATTTCAACATTCAATGTGCCATTCCAGCTGAGATTACTGCCAAGCATCACCCCGAGAACAAAGTCGCAGGCAAGCGGTTCACATGACAAACACCCTCATTATCACTTCATTCATTTACCAAACCCCACTCCTGCTCGTTGGAGGTAGAAACCGCGAATGAAAGAGTGAACTAATTTGGAACATAACTCATACACAGTTGCAGCAGCAATTCTCTGTTATTGTTTGTAATTGTCTTTCTAATGCTGTTGTAACTACAGACAGAGTCTCAATGACTGACAGCAATCTGTCCCGAGATTGGCCCCGACCCGAAACGTCACCTATCCATGTTGTCCACAGATGCTGCCTGACCCGCTGAGTTACTCCAGCACTCTGTGAAACGTCACCTATCCACGTTCTCCACAGATGCTGCCTGACCCGCTGAGTTACTCCAGCACTCTGTGAAACGTCACCTATCCATGTTCTCCACAGATGCTGCCTGACCCACTGAGTTACTCCAGCACTCTGTGAAATGTCACCTATCCACGTTCTCCACAGATGCTGCCTGACCCGCTGAGTTACTCCAGCACTCTGTGAAACGTCACCTATCCACGTTCTCCACAGATGCTGCCTGACCCGCTGAGTTACTCCAGCACTCTGTGAAATGTCACCTATCCATGTTGTCCACAGATGCTGCCTGACCCGCTGAGTTACTCCAGCACTCTGTGAAACGTCACCTATCCATGTTGTCCACAGATGCTACCTGACCCGCTGAGTTGCTCCAGCGCTCTGTGAAACGTCACCTATCCATGTTCCCCACAGATGCTGCCTGACCCGCTGAGTTACTCCAGCACTCTGTGAAACACCAGTTCTATGTAATCCCACTTTCTCATCCACTCCCTACACGAGGGGGCAATTTACAGAGGGCCAATCAAACGCGCTCGTCTTTGGGAAGTGGGAGGAAGCCGGTGCACCCGGAGGAAACCCATGTGGTCACAGGGAGAACGTGCAAACTCCACACAGACAGCACCGGGTCTCTGGCGCTATGAGGCAGCGGCTCTACCCGCTGCACACTTTGCCGCACTGTGTTGGTGTCACTCTTGTATACGTTACCTCTTGTTTACACTTGCTCGATCTTCACATCACGCCTGTCTATTTTCACCAGTATTCTTCACCTTGAGTCGTGGACCTGTGTTTCCGTTCTTCTCTTTCATGGTGCAGGGAGGTTGAGCAAGGTGCGAGCACAGATGATTCATTCACTGTTGTAGACTGAAGTTGGTGCGATTATGGATGCATCTACACCGTGTGTACTGTACCTACACCATGTTCCACACTTTGCTGCACTATATTCCATCTGCCACTTCTCTGCCTGCTCTCCCAACCTGTCCAAGTCCTTCTGCAGAGTCCCTGCTTTCTCTACACTTCTTGCCCCTCCACCTATTTTCATATCATCTACAAACTCGGCCACAAAGCCTTCAATCCCCTCGTCCACATCGTTAATATACAACGTGAAGAGCAGCAGCCCCAGCACCGAGCCCAGCGGAGCTCCGCTAGTCACTCGCAGCTAACGAGAACAAGCCCCCTTTATTGCCACTCTCTGCCTTCTGCCATCCAGCCGTGCTGCTGTCCACACTAGTATCTGCCCGCTGATGCCAGGGGCTCTCATCTTCCTTGGCAGCCTCACGTGTGGCATCTTATCAAAGGCTTTCTGAAAATCTAGATTACTAACTTCTACCGACTCTTCCTGTATTTCACATGCTATTTAAAATGTAACATCATATTTCAGGCAGAATGCTTTATTGATAATGCTTTTTGCAAAACCATTGATTGCAGACCCAAATACTTCATTTCAAATTCTGACATTAACAATATGAAAGGTGCAGCAGAGTTGGACATTATTAAATCCAGGAGTTCCCACAGTCTCTGTCTGATCGCTCTTCACTTCCAAGGGAAATCTACATCCGAGACGTGTGTCGATTCTAATATCCCTTATTTAAACTCCAAATGTGAATTTTGGAATTTGTCCTCCGTTAGATAAGCTAGCCAGTCAAAGACATCGATGTAGCAGTCAATTAATTGTGGCGGTCAGTGTGGGGGGGTCAGTGTGGGGTGGGGGTGTGTGGGGCGGGGGTCAGCGTGGGGGGGGTCAGCGTGGGGGGGTCAGCCAGTGTGAGGGGGAGAGTGTGGGGCAGTCAGTGTGGGAAGGGGGGGTCGGTGTGGGGGGGGGGTCAGTGTGAGGGATGGGGGTGTGAGGGGGGGGTCAGTGTGGGGGGGGCGGGGGTGTGAGGGGGGGTCAGTGTGGGGGGGGCGGGGGTGTGAGGGGGGGGTGAATATCAGGATGACGTGTAGCCGACAGAATGATGCACCCTGAGATGAGAAATCACAGGACTGTGATCGTCCACACTGATCACACTGTTGACAAAAATGCTGGAGAAACTCAGCGGGTGAGGCAGCATCTGTGGAACGAAAGAATAGGTGACGTTTTGGGTCAGGTCTGGTGGTGAATCTGTGGAATTCTTTACACAGATAGAGAGATTCTTGATTAGTGCGGGTGTCGGAGGTTATGGGGAGAAGGCAGGAGAATGGGGTTAGGAGGGAGAGATAGATCAGCCATGAATGAATGGTGGAGTAGACTTGATGGGCCGAATGGCCTAATTCTGCTCCTATCACTTGTGACCTTATGAGCCCCTTAATCAGTCAGAGAGATTATATCTGCCTCTGGCAGTGTGTTCCAGGCACCCACCACCCTCTGTGGTGATCAACATGTCCCGCACATCACCTTATGGTCGTGTCCTAGTCTTTGATATCTCCATCCTGGGATAACAAGGCTTCACTGCCCACCCTCTCTACACCTCTCATGATTGTATATATTTTAATCAGGTCTCCACTCAACCTCTCCTGTTCCTGGGGAAACCTGGATCTTATTGAAACATATAAGATTGTTAAGGGTTTGGACACTCTAGAGGCAGGAAACATGTTCCTGATGTTGGGGGAGTCCAGAACCAGGGGCCACAGTTTAAGAATAAGGAGTAAGCCATTTGGAATGGAGACGAGGAAACGCTTTTTCTCACAGAGAGTGGTGATTCTGTGGAATTCTCTGCCTCGGAGGGCGGTGGAGGCCGGTTCTCTGGATGCTTTCAAGAGAGAGCTAGATAGGGCTCTTAAAAATAGAGGAGTCAGGGGATATGGGGAGAAGGCAGGAACGGGGTACTGATTGGGGATGATCAGCCATGATCACATTGAATGGCGGTGCTGGCTCAAGTGGCCGAATGGCCTACTCCTGCACCTATTGTCTATTGTCTAATCCAAGTCTCTCCAACCTCTCCCTGCACCTGAAGCCCTCTAATCCTGGCATCATTCTGATCAACCTCCTCCACATCCTCTCCAGAGCCCCCACACACTTCCTGTGATGGGGGCAAGGAGAACTACACACAATACTACACACACAGCCTGACCAATGTCCACTGCAGCTGCAACATGCCTTCCAGACCCCTGTACACAATGCCCCAACTGATGAAGCCTCATGCAGCGTGGGTTCGACCCAAACTCAAACACTGGTGTGATGTTTCTTGTTATAAATAAGTGAGTGTAACAGCTGTGTGACGCTTCTCCTTGCCGTGTAGGCAGGAACAGGCTATAACTGTGCATATAATTACAGAATGTCAGTGCAGGAGTGTGTATCATTAAGGATACAGCGTGTGTCAGGGCGATGGTGACTCACGTCGCCCGCATGGAACAACATGAACACACAAACACCTCCTGCCATTTGTCTTTCTCACCCCCACGCTGAACTCATCCAGGGGCCGGGTCATGAACAACACAAATAACACACGTACACGTTTAACACAAAGTGCTGGAGGAACTCAACGGGTCAGGCAGCATCGCCACCTGCCTCAAGAGGGGTCCTGACCAGAAACGTCACCTATCCATGTTCTCCACAGATGCTGCCTGACCCGCTGAGTTACTCCAGCACTCTGTGAAACGTCACCTATCCATGTTCTCCACAGATGCTGCCTGACCCACTGAGTTACTCCAGCACTCTGTGAAACGTCACCTATCCATGTTCTCCACAGATGCTGCCTGACCCGCTGAGTTACTCCAGCACTCTGTGAAACGTCACCTATCCATGTTCTCCACAGATGCTGCCTGACCCACTGCGTTACTCCAGCACTCTGTGCTATATTAGGATATGGTTTTGCTGTTTCAGACTATGGGCCACTATGATAGATGGTGCAACACCTTTTTAGTTGAGTTTATTGTGGATAAACTTGTGCGCATTGACAGACGAATCTTCTAGTGGGCGGGTTGCTTTCCACACTGGGGCTATGAGTGACCATTGTGGTCGGTGAGATTGGTATGGGCACTGCCGTCAGCTGCTGCCTAATCAGCATCTTGTGGTCGCAGCTCACAAGTTCACAAAATATAGGAGTAGATTTAGGCCATTCGGCCCATCGAGTTTATTCCGACATTTGCTCGTGGTACTCTAAATGTGGCCTAACCAGCGCCCTATAGAGCCTCAGCGTTACATCTCTTGTCCATCTGTCGGGGCAGACTGCGCTGGACTGGGACTATGTGGATACATAGAAACATAGGTGCAGGAGTAGGCCATTCGGCCCCTCGAGCCAGCACCGCCATTCAATGTGATCCTGGCTGATCATCCACAATCAGTACCCCCTTCCTGCCTTCTCCCCATATCCCCTGACTCCGCTATCTTTAAGAGCCCTATCTATCTTTCTCTTGAAAGCATCCAGAGAACCGGCCTCCACTGCCCTCTGAGGCAGAGAATTCCACAGACGTTCCTCGTTCCGGCTTTCTCCCCGTCCCTAGAATCCTTTAGCCCTCAGAGCTTAATCTAACTCTCTCTTGAATACATCCAGTGAACTGGCCTCCACAGGCAGAGAATGCCTTGTTGCTTCATCAGATCAGTGCTGTATGTCTGACAACAAGATCACATGCCG
>OY740800.1:47678314-47743314 GCA_963514005.1 Raja brachyura | reverse complement strand
ATATTCATGCTGTCATGCATATATATAGAGAAAAACACAGAGAAACAAAGCAAAAGTCAGACTTCCATCACTGTTCTGCACAAATAAATCAATCAACCTTGTTCAAGAAGGAACTACAGATGCTGGAGAATCGAAGGCAGACAAAAGTGCTGGAGAAACTCAGTGGGTGCGGCAACATCTATGGCACGAAGGAAATAGGCAACGTTTCGGGCAGAAACCCTTCTTCAGACAGTTTCAACCTTACCCTTTGAATATAGAAACAAGACGAAAATAATGCCACACATTCAATCATATATGGTTCAATGAAATTAAGATATATATGTAAAACATATATATATATAAATGGAAACAGGCCCTTCAGCCCACCAGGTCCACACCGACCAGCAATCTATCACACACCAGTTCCATCCATCACACCAGGGACAATTTACAGAAGCCAATTAACCTACAAACCGGCACTTCTTTCGGATGTGGGAGAAACCGGAATATCCAGAGAAAACCAATGTGGTAGTGAGGCAGCAACTCTACCGCTGCGCCACCGTGACACCCCATTACATTATACTTTCTGTAATATATTTATTATGGTGTCACGTCAATAAAGATGAACGCATGATTATAATTTCTGCCCTTAGTTGGATAACACACATGTCCAGTCAGTGTGTTTTATGGCTGGTTTTCAACCTCTTCAGTCTGAAGGTCTCGACTCGAAACGTCCCGCTTCAATCCTCGCTACAGGTTTAATGTCAAAGATTTTATCTCGGAAGCGGGAAGACGATTAACTAATTGGTCTTAAATGCAGAGAGAATGGGAGAGGATGTGTTGGAGAACAAATATATCCTCATGACATGATACTGGGGTTGGCATGAAGATTCATTGAGAGAGGGGGGAGGGGGAGCGGGAGAGGGGGGGAGGGGGAGCGGGAGAGGGGGGGATGGAGAGAGAAGCTGAAAGAAGAGGTGTTCTCTCCTGTGGTTGGAGGGGAAGTTCCATCAGCAGGTGAGTGTTTGTTGTGGATTGAAAGAGGATGAATTGCTGGAGAATCGAGGGTTACACAAAAAGCTGGAGAAACTCAGCGGGTGCAGCAGCATCTAAGGAGCGAAGGAGATAGGCGACGTTTCAGGTCGAGACCCTCGAGACCCTCAATTCTCCAGCATCTGCCGTTCCTTCTTTAACACAATGAATTGCTTAGATCATTGGCCAGAGGAGTGAAGGTGCGTGTGGTTATTCCCAATGATATAACTTTTGTCTCCATAAGACAGAATAGGTTACTGACTTAGTGCCCCATTTAACTTTCTTTTAGAAATGTTACCCACAATAAACAAGTGTATGTGACGTGGGATTAACTATATGAATTATTATACATTTTTATTTACAAAGTCTGCAATACTGACTTAAAAACAAAATGCGGCACGGTGGCGCAGCGGTAGAGTTGCTGCCTCACAGCGCCAGAGACCCGGGTTCGATCCTGACTACAGCTGCTGTCTGTACGGAGTTTTCACGTTCTCCCCGTGACCATGTGGGTTTTCTCCGGGTGCTCCGGTTTCCTCCCACACTCCAAAGACGTGCAGGTTTGTAGGTTAATTGGCTTGGTATAAATGTAAATTGTCCCTAGTGTGTGTAGGGTAGTGTTAGTGTGCGGGGATCGCTGGTCAGCACAGACTCGGTGGGCTGAAGGGCCTGTTTCCGTGCTTGGGCTGAAGGGCCTGTTTCCGTGCTGTATCTGTAAAACAACTTGAAACTTGAAGCTTTGTTGCTTGTGTATTGCAGAACATTGCTTTTTAGTAAGTTGATCACTAATTAGAAGACACTAATTTAGACATAAATTAATTTGAGATAACTTTAGTAAGTTGATCACTAATTAGAAGACACTAATTTAGACATAAATTAATTTGAGATAACCAACAGATTTCTGACTAATTACTTTTCTAATGAATGTCACCAAGACTGTCGTTTGTCATTAATGGTCCGTTGTGACATTTATACAGAGCTCAGTTTATAAAGCCCATTTTTAAATGTGTGACTGGCCTGAATTCATATGTTTTGACACAAAACCAGAAGTGAGATTACAGTTGTATCAAAGTCAAGTTTAGAAGGTGAATATTAGTGAGGATTGTGGAGACCAGGATCTGTGTTCCAACCTTGCTCGGGCATCTGGCAATGGCCAAGGGAGTTGATCATTGCTGCGACGTTCCCGGTTCACCAGCTTCCCACGATGGGTGACGCCCACAACACCAGATTTTCCTTCTCTTAGGCGCTCTCTAGGGGCTGAGAATGACATTGTTTAAGAGGCATTTGGACATGGACAGGTTTAGAGGATATGGGCCCAAAGCGGCAGGTGGGACTAGTGTAGATGAGGCACGGTGGTTAGCATGGGCACGTTGGGCTGAAGGGCCTGTTACCACACGGTATCATTCCATGACTTTGATCAGTGCACGTGTCACAGGTTATGGGAGAAAGCAAGAGAATTGGGTTAGGAGGGAGAGATAGATCAGCCATGATTGAATGGTGGGATAGACTTGATGGGCCGAATGGCCTAACTTTACTTTCATTTATGCCCTTATGATTGTCTGACTTGCTTATATCCAGTTTCATGCCTCCTGAGGCAAATGGTGATGAGGTTTATTCCAGAGTCTGAAGTTAAAATCAAAATATTAACCCTTATAATATTATTAATGTTAACACTGTCTCTTATAAGTAACTACTTGTACCCTTGTTCTCCACAGATGCTGCCTGACCCACTGAGTTACTCCAGCACTCTGTGAAACGTCACCTATCCGTGTTCTCCACAGATGCTGCCTGACCCACTGAGTTACTCCAGCACTCTGTGAAACGTCACCTATCCATGTTCCCCACAGATGCTGCCTGACCCACTGAGTTACTCCAGCACTCTGTGAAACGTCACCTATCCATGTTCTCCACAGATGCTGCCTGACCCGCTGAGTTACTCCAGCACTCTGTGAAACGTCACCTATCCATGGTCTCCACAGATGCTGCCTGACCCGCTGAGTTACTCCAGCACTTTGTGAAACGTCACCTATCCATGTTCCCCACAGATGCTGCCTGACCCGCTGAGTTACTCCAGCACTCTGTGAAACGTCACCTATCCATGGTCTCCACAGATGCTGCCTGACCCACTGAGTTACTCCAGCACTCTGTGTCTAACATTTAGACGCTAATTTGCTCCATTTACATTTCTAGTTATGATGCTGCATGATTATATGGTCATTACCGAGACTATTGATATGAATTTTGGTTTCACAAAATGTAAGAATGAAAGATATGTAAAAATCGAAATGTATATTGATGAGGTTCCTTAATACAAATTTCATAACTTAATAACTGATGCCATTTCTTTCAGTTGGTGAGGGATACAAAATGTAATTGATCAGCTTTTATTGGCTATATACAATCTGCTCTAGTCTGTCAATCCTTTAATTTCCCTGTGGAACTGTTGCAGAGAAGTCTATTTATCCGTTGCTTCTAATGAAAACTGTTGATGGAAGTATGGTGCAAGCCATCTATCTTGGGTTTATCACATGTCAGCAAATCCATCTTGATTCCTAATAATCATCTTACAGTGAATAGGATATGTAGTGGTCTATTATTATTGTTGCCTCCGAAACAACATTCCTGAAAGAACGGCAATGTCCGCTGGAATTAAGCATCATTAACATCATTTCTGTCAACATTTAGTGCTGCTTCACATTATGTTGCAGTGATATTTTAAGGAATGTCACTTGAGCTCAGTTTTATGTGTCAGCTGTTCATTGTTTGCAGTTAGTTAACAGTTTTAATGGCCAAAGTTATCACCCAGACAGATTGATGAATAAGCATTTCATCTGCCTTTTAACATCCATGTTAACAACATATTGAATCCCAATTGCAAAATGCGTTGCTATTAAATCAAATTGAAAAAAAATCTATGCTTTTACACATACATTTTAGCCAAATAAACAGGTTATTTACCCCAGTGCCCAGAGCGGGGGAGAAATGTTTGCCGTTTCACGTGGTTTGCGGGGCGCTGATGGATTTGCAGTGACTTGCACAGATGGAAGTGGGGACTTCTAGAGAATGTAACTGCATTAGTGCAGATGGAGGACACCGAGGGCTATCATGGTGCACTTGTATCAGCAGTTCTTTTAAGCCATGCGGCCACTTTAAACACTTATCCAATGCAACGGTACGTTTGTTAAACCACCTGCACTTTGTGTGGGAAATGGCTGAATAAAGATTAAGACACCTCTGAATTATTGCAGGACCAGTGTATATCTACCACCTAGATCCAGCCTCCACACCCCGTTCAATGGCCCAAACTCTAACCAATTTACCGCACAATATTTCAGGTCTGTAGATTTCAAAGTTGTTAATTAATGTTTGAATTGGTTTCAGCTGTGACCTATCGAGCAGTGACGAAGGTTACTGTCGTGGATTCACCACTGCTGATCATCGCAGGTGGCTGGGGAACAGCCACTGAAACCACCATGGAGGGCCAAGGGACGGGAGTTTCCCAAAATCTTCATCTGCAACTTGAATCGGTAGGAAGGAAGGCAAACGCAACGCTGGCATTTATTTCTTGACACAGGAATACAAAAACAGGGATGTAATGCAGAGACTCTTTAAGTAATGGTAATAGTGTCTTTATTGTCATTGTAACATGAACCATGTACAACGGCATTAAAAATGTCAGCCAGTCAGTGCAACATTCAAACCATAACAGCTAACGGTACATACAAGGTAAAATATTAAAAAAGGATAAACAACTAAAATAAATATGAAATATGAAAATAGCCACACATAAACACCCAACCCTACATCCTTCTGTCGATTTCACAGTGTACCAACCACAGTCCCTTAGTCCCCGCGTTCCTTGGCGGCTACATTTAGTGCCTTTATAGCAGTGGGGTCAAAACTGTTTTTAAGTCTGTTTGTCCTTGTCCTTGTAGATCTGTACCGTCTGCCTGACGGCAACAGTTCAAACAGTTTAAGGTGCTCGTCAGGCCACATTTGTAGTATTGTGAGCAATTTTGGGCCCCGTATCTGAGGAAGGATGTGCCGGCTCTGGAGAGGGTCCAGAGGAGGTTTACAAGAATGATCCCAGGGATGAGTGGGTTAACATATGATGAGTGTTTGACGGTGCTGGGTCTGTACTCACTGGGGTTTAGAAGAATGAGGGGGGGCTAGTGGGAGAGGCTAGGACCAGAGGCCCAGGCCTCTGATTTAAAGGACGTTCCTTTGGGATGGAGATGGGGAGCAATTCTTTTGGTCAGAGGGAGGTGAATCTGTGGAATTCTTTGCCACCAAAGGCTGTGGAGGCCAAGTCAGTGGATAGTTTTAAAGCAGAGATAGATAGATTCTTGATTAGTGCAGGTGTCAGAGATTGTGGGGAGAAGGCAGGAGAATGGGGTTAGGAGGGAGAGATAGATCACCCGTGATTGAATGGCGGAGTAGAATTGATGGGCTGAATGGCCTCATTCTGCTCCTATGTCAAAGACTTATAGAGTCTTATGATATGGATCACATCCAGACGGATGAAAGGAGTTAACCACACGTTAGAAGCTTTTGTATTCTCTTCTCTAATCTACCACATTGATGTTTACACAAAAAGCTGGAGAAACTCAGCGGGTGCAGCAGCATCTAAGGAGCGACGGAGATAGGCGACGTTTCGGGTCGAGACCCTTCTTCAGACTGGTCAGGGATCAGGGAAACGAGAGATATAGACAGTGATGTGGAGAGATAAAGAACAACATTGATGTGTTCATTAAACAAACATTGCTTGGCATTGTTAAACAACAAAGACCAACCACCACACTCTGCATGTACCAGGTTCCCTTTGATCTCCCGTTTTCACACCTTATCCTTCCTTCACCTCCCCCATCCACTCCTTTCAGGGACCCAAGCAGTCATTCCAAGTCCAACAGAGGTTCACCTGCACCTCCTCCAACCTCGTCTACTGCATCCGTTGCTCCAGATGCCAGCTGATCTACATTGGTGAGACCAAGCGGAGGCTAGGCGATCGTTTCGCCGAACACCTCCGCTCGGTCCGCAATAACCAACCCGACCACCCGGTGGCTCAGCACTTCAACTCCCCCTCCCACTCCGTATCCGACCTCTCGGTCCTGGGCCTCCTCCATGGCCAGAGTGAACAACACCGCAAGTTTGAGGAACAACATCTCATATTCCGCTTGGGGAGTCTGCATCCTCTGGGCTTAAACATTGAATTTTCTCAATTCTGTTAACCCAGACTGCTCCTTTCCCCCCCCCCCCCCCACCTCTCCCTCAGCCCTCGGGCCCTGACATTCCTTCACCATCTCCCCCCCCCCCCCCCCCACCTCTCCCTCAGCCCTCGGGCCCTGACATTCCTTCACCATCTCCCCCCCCCCCCCCCCCAAGTCGCACTAGCTTCTCATTTTCACACCAGAAACAGCTTACAATGGCCTGTTTTTCTTATCACCAATACTTTTTTGCATATCTTTCACTCATTGTTCTTGCTTTATCTCTCCATATCACTGTTTATATCTCTCGTTTCCCTGATCCCTGACCAGTCTGAAGAAGGGTCTCGACCCGAAACGTCGCCTATCTCCTTCACTCCTTAGATGCTGCTGCACCCGCTGAGTTTCTCCAGCTTTTTGTGTAACCTTCTATAAGCAAGTTGGAGGAACAGCACCTCATATTCCGCTTGGGGAGTCTGCATCCTCTGGGCTTAAACATTGAATTTTCTCAATTCTGTTAAGCCAGACTGCCTCCTCCCCACCTCTCCCTCAGCCCTTGGGCCCTGACATTCCTTCTCCATCTCCCCCCCCCCCCCCCCCCAGTCGCACTAGCTTCTCATTTTCACACCACAAACAGCTTACAATGGCCTGTTTCCTTTAGCACCAATACTTTTTTGCATATCTTTCATTCATTGTTCTTTATCTCTCCACATCACTGTTTATATCTCTCGTTTCCCTGATCCCTGACCAGTCTGAAGAAGGGTCTCGACCCGGACCGTCGCCTATCTCCTTCGCTCCTTAGATGCTGCTGCACCCGCTGAGTTTCTCCAGCTTTTTGTGTACCCTTCTATAACTCTGTGTCTCGCTCTCCCCGACTCTCCCTCTGAAGAAACGTCACCCCTTCCTTCTCTCCAGAGATGCTGCCTGTCCCGCTGAGTGACTCCAGCACTGTGTCTAACTCGGGTAGTGATCCAGGAAACAAACAAGGCGATGTGTCCGTGAATCCCAGACCACTGCTTGATAAACGAGCTCCTCTGCATTGCTGTACTCCTGCTGCAGTTATATGATTTTTTAAAAACATTATTCCATTTCGAACAGATGTTATCTTTGTGGGGGAAAACACCATCAGAAAACCTTGTTTGATCAGGTCGCTTTCAAACTGATGTTTTCATTGCAATGGTCCTGGAATTAACGAGATCTAGTTATGAAACTTCACCAAAGCCAGATATCGCTGGGCATTTAAAAAGTATAATACTGTATATCTTCAAAAGGAAATAGCCTGTGACGGCATCAAAAGGCAATGTAATTTATTTGTAGCCTTGTTGCCTGCCACATCGGTTTATTTTCTGTCGCGGCAATATTTTGCTTATCAGTTCAGGACTTTGTATAAAATAAACATCCTAACTGCTCAGAAAGGCAGTAGTATCTGCTGTCTGCAGAATGTGTTTGTGCATTTCCATATTCTGCTACTATTCCCATTCTAATACCTATTAGGGATTTGGGATCCGTGGGCTCTGGTTTGATCCACAGGTCCAGGCCACTGCGGTTCCATCGTTCCCAGCGAGAGGGCCTGAGCATCGGGCCGCTGGTAGCGGTGGCTACGGTGGGCTGGACATCGGGAACATCGGCCCCCTGTAGCGGTGGCTACGGTGGGCTGGACATCGGGGAACATCGGGCCGCTGTAGCGGTGGCTACGGTGGGCTGGACATCGGGAACATCGGCCCCTGTAGCGGTGGCTACGGTGGGTTGGACATCGGGGAACATCGGGCCGCTGTAGCGGTGGCTACGGTGGGCTGGACATCGGGAACATTGGCCCCTGTAGCGGTGGCTACGGTGGGCTGGACATCGGGAACATCGGGCCCTGTAGCGGTGGCTACGGTGGGCTGGACATCGGGAACATCGGGCCCTGTAGCGGTGGCTACGGTGGGCTGGACATCAGGGACATCGGCGAGGAGGTTGACTGGACTTTGGTCCTTCCCTCACAGGGAGGAACTTTGCTGTGGGGATGTTTGTGTCGTGGACTATCGTGTTCTGTGTTTTGTTTTTTTAATTCATACGACTGTTTGGGAAATAGCATTTTGTTGTCTCTTACTTGAAGACAATGACAATAACGTTGAATCAAATCTAATTCCTTCCCATTGTGAGAGGAGAACTAAGACAGCTTCTGTTCTTTACGCTGCATTAGAAGAGTCTAGGACTAGAGGTCACAGCCTAGAATTAGAGGACTTTCCTTTAGGGCCGAGATGAGGAGCAATTCTTTTGATCAGAGGGTGGTGAATCTGTGGAATTTTTTGCCACAGAAGGTTGTGGAGGTCAAGTCCGTGGATGTTTTAAGGCGGAGATAGATAGATTCTTGAGTTTGCCTCTAATTTAATAATTAAATAGTTGAGAAATAAAGGCATTAAAAAAACAAAATCATGAGGGGAATAGATTGGGTAGATGCACAAAATCCCTTGCCCAGAGTAGGGGAATCGAGGACCAGAGGACACGGGTTCAAGGTGAAGGGAAAAGATTTAATAGGAATCTGAGGGGTAACTTTTTGACACAAAGTGGGTGGTGGGTGTACGGAACGAGCTGCCAGAGGAGGTAGTTGAGGCTGGGACTATCCCAACATTTAAGAAACAGTTATACAGGTACATGGATAGGACTGGTTTGAGGGATATGGGCCAAACGCGGGCAGGTAGGACTAGTGTAGCTGGGACATGTTGGCTGGTGTGGGCTAGTTGGGCCGAAGGGCCTGTTTCCATGCTGTATCTCTCTAGGACTCTCCAAGCACACATTTAACTAATCAATGTATACACATTTTGAACAAAAGCAACATAAATATAAATACCAGCATATTTCACCTTAAATCTGTGGAGAACATGGATAGGTGATGTTCCACAGAGTGCTGGAGTAACTCAGCGGGTCAGGCAGCATCTGTGGAGAACATGGATAGGTGACGTTTCACAGAGTGCTGGAGTAACTCAGCGGGTCAGGCAGCATCTGTGGAGAACATGGATAGGTGACGTCTCACAGAGTGCTGGAGTAACTCAGCGGGTCAGGCAGCATCTGTGGAGAACATGGATAGGTGACGTTTCACAGAGTGCTGGAGTAACTCAGCGGGTCAGGCAGCATCTGTGGAGAACATGGATAGGTGACGTTTCACAGAGTGCTGGAGTAACTCAGCGGGTTAGGCAGCATCCGTGGAGAGAAGGGTCATTTCAATATATTTTTTACACTGGTGACACTCTCTTTACATTTGGTTTCACTTTAGTAAACAACACCAAAGGGTTCCCCTATAATGGGATGATTTCAGAGATGTACGTATTATTCAAGGGTGTGTTCAAAACTGAAAGCTGAGTCTCAGCGTTGAATTCTGCCGTTCCTGTTCCAAGTGTTCATTATTGCTCTGCAAATGAATCTGAATTTGTTGCTCTTTGAAGTTCTCAGCCAAAGACTGGTTACTTATTCCCAATTTGGACATTTCTGGATCACAGTCACAGAGCATGTTATACTGATGTGGGTGAATTTGCTTCATAGAACCAGCCTCTGACTGCACGTCACTGTTCCACTGTTAGAAAGATGTCATTTTCAACTCTCTGCTGAAATCTATCCACATCACAACCCTTCAGCACGGCACAGCGGATAAACCGACTCCCTGCTCTGACATTTGTTTGACTTGGCTGTTGTATAAAACACAATCAAGGGACTGGATGCCGACCAGTGATACAGAATGTGGGGACTTGTGAATCACCCAGTCTGCAGGCAGACGGCGTGGCAGCGAGAGAGAGAGAGAGAGAGAGAGAGAGGCCAAGTGGTCAAAGCATCCAGGAACAACTTCATACAGACTCACACCCCCACCCCCACACCCACCCTGACCCCCACCCCCCACCCTCACCCACTCCCACCCCCACACCCCCCCACCCCCCCACACCCCCACCCCCACCCCCCCACACCACCCCCAACCCCACCCCACACCCACCCTGACCCCACCCCCACCCCCACCCCCCAAACTCCACCCCCACCCTCACACCCCCACCCCCACACCCACCCTGACCCCCACCCCCCACCCTCACCCACACCCACCCTGACCCCCACCCCCCACCCTCACCCACTCCCACCCCCACCCCCACCCCCCACCCCCACCCCCCACCCCCACCCCCACCCCCACCCCCCACCCTCACCCACTCCCACCCCCACCCCCCCCCCCACACCCCCACCCCCACCCCCCCAACCCCACCCAACCCCACCCCCACCCCCACCCCCACCCCCCACCCCCACCCCCCACCCTCACCCACTCCCACCCCCACCCCCCCCCCACACCCCCACCCCCACCCCCCCCACACCACCCCCAACCCCACCCCACCCCAGCACCACCCCCCCACCCCCCCCACCCCCACCCCCCACCTCCACCCCCACACCCCCACCCCCCACCTCCACCCCACCCCCACACCCACCCCCACACCCACCCCCCCACACCCCCACCCCCCACCCCACCCCCACCCCTACCCCCCCACACCCCCACCCCCACACCCCCACCCCCACCCCCCACCTCCACCCCCACACCCCCACCCCCACCCCCACACCCCCCCACCCCCACACCCACCCCCACACCCCCCCACCCCCACCCCCACCCCACCCCCCCACCCCCCCACCCCCACCCCCCCACACCACCCCCAACCCCACCCCACACCCACCCTGACCCCCACCCCCACCCCCACCCCCCAAACTCCACCCCCACCCTCACACCCCCACCCCCACACCCACCCTGACCCCCACCCCCCACCCTCACCCACACCCACCCTGACCCCCACCCCCACCCTCACCCACTCCCACCCCCACCCCCACCCCCCACCCCCACCCCCACCCCCACCCCCCACCCTCACCCACTCCCACCCCCACCCCACCCCCACCCCACCCCCACACCCACACCCCCACCCCCACCCCACCCACCCCCACACCCCCACCCCCACCCCCACCTCCACCCCCACCCCCACACCCCCACCCCCACCCCACCCCCACACCCCCACCCCCACCCCACCCCCACACCCCCACCTCCACCCCCACCCCCACCCCACCCCCACACCCCCACCCCCACCCCACCCCCACCCCCACCCCCACCCCCACCCCCACACCCCCCCCCCACCACCACCACCACCCCCACCACCACCCCACCCCCACACCCCCACCCCCACCCCACCCCCACACCCCCACACCCCCACACCCCCACACCCCCACCTCCACCCCCACACCCCCACCCCCACCCCCACCTCCACCCCCACACCCCACCCCCACACCCCCACCCCACCCCCACACCCACACCCCCACCCCCACCCCCACCCCACCCCCACACCCCCACCCCCGCCCCCACCCCCACACCCCCACCCCCGCCCCCACCCCCACACCCCCACCCCCACCCCACCCCCACACCCCCACCCCCACCCCACACCCCACCCCCACCCCCACCCCCACCCCCACCCCCACCCCCACACCCCCATCCCACCCCCACCCCCACACCCCCACCCCACCCCACCCCCACCCCCCCACCCCCACACCCCCACCCCCCCACCCCACACCCCCACCCCCCCAACCCCACACCCCCACCCCCCCACCCCCACCCCCACACCCCCACCCCCACCCCACCCCCACACCCCCACCCCCACCCCCCCACCCCACCCCCCACACCCCCCCCCAACCCCACACCCCCACCCCCACACCCCCACTCCCACTCCCACCCCCCTACCCTGACCCCCACCCACCCCCACCCCCACACCCCACCCCCACACACATCCACCCTCCCCGCGTGTGTGTGTGGCACACGTATGACCCACGGGGCCAGTGCCACCTAGTCAGTGTGCGTGACACATATAATGGACATGTGCAGCTAGCTGGTCTCCATGAGAACAAACTGGCTCCATGCGACTCATTTCACAGCTCATTACTTTAAATTTATTGTAATATTTTTCAATTTCTTAAATGAATGCTTTGGCATGTTGGTGTTTATGAGTAAAGTGGTGTCAGCATTCTTTAATGGTAATGTTGTGGGTTTCTGTGTCCGTCTGTGAAATGAGATCCAGGCGTGCCAGCCCTTCCCGATGTAAGCCAGGTTGTACTAACGGCGTGCGTTGGAACTGATGGTGAACTAAGGGCAGCCCGTGCCAGCATGGGTGGCAGGGTGCTCAGTGCTATATTGTACCCCTCAACGGTAGAGTTGCTGCCTCACAGCGCCAGGGACCCGGGTTTGATCCCAACCACGGCTGCTGTCTGTACGGAGTTTGCACGTTTTCCCCGTGACCATGTGGGTTTTCTCCGGGTGCTCCGGTTTCCTCCCACACTCCAAAGACGTGCAGGTTTGTAGGTTAATTAGCTTGGTGTATGTGTAAATTGTCCCTAGTGTGTGTAGGGTAGTGTTAGTGTGCGGGGATCGCTGGTCGGCACAGACTCGATGGGCCGAAGGGCCTGTTTCCTAAACTAACCTGAACTGAGCTGCTGATACAAGCAGGTTTAAAAATCACTATTCAGGCAGCCCAACATTATGTGAACATTGGCAGCAATCCGCCCGTACGATGCTGTGACCTGTGGGGAGTAACTTGGGCAAATATCGTTGTAGATTAATACAAGAGTTGAGGAGGATGGTTGTTGAACACACTTGTGTTTGCCACACACACCGTGTTAGAGAGCACAGGACGTCACAGTGCATGCGGGAGGTGAAGGAGGCAGACTTAGTCTCGATGTGACAGACACAAGTCTCAGAACAATATGCCTGACCCTGGTGGCACGGTGGCTCAGCGGGTAGAGCTGCTGCCTCACAGCGCCAGGGACCCCGGTTCAATCCTGACCTCGGCTGATGTCTGGGTGGAATTATAAGGTCATAGGGTTTTAAGGAATAGGAGCAGAATTAGGCCATTCGGCCCATCAAGTCTACTCCGCCATTCAATCGTGGCTGATCTATCTCTCCCTCCTAACCCCATTCTCCTGCCTTCTCCCCATAACCTCTGACACCCGTACTAATCATGAATCTATCTATCTCTGCCTTAAACATATCTACTGACATCCTCCACAGCCTTCTGTGGCAAAGAATTCCACAGATTCACCACCCTCTGGCTAAAGAAATGTCTCCACATCTCCTTCCTAAAAGAACGTCCTTTAATTCTGAGTACCTGGGACATGTTGGCCAGTGTGGGCAAGTTGGGCCGAAGGGCCTGTTTCCACACTGTATCACTCTGTGACTAGTGTAGCTAGGACATGTTGGCCGGTGTGGGCAAGTTGGGCCGAAGGGCCTGTTTCCACACTGTGAGACTATGACTAGTGTAGCTGGGATATGTTGGTCAGTGTGGGCAGGTTGGGCTGAAGGGCCTGTTTCCACACTGTATCACTCTATGACTAGTGTAGCTGGGATATGTTGGCCGGTGTGGGCTAGTTGGGCTGAAGGGCCTGTTTCCACACTGTGAGACTATAACTGTGACCAAGACTACAGCAGGGTTGGGTGAGGGGCCGCTTTGAATGCATTTGACCCGATTGTGTAAAAGCTGATGCTGGGCTCGAGTGCACAGACAGATTTCTAAAGAATATACCGAGATGTGTAAAATACCTAACCGTACACTCAGAAGGTTATAATACCTAATAATATCTAATGTAGACAGAAATGCTGGAGGAGCTCAGAGGGTGAGGCAGCATCTATGGAGTGAAGGAATAGGCGACGTTTTGGGTCGAAACCCTAAAGTGGAGTCTGAAGAAGGGCCTCGACCCGAAGCGTCGCCTAGTCCTTCACTCCATAGACACTGCCTCACCCGCTGAGTTCCTCCAGCATTTTTGTCTACCTTCCAGCATCTGCAGTTTTTTCCAGCATCTGCAGTTCTTTCTTAAACATTAATAATACCTAATAATAAGTCTGAAGAAGGGTCCCGACCCTAAACGTCACCTATCCATGTTCTCCAGAGATGCTGCCTGACCCTCCGAGTTACTCCAGCACTTTATGTCTTTTTTTGTATAAACCAGCACCTGCAGTTCCTTGCTGCAATCTTACAATCAACCTTTTCTTGAATATGCATCTCTGTAAATGATGCTTACGCAAATATATTTACAAATGCTCAGAAATGCACAGACTAGCAAGCCTTGAATTCTAATTGGGCTGGAAATATATTGTAAACCCTTATTCACACCCACTCGAGGTCATCGTTATATTTATGTTCCACACCAAGGGAAAGATAAAGCATTTATGCCAATCAGCCCGTATTTGGAATCGGAATTTACCAACTAAAAGGTGACACAGTTAAAGTCCAGCTTCCAACACAGTGAACCTTCAGCAGCTAATGAGGGCCAGGTGAATGCGGTTTGTTGTAATGAAGGTACAGGGTTCACTGGTGAAGGCACAGGTGTTGTTTATCTGTGTTAAATCACAAAATGCTGGAGTAACTCAGTGAGACAGGCAGCATCTGTGGAGAGAAGGAATGGGTGATGCTTCGGGTCCAGACCCTTCTGCAGACTGATAATTTACAGAATCTGTCCTAAGTGATGTGATGGTGTTTTGGTCATACATGTTCCAGCTGCCCTTCAGGGCCCAGTAATGGCGACACCAGCAGCACCAGCAGCAGCAGCGTTTGGGCTGGGCTGGGAGAACTGTTGTCACACACAGCTGTTGGATTAAATATAAGGTATTTACAATTGTGTATTTATATATAATTGTGTATCACTTGACACAGTTTAAGAATGATCTCGACCCAAAACGTCACCTATTCCTTGCTCCATAGATGCTGCCTCACCCGCTGAGTTTCTCCAGCATTTTTGTCTACCTTTGATTTTTCCAGTATCTGCTTAAACCTTCCCATTATATATACTGCAGTCTGCCTCTGTCCTGCTCATACACTGTTGGTCAGTACTGTAACTGTGTGTATCCTTGAGCTAGTTTCTCTATACTGTCTATAATGTAAGATGTGTGAGAAAGAACTGCAGTTAAATTGAAGACAGACACAAAATGCTGGAGTAATTCAGCGGGACAGGCAGCATCTCTGGAGAGTAGGAATGGGTGACCCTTCTTCAGACTGTACTGTCGATGTGTATTCAGTCCCCTGTGATGGAGACGGAGGGATTGAGAAGGGGAGAGAGGTGTCCGAGATGGTGCAGGTGAATGAGAGGGCAATGTGGACGTTACTGGTCAGCGAGTTCTGCTCGGGTGCAGTTGGTGAAGTTTAGTTTAGTTTGGAGATACAGCATGGATCACCGAGTCTGCACCGACCAGCGATCCCCACACACTAACATTATCCTACACACACTAGGGACAATTTGTACATTTACACCAAGCCAATTAACCTACAAACCTGCACATCTTTGGAGTGTGGGAGGAGACCGCAGATCTTGGAGAAAACCCATGCAGGTCACGGGGAGAACGTGCAAACTCCGTACGGACAGCACCCGTAGTTGGGATTGAAGCTGGGTGTCTGGCGCTGTGAGGCAGCAACTCTACCGCTGCGCCACTGTAGCGGAGCAAGCATAGATCGTTGTGTAGGAAGCGGGTCAGGCAACATGTCTGAGAGAAGGAATGAGTGACGTTTAGGGTCGAGATCTTTCTTCAGATAATGAAGCACAGATCTTTCTTCAGTTAATTTTATCTTGCTCCAGTCTGTGCTCAGTGAAGCTCATTAGATGTGCCCAGTTGCTTCACCGTGGAGTTTTATTTCAGCTGGGTTTGTGATGTGAGCTGTTTTCTGCATTGCTGGAACGGATGGCAGATTGTGTTGCGAATCGCTGACCTATCTATTCACTGCCATTTATCCATTCTCCGCCCTCAATAGTGTTTCATCTTCCCTCCTCGGGATTAGTTAATTTGCTTTTATGACAATTTATCGGAGATGCTTCAGTAATAACTCTGACAGAGAATTCCACGTCCAGGACTCCTCACCTCCCGGTTTCATTCTCTCTCCGCTTGAGTTCCTTCTCCGGTGATGTGATGTCCCCAGCCCAAGGAAACAGCCCGTCATTTCCTCGTTCCCAAGTCTCACTGACTACAGGTGCTTCCGGACAGAAGGGACAGTGTGATCCGTGCATTTATCACCCTGTGAGTGGAGACAAATGATCTAGGCCTAGTCTAGGGAGCAGGCCGCAGCCTTGCTCATCTTTGTAGGTCAGATACTCGGTGGATGAGCGGTGCAGGTGAGCACGGGGATCTGGGAGTGCTCATGGGCTGTCTGTTTGGAGAATGTAAAGATGATCGATGACTTCTCTCTGGGAGAAACTGCCAGCGAGCCGTGTGAAAGGAAGTGGCTTAGTGGATGGAGTGCGCTGCTAAACGATTCTCCATGACAACGGGTGTCAAGGGTTATGGGGCAAAGGCAGGAGAATGGGATGGGGAGGCAGAGATCAACATGGTTGAATGGCCTCATTCTACTCATAGAACTTGTGAACAAGACCACTGCTTTCGCACAAAGCTGACACACGTCCAGCAAATGGGCCATGTGTAAATCTAGGATCCAGAGGTAGACAAAATAGCTGGAGGAACTGTGGCAGCATCTGTGGAGGGATGGGACACGCAACGTTTCACATCAGGAGTCGCCTGTCTGACCTGCGGGTTGTTTTTCACTCGGGTTTCCAGCATCTGCAATCTCTTGTGTCAGCCCGTGCAGGACGGAACTGCAGATGCTGGTTTATGCTGAAGATAGACACTAAAAGCTGGAGTAACTCAGCGGGACAGGCAGCATCTCTGGAGAGAAGGAATGGGTGACGTTTCAGTTTGAGCCCCTTCTTCAGACATTCCATTTCCTATTCCTTTTCTCCAGAGATGGTCCACTAGTGGGAGCGTCTAGGACTAGAGGTCACAGCCTCAGAATTAAAGGATGTTCTTTTAGGAAGGAGAAATGTCTTTAGTCAAAGGGCGGTGAATCTGTGGAATTCTTTGCCACAGACGGCTGTGGAGGCCAAGTCAGTGGATATTTTTAAGGCAGAGATAGATAGATTCTTGATTAGTGCAGATGTCAGGGATTATGGGGAGAAGGCAGGAGAATGGGGTTGGGAGGGAGAGATAGATCAGCCATGAATGAATGGTGGGATAGACTTGATGGGCCGAATACTAGTCGCGGGCCTGCAGTCTGAACACAACCTTCCACCATCACCCTCTGCTTCATTCCAAGAAGCCAACTCTCCCTGGATCCCATATAGAGTCGCCAATTTTCTCACTCGCAAATAAGGGACAAAAGGTCAAAATATGGGACAAATTCCCGACGCCAATTCGTTGACCAACTCGGCCGTGGCTGGGTGAGTTGGTCCGGGTGCTGGACTGCACACAAAGCCCAGCCGGCGGGCCAGCTGAGGAGTTTTGGCCCAGACCGTGTGATGTTGCTCGCAAAGTCCAGCACCCCGTCCAACTCATGAACCGATGATCGGCCGTGAGAAGGAGGGGTGTCGGCGGTCAGCGAACGTCTGAAGGTCACACAGTTGGCCGGGCTGCTGACCGACGGGGCCACGGGCGAGGCATTGCTGCTGCTGCTGCACTCCATGGGCTGCACTACGTCGGGAAGGGTGAGGCGGGGCCGGACGCGGCACTTTGACCTGACAGTCCCCTCGACCCGAGTAGTAGCTGTCAAATACAGGACAAACCAATTTAGCCCAATATACGGGATGTCCCAGCTAATACGGGACAGTTGGCAACCCTAATACCATGTGGCCCAACCTTCCAGAGCAACCTACCATGCAGAATCTTATCGAGGACTTTGCACAAGTCCATTTAGACAACATCTATAAGCGCAGGTCTGTATACACAATGTCTACGTAAGACGTCTTGGTTAGAACTTCAAAAAACCCAATCCAATTGTTGAGCGGTTCTCCCACATACACAACCATGATGACTCTCCCTAAAGATGTCCTTCAACCATGACCCAGAACACAACTATATTCCCTGTCATTCACTTGTGGTGTTGAGTTTGATATTACGCAGCTGAAAAGTGGAATGAATTCACATGGTTGTGGTGTTGCATGACTGGTGTTTTGTCTTCAGTTACAGTGCGTTGTGGAAATTATGCAGGTTAACAATAAAACGCAGCATCTCTGGAGAACATGGATTGGTGACGACTTGGGTGGGGACCCTTCTTCGGCCTCCGGGGAGGACAGGTGAGTGAGGACGTGTCGGTTGAAGGCATTAAAGTGGAGTGGATTGTGGACCATTGAGGCTGGGAGATGGAGGAGGGGTGGAGCAAGGGTCTGTTGGTGCTTGGTGGAGAGTAGAATGCAGGGCACACTGTGGGTACCGACACACCTTGGGTCATGGCTGCCTTTGTTAAAGTTCGATTTGCCTCAAACAGATAACAACACAAAAGCTAGTAATACAGTAACGCCAGGTGGGTGTGGGAGTCAACTGTCACGGTATGTAAATACAGACTACAGAGTCTCTCTTTCCCAAACACAAAGAGGTAATATTCAATCAGATATATTTATACCCTAATATTCAGCAATTCTTTACCTTACAGAGCATTGTGCAGCCTCGTGCCTTGTCAATGTGTGGTTAAAATCAGAGGATTGACAGGTTCTTCCGATAGAGGAAAGGTTTGCCCATACATGGTTTTGCTGAAGGAGCTATTTTTTGCAGATTCAAGCACTCTTGTCTGTACATTACAAACTATAGAGTAGAGGGTAAGAACCGAGTGGTCTGAACATTGCTCTGATTGTTTATATCGTAGAGCAGAATATCTAGTGTTACTGCGCTGTAATCTCGCCAGTGTTTACACCACAGGACAAGACACTTGGTGTTATTGTTCTGTAATCTCACTAGTGTAATAAAAGAAAGGGTAAGCATTCATCTTGTAACTTCTAAATCATTAAACTGATTGGCTTTGGGTTCCCAATGTGATGTTAGCATGGTTTTAGTGTAAACCTTTGTGTGCCAGAATCCTTTTCCCGTGTTGCTATCCGCCGTTTGCAATTGCTGGTCTTCCCCACAGTGCCCACAGCAAACCACAAGCTGTGCGGCACAGTGGTGCAGCGGGTAGTACGGTGCCTCGCAGGGTCAGAGACCAGGGTTCCATCCTGACTAAGGGCGCCTTCTCCCTGTGTTGGTTTCCTCCCACACCCCAAAGATTACATGTTAGTAGGTTAATTTGCTTGGTAAATGTAAAAATTGTCCCTAGTTTGTGTAGGATAGTGTTAGTGTGCGGGGATCGCTGGTCAGTGCGGACTCGGTGGGCCGAAGGGCCTGTTTCAACGCTGTATCTCTAAACTAAACTAAATTGTGGGTACGAGGCTTGACATTGGTGGATTATATTTTCAAGGTGTATATATGAATACAATTTAAACACGTTGACCTGAGGTCAGATCTACCCACACTGTGCTGAAGCAACATAATGTACAAGTGTTGTTGAACGTCTCAGATTTGTAGCAAGCACACAGCGATAGAATAAGTAATGTTATATCACTATATATCATGAGGAGTTATTTGAGTAGCTCCGATGTATGGCCTGGCTAACTCTGGGTCTACGAAGCCCCTTCACTTCCTTCCATGGTGAAGTGATTCCAAGAGACTGTTGCAATGATCTCTCATTATCAATGTGAAACACAGAGTGCTGGAGTAACTCAGCGGGTCAGGCAGCATCTGTGGAGAACATGGCTAGGTGATGTTTCAGGTCGGGACCCTCCTTCAGACTGATTGTGATGGGGGGGGGGGGGGAGGGGGGAGAAACTGGAAGAGGGGAGGATCAAGACTAAGCTCCAAGCCGCTGAGTTGCTCCAGCTCTTTGTGTCCAGTAGGGGCAGGTGATGGGTGGATAGCTGTGAGGAGGGAGAGGGTGTTGATAGACAGATGGCTGGACTAAGGCCGGAGATGGGACCTTGCGCGGATGTTTCAGTGGGGCCAGTGCAATGTAGAAGCACGGCAGAACATTAGCAGCTTGATGGCCATCCTCACACAATGAGTTGCATCTTAGCACATCAAGGCATTTTAGTTTCACTTTTAATGCATTGCCCCCTACATTGATATTTATTCAGGGTGGGTACTCATCTGTTCCCCAATGGCTTTAGTTTAGAGATACAGCGCGGAAACAGGCCCTTCGGCCCACCAAGTCCGCACTGACCAGCGATCCCCGCACACTAGCACTACCCTACACACACTAGGGACAATTTACACATACACCAAACCAAGTAACCTACAAACCTGCACGTCTGGAGTGTGGGAGGAAACCGGAGCACCCGGAGAAAACCCACGCAGGTCACGGGAGGAACATACAAACTCCGTACAGACAGCAATAGCTAATAGGTGCAGGAGTAGGCCATTCGGCCCTTCAAGCCAGCACCGCCATTCAATGTGATCATGGCTGATCATCCCCAATCAGTACCCCGTTCCTGCCTTCTCCCCATATCCCCGGACTCTGCTATCTTTAAGAACTCTATCTAGCTCTCTCTTGAAAGCATCCAGGGAACCCGCCTCCACCACCCTCTGAGGCAGAGAATTCCACAGACTCACAACTCTCTGTGTAAAAAAAAGTGTTTCTGCATCTCTGTTCTAAATGGCTTACCCCTTATTCTTAAACTGCGGCCCCTGGTTCTGGACTCCCCCAACATCGGGAACATGTTTTCTGCCTCTAGCATGTCCAAACCCTTAATAATCTTATATATATGTTTCAATAAGATTCCCTCTCCACTTTCTCCCTCAATAGCAAGAATGTCCTTCCTCAAAGTACACAGTACTCCAGGTGTGGTCTCACTAGGGCTCTGTACAACAGCAGAAGGACCTCTTTGCTTCTATACTCAACTCCTCTTGTTATGAAGACCAACATGCACCTGTGGTCGGGATTGAACCCGGGTCTCTGGCGCTGCGAGGCAGCAACTCTACCGCTGCGCCACCGTGTTGCCCCATGGCGACGGAGGCAGAGAGTTTAAAATATTCCAGACTGCAACCAAAGGAAATGAGATGCAAAACCATGCCGTGAATCTCCAGTCTTGTGCTCTCTCACACGGAAAAAATGCAGAATATAAATTAATACTGCACTACAACATCGAGGCAACGCTCATAAATATCTTTCATATCTTCAGAATATGAGAAGAAATACTGCCGCAAGAAATGCAGATCAACAAATATTTACAACAAATCAGTCATTGTGGAAATACTGACAATGAAGCCATTGCAGTCAAAATAGTTCAGATCAATCAAACAGCCAGTGACAAGCTGCATGCATCAAGAGACAAGTTGGCATTGTGGCTCGTACATCAACAGGGTGGGTCACACCTCATCAACAATGCAATGAGACAGTCGTGACACCAGTCCTGTGTGGGTGCTTTACACTGAAGGCAGACACAAAATGCTGGAGTAACTCAGCGGGACAGGCAACATCTCGCCCATTCCTTCTCTCCAGAGATGCTGCCTGTCCCGCTGAGTTACTCCAGCATTTTGTGTCTGTCTAGTGTTTGAGTTGCTGGTTTAGTGTGGAGAAGCACAAAAGCATTCTGAATTCATCATCCCAGCAGGAGTTTCTGTGACGGTGAATGTGTGGAATTCATTGCCACAGACGCTGGTGGTGACCAAGTCATTGGGCATTTCTATGGTGACGTTTGCTGGGTTCTTGATTAGGAAGGGGGTCAAAGGTTAATGGAAGAAGGCAGGAGAATGGGGTTGAGAGGGAAAGTAGATCAGCCATGATTGTTGTTGACTCGCTGGGCAGAATGGCCTCATCCTGCTGCCCCGCCTTATGGTCTTTCAGCTTGGTCAGTCCCAAGGTCCGTGTCCATGTGAATGCTCCTGACATCTGGACAATCTACAGCAGGTCCCTCGACACATTGGATCATCATGGTCCAGCTGTTTCTAGTAACTCCTTCTAGTTCCCTGAGGGGTGAGAGACCCACTTGAGAGACCCTGCTGAGTTACTCCAGCACTCTGTGTCTGTCTTCTGAGTGTGGATGTGGGAGCCAATGGCAGTCGGAGGGCAGGGTGATTGCATCAGGGTCAGAGGGCAGCATGGTTGGGTCAGGGGGCAGGGTGATTGCGTCAGGGTCAGAGGGCAGGGTGATTGCATCAGGGTCAGAGGGCAGCGTGGTTGGGTCAGGGTCAGAGGGCAAGGTGGTTGGGTCAGGGTCGGAGGGCAGGGTGGTTGGGTCAGGGTCAGAGGGCAGGGTGGTTGGGTCAGGGTCAGAGGGCAGGGTGCTTGGGTCAGGGGAGGGTCACTAGTTTCAGGTCACACACGTTGTGAAGAGAGGAAGAGGAATATTCAGCGACCAATAAGATGAACAATTAAGCGGTAATGGCGGCACGGTGGCGCAGCGCCAGAGACCCGGGTTCGATCCCAAATACGGGTGCTGTCTGTATGGAGTTTGTACGTTCTCCCTGGGACATGCGTGGGTTTTCTCCAAGATCTTCCGTTTCCTTCCACCATCCACAGATGTACAGGTTTATAGATTAATTGTCTTGGTATAAATGTAAGTTGTCCCTAGTGTGTGAAGGATAATATGTGGGTCGGAGCAGACTCGGTGGGCCGAAGGGCCTGTTTCCACGCTGTACCTCCAACTAAACTGAACTGGCAGTGGTGGATGGCGTGGACAAGCGGGGAGAGTTGGTACACGTGAAGGTGGAAGGCTGGGGATTGAAGATTGATTTAAGGACAAAGACACATTTATTGTCATATACACCAATTGTGTAGTGAAATGTGACTTGCCCTGCAGCACACAGATAAAGATAAGACACAACATTAAAGAATTAACAATGAACATAACAACATCCCCCCATAATGGTTCCCACGGTGGGGAAGGCACAAAGTCCAGCCCCATCCCCAAGTCCACCCATAGTCGGGCCTATTGAGGCCTCCGCAGTCACCGCTACGGGGCCCGATGTTCCAGACCGCTCTCCCCGGGTGATCGTGCTCCGGCGTCGGGAGAATCCGCTCAACGGCTTGGGAAACCTGGAACGGCCGCTTCATTACCGGAGTCCGCGGCTGCCGAAGCCGACAGGCCGCTGGGATGGAGGCTCCCGATGTAAAGTTCAGCGTCGCCGCCCGCCCGCAGCCGGCCGCGCCACAGACCCGCGGCTCCGTGAAGTTAAGAGACGGACAGCTGCAGGCTGGGCAGCCACACCCAACTGGACGGTGCCCCCTATTTAATCATTGACGGGACAATTTACAGAAGACAATTAGTTGAGTTTATTGTCCCGTTTACCGGGGTACAGTGAGAAGCTTTTGTTGCGTGCTAACCAGTCAGTGGAAAGACAATACATGATTACAATCGAGCCGTCCACAGTGTACAGACACAGGATGAAGGGAATAACGTTTAGTGCGAGGTAAAGTCTCCAATTAGTGAGGAACGGACACGGTCACAGTTTAAATCTGTTAAAGAAGGAACTGCAGATGCTGGAGAATCGAGGGTACACAAAAGGCTGGAGAAACTCAGCGGGTGCAGCAGCATCTAAGGAGCGAAGGAGATAGGCGACGTTTCGGGTCGAGACCCTTCTTCAGCCGGGTCTCGACCCGAAATGTCGCCCATCTCCTTCACTCCTTAGATGCTGCTGCACCCGCTGAGTTTCTCCAGCCTTTTGTGTACCCACAGTTTAAATCTGTGTTGATTGGAGGCACATCATGGAGCCGGCACAGATAAAACACAACATGGGTTTAAGGTGACGGGAGAAAGATTTAATAGGAAGCTGAGGGGCAACTTTTTCACACAGAGGGGGGTGGGCGTGTGGAACGAGCTGCCAGAGGGAGTAGTTGAGCAGGGATTATAACAGCATTTAAAACCAACTTGGACAGGAACATGGAATGGACAGGCGGGACTAGTGTAGCAGGGGCATCTTGGACGGCATGGATGGGTTGGGCCGAAGGGCCACTTTCCGTGCTGTGTGACAACATGAAATGTGAAACAAGGAGTTCTGTATCTGCTGGAGAAACTCAACGCGCGAGGCAGCATCTATGGAGCGAAGGAAATGGGCAACGTTTCGGGTCGAGATCTGCTCGTGACTTTGAAATAGTTTGAGAAGGAAGGAGAAAGCTGCAGTCATCAAAGACCAGACTGCCAGATAGATTGTGCGCTTTCTCTGCCCCGTATCTGAGGCGTGTTGGCAAAGTGTCATTTAATATTTAATGTTGAATGCGCCACTTCATTAGTTTTATAAGTGGCCTTTCTAGCGTCGAACATGGTGAGAGGAAGTCGTGCATTAAATGAGTAACATTCCACAGATGTGTTATCATCGCAACTATAAGATTACATTTCTAATTTACCAGTTTATTTCATGTTTTATTGCATAATTGTGCTAACCGTAAATATTTGCAACATTCAGATTTTTATAATTAAATTGTTCATATTTGTTGAGTACATAGAAACGTAGAAAATAGGTGCAGGAGTAGGCCATTCGGCCCTTCGAGCCTGCACCGCCATTCAATATGATCATGGCTGATCATCCAACTCAGTATCCTGTACCTGCCTTCTCTCCATACCCCCTGATCCCTTTAGCCACAAGGGCCACATCTAACATCCTGCCATCCCAGGAATCAGTCTGGTGAACCTTCTCTGTACTCCCTCTATGGCAAGAATGCCTTTTCTCAGATTTGGAGACCAAAACTGTAGGCAATACTCCAGGTGTGGTCTCACCAAGACCCTGTACAACTGCAGTAGAACCTCCCTGCTCTTGTACTCAAATCCTTTTGCTATGAAGTACACTTTTCGCTATGACCAGTACACTAAGGTATATAATTTATAACATGGAACAGTACAGCATGGGAACAGGCCCTTCGGCCCACAATGTCTGTGCTGGACATGATGCTAGGTTGAACTAAGCTCCTCTGCCTGCACGTGATCCATTCCCTCCACATCCACAAGCCTCTTAAACACCAGTGTCGAATCAGCCTCCACCCCCACCCCTGGCAGCATGTTCCAGGCCCCCACCCACCCACCCCCCACCCTCTGTGTAAAACAACACCTGCCCCACACATCTCCTTTAAACTTTGCCCCTCTCGCCTTTTACCTCTGTCCTCTGGGCTTTGATATTTGCACCCTGGGGAAAAGGTTCTGACTGTCTACCCTCTCTACACCTCTCATGATCAGGTCTCCCCTCAACCACTAATACTCCAGAGAAGACAACCCAAGTTTAGTTCAGAGATACAGCGCAGAAACAGGCCCTTCGACCCACTACGTCCGTGCCGACCAGCGATCCCCGCACACGAGCACTACCCTACACACACTAGGGACTATTTTCTACTTTACCAAAGCCAATTAACCTACAAACCTGTACGTCTTTGGGGTGTGGGATGAAACCGGAGCACCCGGAGAAAACCCACGCAGGCCACAGGGAGAACGTACAAACGCTGTACAGACAGCACCTGTAGTCAGGATGGAACCCGGGTGTCTGGTGCTGTGAGGCAGCAACTCTGCACCACCGTGCCGGTCATCCTGTGGTTTGTACAACCTCCGCTGTCCAGGGAGGAAAAGTAAGGAAAACAAAACTGAAGGACATGAGATGGATTTTGTTTTGAAAATAGACACAAAATGCTGCAGTGCTGGAGTAACTCAGCGGGTCAGGCAGCATCTGTGGAGAACATGGATAGGTGACGTTTCACAGAGTGCTGGAGTAACTCAGTGGGTCAGGCAGCATCTGTGGAGAACATGGATAGGTGACGTTTCAGGTCACCACTCTGATATCATGTCGCTTGGCTTCATCTCGGCAGATTCTCCACCTTGTCTCTGCTCGCTATGTACCTTTCCCTGAGCTCTGCATTGTTCGTAGCTTCCCCATCTCCAGCCACCTGCTCTGTTGTTTATCATTCCTTCCCCTAATCCTCCCCATCTCCCATCGCCACTTGCCGCATCCCCTTGTTCTACCCCAGCTCCCCCGAGCAATGCCCGCCGTTCCATCAGCCTTGCCTTGTGTCCATGATATTGGCAGCTCTTGCAGCGTAGACTGCAGGAGAACATCTGGTGATGGACATCTGCCGACCTTGCCCAACTCCCAATCTAACCTGCCCCCCCCCCCCCCCCCCCCCCCCCAGCCACTGGAGTGCGTGCCATTGGTCAGTGTAAACCATGCTGTGATGTCCTGGGGATCGGCTCCTCGAGACTCAAGCGGTAGAGCTGCTGCCTCACAGCGCCAGAGACCCGGGTTCAATCCCGACTACGGGTGCTGTCTGTATGGAGTTTGTACGTTCTCCCCATGACCGCGTGGGTTTTCTCCGAGATCTTCAATGTTCTCCCACACTCCAAAGACGTCCAGGTTTGTAGGTTACTTGGCTTGGTGTAAATGTAAAATTGTCCCTAGTGTGCGGGATCGCTGGTTGGTGCGGGCTAGATGGGCCGAAGGGCCTGTGTCTGCGATGTATCTCTAAAAAAACGTCACTGAAACCGCCGGGAAGGACACATGATGCCACAGTGTACACGGACACGGCAACGTGTACACGGACACGGCAACGTGTACACGGACACGGCAACGCGTACACTGACACGGCAACGTGGACACGGCAACGTGTAAACGGACACGGCAACGCGGACACGGCAACGTGTACACGGACACGGCAACGTGTACACGGACACGGCAACGTGGACACGGCAACATGTACACGGACACAGCAACACGGACACGGCAACGTGTACACGGACACGGCAACGTGGACACGGACACGGCAACGTGGACACGGACACGGCAACGTGGACACGGACACGGCAACGTGGACACGGACACAGCAACACGGACACGGCAACGTGTACACGGACACAGCAACATGGACACGGCAACGTGTACACGGATACGGCAACGTGTACACTGACACGGCAACACGGACATGGCAAAGTGTACATGGACACTGCAACGTGTACACGGACACGGCGACACGGCTGCGCGTACACGGACACGGCTGCGCGTACACGGACACGGCAGCGTGTACACGGACACATGTACACGGACACATGTACGCGGACACGGCAACATGTACACGGACACATGTACGCGGACACGGCAACATGTACACGGACACATGTACGTGGACACGGCAACATGTACATTGACACATGTACACGGACACGGCAACATGTACACGGACACGCACACGCCGTAGTACTTGGATACGGACACGCCATAGTGTACCGGAAACGCAACCATGTACATGGACACGCAATGCCACTGTGTACATGGACACGCAATGCCACAATGTGCCAGTAACGAGGTTGAGAATACTCCGGCCCCAAACACACAGAGTCCTGCACGACCCCAACTGTATAGGTCGGACCCTTTAGGATATATTTGTTCTGTGAAGTAATTTTTAGGAAAATGAACAAAAAAACAGGGATGATCCACATACATTGTTCAATTTTCACTAAATACCGATGTTTGAAGTTGGGAAGTGCTTCATGATGTGAGCAAGATTGCTGAAGCCAGCGCTCGGTAATCCCACAGACACCACCCTCATGGAACCAGTCCCATCTTTCATATCAATCACCTTCACAATGGGCCTTTAATTAGCACCAACGTGCAACTGAGAGCAACAGTAGACAATAACCAACTGGAGCTGGTGAAGGATTCTTCAAGACTTGATAACCCAGGAGGGATGAACGATTTGCATCAGCCATCTATCTGGCCAGACAAACTGTGACCAGCCAGCCAGTGACCAGGGCCTTCTCCACTAATCCACATGACATGCTGTTCCCACAAAGCTTCGTGTTTAGATCAATGAAGGACATTAGTTTACCAAGGACAAGGACTTGGGGCTGGCTTTGTCTCTATGCATTATTATTGTGTGTCTGTGTCTGTACGATGCGCTGGCACTTTATTTATCCCAGGAGGGAAATTGATCAGCCAACAGTCGTGAAACGCAACAAGACACATGAAACTTGAAATTAAAGTGACAACTGGAAAGTCGTTGGGTTTAGGAGCAAAGAGGTCCTTCTGGAGTTGTACAGAGCCTTAGTGAGACCACACCTGGAGTATTGTGTGCAGTTTTGGTCTCCTAATTTGGGGAAGGACATTCTTGCTATTGAGGGAGCGCAGTGTAGGTTCACCAGGTTAATTCCCGGGGTGGCGGGGCTGTCATATGATGAAAGAATGGAGCAGCTGGGCTTGTACTCACTGGAATTTAAAAAGATGAGAGAGGATCTTATGGAAACATATAAAATTCTTAAAGGATTGGGCAGGCTAGAATCAGGGAACATTTTCCCAATGTTGAGGGAGTCCAGAACCAGGGGTCACAGTTTAAGAATAAGGGGTCGGCCATTTAGGACTGAGATGAGGAAAAACGTTTTCACCCAGAGAGTTGTGAATCTGTGGAATTCTCTGCCACAGAAGGCAGTGAAGGCTGATTCACTGGATGTTTTCAAGAGAGTTAGATTTAGCTCTTAGGGCTTTGGGAATCAAGGGATCTGGGGGGAAAAAAGCAGGAACGGGGTACTGATTGGGGATGATCAGCCATGATCATATTGCTGGCTCGAAGGGCTGAATGGCCTACTCCTGCACCTATTGTCTATGTTTCTACAGATGGGGTAGACATTCAGGATCTTTTTTCAAGAGTGGGAATGTCAAGGATTAGAGGGCACAGCTTTAATATGAGAGGGGCAATGTATAAAGGAGATGTGCGGGCGAGTCACTGTGTCATTGAGTCAACAGGCCCTTCGGCCCAGCTTGCCCACACTGACCAACATGCCCCATCTATACTAGTCCCACCTGCCTGCATTTGGCCCATATCCCTCCAAACATGTCCAATCCATGTACCTGCCTCAACTACCTCCTCCGGCAGCCCGTTCCATACA
Organism: Raja brachyura; assembly: GCA_963514005.1. The sequence goes on along the minus strand of OY740800.1, from coordinate 47,714,443 downwards.
CCCACCACTGTGTGAAAAAGTTACCCCTCAGCTTCTGATTAAATCTTCCCCCCTCATCTTAATCTTGTGTCCTCTGGGCAAGAGACACTGTGCATCTGCCTGATCTATTCCTCTCATGATTTTGTACATGGCATAGGTTGCAGTGTTATTGTGTGGTTACATTTACAACCTATATATATATCCCATTAATGCAGTTCCTGTTCATACCAATCAAGGTCCCCTTAGCCCTTGGTCATTTCCCTGGTAATGATCAGTTTAATTACTGATAATGCTGGCAGAATGTCCAAACAAGAGCTTCACATTGTGTATAAATGCCACGTACAATCGTTCTGCTTCTTATTCTGGGGCTTTAAGGTAAACCAGGTTCTGTGCAGGAGCAAACATAAGATTATTAAGGGTTTGGGCACGCTAGAGGCAGGAAACATGGTCCCCATGTTGGGCGAGTCCAGAACCAGGGGCCACAGTTTAAGAATAAGGAGTAAGCTATTTAGAACGGAGATGAGGAAATACTTTTTCTCACAGAGAGCGGTGAGTCTGTGGAATTCTCTGTCACAGAGGGCGGTGGAGGCTGGTTCTCTGGATGATTTCAAGAGAGAGCTAGATAGAACTCTTAAAGATAACGGAGTCGGGGGGATATGGGGAGAAGGCAGGAACTGGGTACTGATTGGGGATGATCAGCCATGGTCACAGTGAATGGCGGTGCTGGCTCAAGGGGCCGAATGGCCTCCTCCTGCATCCATTGTGTATTGTCTGCTCCGGTTCCTGCCCACATTCCTAAGACGTGCGGGCTTGTGGGTTAATTGGCCCCCCTCTGTAAATGATCCCTAGTGTGTAGGATGGGTGATTGCTGGTCGGCATGGACCCGCTGGGCTGAAGGGCCTGTTTCCATGCTATATCACTAAAGTAAAGCCTCTGTAGGAGGCAGGGTGAGTTTGGAAGAGGCCACGTCATTGGGTATTTTTAAAGCGGAGATTGACAGGTTGCTGATGAGTGCGGGTGTCGGGGAGAAGGCAGGAGAATGGGGTTGAGGGGGAGAGTTAGATCAGCCATGAGTGGATGGTGGAGTAGACTTGATGGGCCGAATGGCCTAATTCTACTCCTATCACTTATGGATGTGAGTTTGCATCTGTGGATTTCTAATCTGTCTTCACCCAAGGCCCACGGTTTTAAACCCACCTGACTGTCACCACAGACGGGCAGAGTTGCATCAACTCCAGCTGCAAAAGTAGCACCAAGAAAGACAAAGATGGTCTGATCATTAAAGTGGAACTGTGAAACGGAATAAGAATGTTCTATCCCATGGACCATGCATGTGCCCCAACGGCAGTGTGTAACTGTGGTGGAGGTGAGATCAGCCGGCAACGTTGGACATGCACTCACCCCAGCTGCCATCCAGCTAACCTCTCTTATAAATCAGTCATGAAGGTGTTGATGACAATAACTAACTTGGCTTGCAAACAGCACCTGGTATTTCACGGGCAGCTTACACCCCAGCTGTATGAATATTGACTTCTCGAACTTCGAAACATAGAAATTAGGTGCAGGAGTAGGCCATTCGGCAACTTCGAGCCTGCACCGCCATTCATTATGATCATGGCTGATCATCCAACTCAGTATCCCGTACCTGCCTTCTCTCCATACCCCCTGATCCCCTTAGCCACAAGGGCCACATCTAACTCCCTCTTAATATAGCCGGTAACTTCAAGTAACCTTGGCTTTCCCTCTCTCTCCATCCCTCCCCCAACCTGGTCTCGTAGTGTGAAAGTTGTCCTGGTGAGTATCACTGTCTGTAACGTGTTCTCACCAAGCCCACAGCTACAACGGCCTGTCTCCTTTATCATCCTTACATGTTTGCATCTTTCATTCATTTGGTCTATATCTCTCCACATCACCGTCTGTATCTCTTGTTTCCCTCTCCCCGACTCTCAGTCTAAAGAAGGGTCTTCAACAGAAACGTCACCTATCCATGTTCTCCACAGATGCTGCCTGACCCGCTGAGTTACTCCAGCACTCTGTGAAACGTCACCTATCCATGTTCTCCACAGATGCTGCCTGACCCGCTGAGTTACTCCAGCACTCTGTGTCAATTATTAGTTTGAAGAACTTGTTCTTGTGCCTGGAGGTCACGGTTCTCAGGCACTTTCCCATTGGTCACATTTGTGTGGGACTTTAATAGTACAATAGTTTGTTGATTTTGATGAGATAAATGTATTTTACGCTGCTTTCTCTGGGGAGAGTAACGTGTTCCATAGATGAAACGTGGCTCTGAAAGACACGATCATTTCTAGAGCTGCTGTAATAAAATAGCAACACGTTCAAGCTATAGAAGGGTTCTGATGGTCACACATTGAGGTGATCCATGTCTCGGTGAATATTTGTTGGAATAAATACTGCCAGACATTTATTGGTGGACACCCAGCTCATGCACTGGTTTATCGGGGCAGTCGGTCTGCTGGCATCAGTGACGGAGAGCAATGGAGATTCCACATCACTTCATCAATCATTGAAGAACGTGCGCTCCACCTGATTCCACCACAGTATATTCCTCAGGGACATGCTGCCAGACTGGTTGGCTGCTGAATCACACAAACTCATTACGTACAGGTCGTACTCAAGCACCAGAGTACAGGAAGGAACTGCAGGAAGCTTTACACTGAAGGCAGACACAAAATGCTGGAGTAACTCAGTGGGACAGGCAGCATCTCGCCCATTCCTTCTCTCCAGAGATGCTGCCTGTCCCGCTGAGTTACTCCAGCATTTTGTGTCTGTCTGGTGTTTGAGTTGCTGGTTTAGTGTGGAGAAGCACAAAAGCATTCTGAATTCATCATTCCAGCAGGAGTTTCTGTGACAGTGAATGTGTGGAATTCATTGCCACAGACGCTGGTGGTGACCAAGTCATTGGGCATTTCTATGGTGACGTTTGCTGGGTTCTTGATTAGGAAGGGGGTCAAAGGTTAATGGAAGAAGGCAGGAGAATGGGGTTGAGAGGGAAAGTAGATCAGCCATGATTGTTGTAGACTCGCTGGGCAGAATGGCCTCATTCTGCTGCCCCGCCTTATGGTCTTTCAGCTTGGTCGGTCCCAAGGTCCGTGTCCATGTGAATGCTCCTGACATCTGGACAATCTACAGCAGGTCCCTCGACACATTGGATCATCATGGTCCAGCTGTTTCTAGTAACTCCTTCTAGTTCCCTGTCACAGCCTGAAACACCAGGTCATGTAGAGAGCTGCACCTGATTAAATATAAATCTGAAACAATGCTGAGCCCCGGAACGGTGGTCTCTCCTGTCTGTAGAGACAGATCGAGCGACTGTCCATATGGTGCCAGCACAACAACCTGGCCCTCAACACCAGCAAAACCAAGGAACTGATTGTGGACTTTGGAAGGAGTAGGATGGGGACCCACAGTCCTGTTTATATCAACAGGTCGATGGTGGAAAGGGTCAAGAGCTTCAAATTCCTGGGCGTGCACATCTGTGAAGATCTTTCCTGGTCCGAGAACACAGATGCAATTATTAAGAAAGCTCATCAGCGCCTCTACTTCCTGAGAAGATTACAGGGAGCCGATCTGTCAAGGAGGACTCTCTCTAACTTCTACAGGTGCACAGTAGAGAGCTTGCTGACCGGTTGCATCGTGGCTTGGTTTGGTAACTTGAGCGCCCTGGAGAGGAAAAGACTACAAAAAGTAGTAAACACTGCCCAGTCCGTCATCGGCTCTGACCTTCCTTCCATCGAGGGGATTTATCACAGTCTCTGCCTCAAAAAGGCTGGCAGCATCATCAAGGACCCACATCACCCTGGCCACACACTCATCTCCCTGCTACCTTTGGGTAGAAGGTACAGGAGCCTGAAGACTGCAACAACCCGGTTTAGGAATAGCTACTTCCCCACAGCCATCAGGCTATTAAACCTGGCTCGGACAACACTCTGAACATTAATATCCCTCCATCTGTTGTTTGCAGTTAATTAATTTATTCATTCATGTGTGTATTTGCGTATATAATTGTAGTCAATGCCTACTATGTTCTGTTGTACTATGCAAAGAAAGATTTTCATTGTCCTGTCAGGGTCACGTGACAATAAACTCTTTTGACTTTGAGTGTAAGATGGTTCAGCTCTGCCCTGTGGCAACGTGTGTTACAGATGTGGCTACCAAGAGCACCACTGTGTCCTGGACACGCAGAGCAATGCTACCGTATACTCCACACAGATTCCCATCTCACACCATCACCCTTTCACATCAGTCTAGTTTATAGTCATGTGTACTGAGGTACAGTGAAAAGCTTTTGTTGCATCGTGCTAACCAGTCCGCAGAGACAATCGATCCATTCACAGTTTACAGATGCATGATAAGGGAATAAAGTTCAATGCAAGGTAAAGCCGGCAACGTCCGGTAAAGGATAGTCCGAGGGTCACCAAAGAGGTAGATAGTAGTTCAGCGCTGCTGTCTGGTTGTGGTAGGATGGTTCCGTTGCCTGATAACAGCCGGGAAGAAACTGTCGGTGAATCTGGACTTTGTGTGGAATGAGATGAGAGACCACAGTTCTTCACTGATTGTCCACGTTTGCAGAATAGCCGACAAAAGCAGCATTGGCCCGTGGACGGAGATTTCAGTTTAGAGATACAGCACGGAAACAGGCCCTTCGGCCCACCGAGTCTGCGCCGACCAGCAATCCCTGCACACTAACACTATCTTCAACATTAAGGACAATTAACAATTTTGCAGAAGCCAATTGACCTACAAACCTGCACGTCTTTGGAATGTGGGAGCAAACCGGAGCACCCGGAGACAATCCACGCGGGTCACGGGGAGAACGTACAAACTCCGTACAGACAGCGCCCGTAGTCAGGATCGAACCCGGGTCTCTGGCGCTGTGAGGCAGCAACTCTACCGCTGTGCCACCAAGCTGCCCGTAAGATGCTGCCCATCCTCTGGGGAAATAATAGCAAGAGACTGAAGGAAACTGCATCTCTTTGAAGATTGTTCTCCATAATGTCCCTGAACTTTTGTAATTAGAGTTCAATATCGCTTGTGTTATCCACCAGTCAGAATGCAGCAGGATTGTGGCTGAAGTTTACTAGAATGTCCACATGCTGCTGCAGGCCGAGGTCCACAAGCCGGGCTCCGTCATCCTTGCTGCATTGCACCATGCCCGTCACCTTGTCCCAATGACTGAATCATATGTGGACATATTCAAGCATATCTGTCACTACAGTTACATACACCTGCTGGCCAGGGTACAGAGAAGATCTACGAGGATGCTGCTCGGAATAGAGGGTCAGCACTGCAGGGAGATGGTGAGTAGGCTGGGACTCTATTCCTTGGAATATCCCAATGTTTAAGAAACAATTAGACAGGTACATGGATAGGACAGGTTTGGAGGGATATGGGCCAAACGCGGGCAGGTAGGACTAGTGTATCTGGGACATGTTGGGCAGTGTGGGCAAGTTGGGCCAAAGGGCCTGGTTCCACGCTGTATCACTCTATGACTAGTGTATCTGGGACATGTTGGCCGGTATGAGCAAGTTGGGCCGAAGGGCCTGTTTCCATGCTGTACCACTCTATGACCCTGTGCCTCACCTCTACCCCATTGTGTACATTGGACTTTGTCTGTGGAACTGATGCGCTACAATGCTGAGAACTAGATTCCACACTCTGTATCTTCCCCTTTGCTCCACCTGTTGTACTGGAGTTTGGCTCGATTGTGTTTATGTATTGTAAATCTGATCTGTTTGGACAGCATGCGGAACAAGGCTGTTCACGGTAACTCGTGATAATAATCAACCTGAAACACAGTGGAAGACACAGAGTGCTGGAGTAACTCAGCGGGTCAGGCAGCATCTGTGGAGAACATGGATAGGTGACGTTTCAGAGTGCTGGAGTAACTCAGCGGGTCAGGCAGCATCTGTGGAGAACATGGATAGGTGACGTTTCAGGTCAGTTTGAAGAAGGATCCTGACCTGACACGTCACCTATCCATGTTCTCCACAGATGCTGCCTGACCCGCTGAGTTACTCCAGCACTTGGTGTCTTTTTTTCTAAAGCAGCACTTGCAGTTACTGGTGTCTAAGCCACAGTGCGTTGTGTTAAATTTCATTCCCTGACCTGCGTGGATTTAAAATGAAATGTTGAGCATTGAACAAGCTGGTGTAAGACTGCAGGAAGCAATGTCTACGTTGGCGATGAGTGACAGAGTTATTAATGCCAGCAGGACTGGCGGATGATGGATTATCTTCAAGGAGATGTGAGGCAAGCCAGCATTTTAATTAACAGATAAAGCCAGCAAGATCAAACTGCTGGCAGTCAGATTGGCAGTCATGTACTCTTGGAAACTCCTGTCATTTATCTGCATAAATGGGGAAGTTTGTTCAATCTACCACCATTTAAATATTTCATTTTTATCTTGGGACTCCTTGGGTAAACTTTGCAAAAAGATGAATTCAGTGTTAAAAATAATAGACTGGAGAGTGAATACGGTCTCCAGTTGCTACTCTATAAGTGAGATGAATGCAAGGATTAGGCAGCTCGCAAACGTGATTGAGAAATCCAGCCTTGTTATATTTGGATTTCTAACACCGATGTTGGGAAAGGTACTGTCTAAGCAGGAGATGGAGTTTTTAATTATCATATTTACTGTCAAAGCAACAATTCCATTCTTACTTGTATGGAACAGAGAGAGGGGGAAGCAAGGGTTACTTGAAGTTATTCTTAAACTGTGGCCTTGGGTTCTGGACTCCCCCAACATCGGGAACATGTTCCCTGCCTCTAACGTGTCCAAACCCTTAACAATCTTATATGTTTCAGTAAGATCCCCTCTCATCCTTATAAACTCCAGCGTGTACAAGCCCAGCCGCTCCATTCTCTCAGCATATGACAGTCCCGCCATCCCGGGAATTAACCTTGTAAACCTACGCTGCACTCCCTCAATAGCAAGAATGTCCTTCCTCAAGTTTGGAGACCAAAACTGCACACAATACTCCAGGTGTGGTCTCACTAGGGCTCTGTACAACTGCAGAAGGACCTCTTTGCATCTATACTCAACTCCTCGTTATGAATTTCTAAGACTGATGTTGGGACAGGGAATGTCTGAGCAGGAGATGGGGAGTGAATAGCCAAGAGGGTTTAATGTCAGATGTACTGTCAAAGGAACCATTACATTCTCACTAGCATGGGACAAAGAGAGAGAGGGAAATCCAGGGTTACTTGAAGTTGGGGAAGTCAAACTTCATACCGCTGGGGCTGTGAGCTGCCCAAGCGAAATGCAGCCGGTAAATTAGGTATTGGTATTAATTAGACAAGCTGATTATTTCAAAAACATATAAATCAAACGGGGGTGAAAGGTGAGGTGCTGCATTAGATGGGTTCACCAGCACGCATGCATCAGGCAGCAGTGAGCATTATAATCACTGGTGAAATACAACAAAGGACAAAAGCCCGGGTGTGATTCAGTCCTCTCATGGTATTGGATGTTTCCCTGGTATAAAACAGTAAGTGTTCTCTCTGTGGACAAAATGCTGGAGAAACTCAGCGGGTGCAGCAGCATCTATGGAGCGAAGGAATAGGCGACGTTTCGGGTCGAGACCCTTCTTCAGAATGTGGTGGGGGGGGGGGGACTGGCAAAGGCAGAGGCAGAGGCAGTGGGTTGTGGGAGAGCTGGGAAAGATGAGGGGAAAGAGGGAGAGAGCAGGGACCAAAGATCCTACAGCGAGCAAGATGGTCCACTCAACGACAAAGGCGTAGTACGGTCATGGGTAATGCTCGGCCCCACTTCCGTAACCGGCTTCCGTCTCTGCCATCTTTGTCCGCCATAGCGGAGCAAAGATACTAGTGCGGAGACGGAAGCCGGTTACGGAAACATCCTCGTAAAAACCAAACATCTTTGGTAAAAATCTTCTCCTCATTGTCTTTCAGCTTCTCTGCCTCGCTACAGAAAGCAACAAGGTGCCTATGTTCCGTCCACAGCGTGTGTGGAGTCTGGCTTGGATCAGCACGGCTGGGACCCCAGGGTAATGTTGCGGGGAGGTAATGTTGTCTGGGCCTTGAGTCCCAAATAACGGTTATCATTATATAGACAAATCTGGAGAAATATATATGTGTGTGTGTTATATACATTTATATTACATTCATATATGTGTGTTCTTTCCGACGCAATCTAATCAGTTGTATGGTCGCTGAATTAAGTTTTACATTGTTTTTGAATCTTGACTTCATTTAGATAACCCCACCATCACAGACAGATCTCATTCCACTCTCTGGCCATCTTATTGTTAATAAACAATTCCATAGACACAAAAAATCATTAAGGAACATTCCAAGATTGCAAGAGTCGAGCAGCTGGAATCTTCATATTGCTGTTATTTTACCAAATACCGCAGTCGTGAACAGCGATTAGATGAATTAGAGTGCGGGTTTAATACAAACATCAACTCAAACACAGCACGTGACAACATCGTCTCAGTCACAGAGGCCGACGTCAGGAAATCCTTCAGGGGGGTGAACCCTAGAAAAGCGTCTGGACCTGATGGTATACCCGGTCGTGTTCTAAAAACCTGTGCGGACCAACTGGCTGGAGTTTTTACGGACATTTTCAACCTGTCACTTCTGAGGTCTGAGGTTCCCCCCGCTTCAAAAGGGCATCAATAATACCGGTGCCCAAGAAGAGCAAGGTGACGTGCCTCAATGACTATCGACCTGTGGCACTAACGCCTGTGGTGATGAAGTGCTTCGAGAGGTTGATCATGGCGCAAATCAACTCCTACCTCGACAAAAACCTGGACCCACCGCAGTTCACTTACCGCCACAACAGATCAACGGTGGAAGGTACACAAAAGGCCGGAGAAACTCAGCGGGTGCAGCAGCATCTAAGGAGCGAAGGAGATGGCGACGTTTCGGGTCGAGACCCTTCTTCAGACGGGTCAACGGTGGATGCGATCTCGCTGGCTCTCCACTCCGCTCTGGACCACTTGGACAACAAAAACTCATATGTCAGGCTGGTATTCATCGATTACAGCTCAGCATTTAACACAATCATCCCCTCCAAGCTGGTTACCAAACTTGCAGAACTGGGTCTCTGTGCATCCCTCTGCAATTAGATCCTCGACTTCCTCATTCACAGACCACAGTCTGTTCATATTGGTGGAAATGTGTCAGACTCGATAGCAATCAGCACGGGAGCACCTCAAGGCTGCGTGCTCAACCCCCTGCTGTACTCACTCTATACTCATGACTGCGTAGTCAGTCACAGTGCGAACTCCATCATCAAGTTCGTTGATGACACCACTGTTGTGGGACGTATCACTGATGGGGATGAGTCAGAGTATAGAAGAGAGATCGAGCAACTGTCCATATGGTGCCAGCACAACAACCTGGCCCTCAACACCAGCAAAACCAAGGAACTGATTGTGGACTTTGGAAGGAGTAGGATGGGGACCCACAGTCCTGTTTATATCAACGGGTCGATGGTTGAAAGGGTCAAGAGCTTCAAATTCCTGGGCGTGCACATCTGTGAAGATTTTTCCTGGTTCGAGAAAACAGATGCAATTGATAAGAAAGCTCATCAGCGCCTCTACTTCCCGAGAAGATTATGGAGAGTCGGTCTGTCAGGGAGGACTCTCTCTAACTTCAACAGGTGCACAGTAGAGAGCTTGCTGACCGGTTGCATCGTGGCTTGGTTCGGCAACTTGAGCGCCCTGGAGAGGAAAAGACTACAAAAAGTAGTAAACACTGCCCAGTCCATCATCGGCTCTGACCTTCCTTCCATCGAGGGGATCTATCGCAGTCGCTACCTCAAAAAGGCTGGCAGCATCATCAAGGATGCACACCACCCTGGCCACACACTCATCTCCCTGCTACCTTCGGGTAGAAGGTACAGGAGCCTGAAGACTGCAACAACCAGGTTCAGGAATAGCTACTTCCTCACAGCCATCAGGCTATTAAACCTGGCTCGGACAAAACTCTGAACATTAATAGCCCATTGTCTGTTATTTGCACTTTATCAGTTTATTTATTCATGTGTGTATTTACATATATAATGGTATATGGACACACTGATCTGTTCTGTAGTCAATGCCGTCTATATTCTGTTGTGCTGATGCAAAGCAAGAATGTCTTGTCCTGTCAGGGGCACACGACTATAAACTCACTCACTCACATGAGCCATTTAAAAAGAAAAGTTTAAATAAAACATAAAAAAGACGATGAACAGAATCATCATTTGTTAACGTGTTAACCTTTAACACCATTGTACAGAATTATGAATCTAACTCTATATCATGCACACAATGTATCATGTTCCCCCGCAACGCTGATTACACTGCGAGAGGGATTTACAAAGTCAGGTCAGGATTACTGAAACGGACAAATAAAAGGCCCACGTTCCGCTCCGTTGCGTACTTCATGCCGGCTTTTGCATTCAGCACGAATGGTCTATCTTGCTCCGCTATAGGATCTCTGGCAAGGACTACCTGAAATTGGGGAAGTCAATGTTCATACCGCTGGGGTGTAAACTGCCCAAGCGAAATATGAGGAGCTGCTCCTCCAATTCCAGTGGTCCTCACTCTGGCCATGGAGGAGGCCCAGGACAGAAAGGTCGGATTCGGAATGGGAGGGGGAGTTGAAGTGCTGAGCCACCGGGAGATCAGGTTGGTTATTTTGAAGCGATCGCCAAGCCTACACTTGGTCTCACCGATGTAGAGCAGCTGCCACCTGGAGCAGTGGATGCAGTAGATGAGGTTGGAGGAGGAGATTAGATGTTTGATTGTCCATCCACCCCTGTCCCAGGAGGATGAGGGGGAATCTTATAGAGGTGTATAAAATCATGAGAGGAATAGATCGGTAGATGCACAGAGTCTCTTGCCCAGAGTAGGGAAATCGAGGACCAGACGACATGGGTTTAAGGTGAAGGGGAAAAGATTTAATAGGAATCTGAGGGGTAACTTTTTCACGCAAAGGGTGGTGGGTGTACGGAACGAGCTGCCAGAGGAGGAGTTGAGGCTGGGACTATCCCAATATTTAAGAAACAGTTAGACAGGTACATGGATAGGACAGGTTTGGAGGGATATGGACCAAATGCAGGCAGGTGGGACTAGTGTAGCTGGGACATGTTGGCCGGTGTGGGGCAAGTTGGGCTGAAGGGCCTGTTTCCGTGCTGTATCACTCTATGACTAGTGTAGATGGGGCATGTTGGCCGGTGTGGGCAAGTTGGGCTGAAGGGCCTGTTTCCACACTGTATCACTCTATAACTCTACCTCTTTGGTGACCCTCGCACTATCCTTGACCGGACTTTGCTGGCTTCACCTTGCACTAAACGTTATTCCCTTATCATGTATCTGTACACTGTGAATGGATCTACTGTAATCATATATTGTCTTTCCGCTGTCTGGTTAGCACACAACAAAAGCTTTTCACTGTACCTCACTTCACATGACTATAAACTAAACTGGAACCATCCAGAAGTTTTTTAAAACTCCGCTATGGTATCTGCCTCCACCCCCACCCCTGACAGCGTGTTCCAGGCACCCACCACCCTCTGTATAAAAACAACTTGCCCCGTACAACTCCTTTGAACTTTGCCCCTCTCACCTTAATGCTGCACCCTCTAATATTTGATTTTTCCATCCTGGGAACAAGGTTCTGACTGTCCACCCTGTCTACACCTCTCATAATCAGGTCTCCCCTCAACCTCCAACGTTCCAGAAAACAATCCCAGTCTGTCCAAGCTCTCCCTGTATCTGCAACCCCCTAATCCCGGCATCATTCTGGTAAACCTCCATGGAATAGAGACCCAGCCTACTCAACCTCTCCCTGTAGCTCACACCCTCTAGTCCTGGCAACATCCTCATAAATCATTTCTGAACCCTTTCAAGCTTGACAATATCTTTCCTATAACATGGTGCCCAGAACTGAACACAATACTCTAAATGTGGTCTCACCAACGCCTTATACAACTGCAGATAGTAGTTAGAGATTTAGAATAAAACTCAACAAAGGATTAAAATGCAAACACAAATTAGCAGAAGTGTTTGTCACTGAGTAATGAGCCACAGTGGCTCCAACATGTTCTTGTCTGACGATGTTGGAATCTTGGACTGAGCTCGTTCTGTTGTTGCCCAAAGGATAAAAAAACCTCACGATGCTCGAGATGAATGGAGCCCTGGTGGGCATTAACAATGAGCATCAACGTCAGTCTGGCAGTAATTCAGAATCTGGTTTTACAAGCTATTCATATATTCTGGTGGATTGGATTAGAAATATCCATTGTATTGCATCTGGATAGTTCCTTCCTTCTACCTCGGTACATTGACAACGCAAATCTCATTAACCCTCTTGCTTCAATCTTGCTCTTTCCAGCTGTTTCTAACTGGGAATATTTCCATTATTATACACGCAGATGTATTCAACGTGTAATGTCTTTGCTCACACTCTCTCACACCAGGTATATATGAAAGATGGGCACAAAATGCTGGAGTAACTCAGTGGGACGGGCCGCATCTCTGGAGAGTGGTTTTGGGTTGAGACCCTTCTTCAGACCCACATATACATCTTAGATTGAGGAAGACCATTCCTAGTCTGTCCCGCTGTGCACTTTCTCCATTCAAGCCCTACGTTGATCCACTTCTGTCTAATGATCACTGTCTGATCTACAATACTTCATGAATATGACAATCAACTTTTGTAACTTCCTGTCCAATTCCATCAAAGCTGGCCGCCAAAGTTACATGGGAAAAAAAAGGTGCCGGAGTAGGCCATTCGGCCCTTCCAGCAAACACCATTATTCAATGTGATCATGGCTGATCATCCACAATCAGTACCCCGTTCCTGCTTTTTCCCCATATCCCTTGATTCCTCTAACCCTGAGAGCTAAATCTAACTCCGTTCAAACTCCAGTACAATAGGTAGTGCAACGGGGAAGATGCAGGGTGTAGAATCAGGTGCATCAGTTCCTGTCAAGCGTCTGTACCTTCTGGTGGACGGGAGCGTGGAGAACAAGGAACACCCGGGTGGGACAAGTGGCTGCTGTCCCGAGGTAGCGTGGTTTAGTTTAGTATCGAGGTACATCATTGAACCAGGTCCCAGAGCTCACAGACATACACATTCCCCTCTGCCACTTTACCTTGCCCTGTCTCTGGTGATTGCAAGGATCGCTCTGTAGCCCCGGTAACACAGTCCTGTCCCACATTGTTGTCTCTGCCAGCATTCAGCTTGTCTATTAGCAGCTGTAATGTTGCCACGGCAATGCTGCTCGTCACTGCGTTCACGCTCCCTCTACACTGTGAAGCCAGCGGCACGATCTCGCACGCCCAGGCCTTGTGCAGAACCAAGATTGTTCTTCAGGGTGGGTGGCACGGTGGTGCAGCGGTAGAGTTGCTGCCTCACAGCACCAGAGACCTGGGTTCCATCCAGACTACGGGCGCTGTCTGTACGGAGTTTGCACGTTCTCCCCGTGACCTGCGTGTGTTTTCTTCTGGATCCACCCACACTCCAAAGACGTGCAGGTTTGTAGGTTAATTGGCTTGGTATAAATGTAAATTGTCCCTAGTGTGTGTAGGGTAGTGTTAGTGTGCGGGGATCGCTGGTCGGCACGGACTCAGTGGGCCGAAGGGCCTGTTTCCTTGAGTTCAAGAGGTTGAGGGGGGACCTCATTGAAACTTACAGAATAATGAAAGGCAGAGATAGAGTGGAGAGGATGTTTCCGCTGGTGGGAGAGTCTAGGTCCTCAAGTTCAAGTGAGTTTATTGTCATGTGTCCCTGATAGGACAATGACATTCTTGCTTTGCTTCAGCACAACACAACATAGTAGACATTGACTACAGAACAGATCAGTGTGTCCATATACCATTATATACGTAAATACACACATGAATAAATCAACATAAAGTGTAAATAACAGATAATGGGATATTAATGTTCAGAGTTTTGTCCGAGCCAGGTTTAATAGCCTGGTGGCTGTGGGGAAGTAGCTGTTCCTGAACCTATTCCTGAACCTGGAATTAAAGGGCGCTCTTTTAGAAAGGAGGTGAGGAGGAACTTTAGTCAGAGGGTGGTGAATCTGTGGAACTCATTGCCACAGAGGGCTGTGGAGGACAGATCAGTGGATATTTTTAAGGCAGAGATTGACAAATTCTTGATTAGAACGGGTGTCAAGGGTTATGGGGAGAAGGCAGGAAAATCCAATAGACAATAGATGCAGTAGGCCATTCGGCCCTTCGAGCCAGCACCTCCATTCAATGTGATCACGGCTGATCATCCCCAATCAGTACCCCGTTCCTGCCTTCTCCCCATATCTCCTGACTCCACTATCTTTAAGAGCCCTATCTAGTTCTCTCTTGAAAGTATCCAGAGAACCGGCCTCCATCGCCCTCTGAGGCAGAGAATTCCACAGACTCACAACTCTCTGGGTGGAAAAGTGTTTCCTCGTGTCTGGTTTAGAGACACAGCATGGACACAGGCCCTTCGGCCCACCGAACAGGCCCTTCGTGCCGCCCAGCGATCTCCCCGTACATTAACACCATCCTACACACTAGGGACAATTTACAATTTTACCAAAGCCAATTAACTGACAAACCTGCATGTCTTTGGAGTGTGGGAGGAAACCGGAGCACCCGGAGAAAACCCACGCAGGTCACGGGGAGATCGTGCAAACTCCATATAGACAGCGCCCGTGGTCAGGATGGAACCCGGGTCTCCAGCGCTGTGAGGCAGCAACTCTACCGCTGCGCCACCGTGCCGATCAAACACAGGGAAGACACGAGGAATGGCAAATGCTGCAATCTTATGCAGGACATAAAAGTGCTGGAGTAACTGAGAGGAGCGGGCAGCATCTGTGGAGGACATGGACAGGGGGCGTCTTGGGTGGGGATTGGTCTGATTGTAGGAGATGGGGGCAAGCTGGCAGAGAGCTGGAGGGAGGACAAAAGCTGGCGAGGTGAATGGTGGATACGGTGAGGGTCGGCAAGGGAACCATGAATGAACGGGACAATTACAGCGTGAATAATTGGGCCAGAAATACGGAGAAATTGTTATAAAATTGTCTGAAAATGTTCTTATTAAGATTCATTCAGAATTAATGACAGAACACTCATGATGTTCTTGTCATTCTGAGTTTGTTCCTTTAATTTCTGTGACAACACAGAAGAAAGCAGAATGATTCCTGATTCCTCTCATCTATTGATCCTGTAACACTCAAACTGGGGCATGAGCGGCTCGATATTCACTGGAGTGTGGCCGGGGCCAAACGTAGTCACAAGGAACTGCAGGCACCGCTCTACACACAAAGACAAAAGTGCTGGAGTAACTCAGCGGGTCAGGCAGCATCTGTGGAGAACATGGATAGGTGACGTTTCACAGAGTGCTGGAGTAACTCAGCGGGTCAGGCAGCATCTGTGGAGAACATGGATAGGTGACGTTTCACAGAGCGCTGGAGTAACTCAGCGGGTCAGGCAGCATCTGTGGAGAACATGGATAGGTGACGTTTCACAGAGTGCTGGAGTAACTCAGCGGGTCAGGCAGCATCTGTGGAGAACATGGATAGGTGACGTTTCACAGAGTGCTGGAGTAACTCAGCGGGTCAGGCAGCATCTGTGGGGAACATGGATAGGTGACGTTTCGGGTCGGGTCCCTTCCTGAGACTGAAGGCCCAGAATATGTCTGGATTGCTGTACAAATATTTAATAGTAACTTAAACGTGAAGTATTTTGCGTTCTCCTGCGTGTTATTACAGGAGATCTCATTGAGAAGGTGCGTGAATGAATTGGTTGACAGGTTTTATAAACCATGAACATTCCATTAGTATGTTGTGAGTTGATAGCTTGCGTAAACATTATTCACAATGTGTGTACACAGTGGATTAGACTGAGTGAGGTTTATCCCAGGCCAGGAACGTGAAGCAAAGAAGGTGCGGGGTCGACAATGATGAGATATGGAGTGGTGGAGGGGGTGTGAGCAATGCCCTGACCTTAGGAGCTCTGGTGAGATGTTTAAGGCCTTGCAAATATCTTCTGCAAGTGCGTTTTCTCCGGGTGCTCCAGTTTCCTCCCACATCCCAAAGACGTGCAGGTTAATTGGTCCCGCTGCAACTTGCCCCTAGTGTGTAGGGAGTGGATGAGAAAGTGGGATAACATGGAACTAGTGTGAGCGGGTGATCGCTGGTGGTTATGGACCCGGTGGGCCGAAGGGCCTGTTCCCGTGCTGTACCTGTAAACCACACTCTCCTCTTCTACGCCACATTGCAGCTGGCAGCACAGAAGCTGCACAGTAATGCTTCTGGTTAGCTGAGAGATACAGCGCAGAAACAGGCCCTTCAGCCCACCAGGTCCGTGCCGACCAGCGATCCCCACACACTCACTGTCCTACACACACTGGGGACTTTTTACTGAAGCCACTTAACCTACAACCGGCACGTCTTTGTAGAGTGGGAGGAAACCGGAGCACCCGGAGAAAACCCACACAGGTCATGGGGAGAACGTGCAAACTCCATACAGAGAGCGCCTGTAGTCAGATTGGAACTCGGGTCTGTGGCGCTGTGAGGCAGCAGCACTACCCGCTGCGCCACCGTGCTGGTCCTGTTGCCGGGGAGGAGAGGCTGGGCTGAATGTCTGGACGTTAGTGCATCTAACAGCCACAATGGGATTCCCAGCGCTGCCTTCAATGTCTCCGGCTGGCTACATGGTCTTGTCATTGCATTGTCCAAAGATGATATCCATTGCTGCCTGGCTGGCTGTGGCTGTACTGTGAGGATTGGAGTCAGAATACCCAGCGTTGGTCTGTAAAAGTGACGTTAGGATGGGACCACGGTGGCGTGGCGTGGCGTGACGTTCTGGCATCGAGTAGCTGGCTCTGCAGGGCTTGGACAGCTGGCGAAGAACAAACTGGATGGGCATCAGATGTCAATAACACTGACACATCTCAGTCTGATCACATCAAATAACCAGGGCTTGCAATTTAATGAGATACAACTTCGATGATACCTTTGTGTAAATATGTTCATAAAAAGCCACAGGGTGCTGAAATCTAACACTTTTAGATGGCATAACATGTCCTGATGATATATAATTGCAGATTTGCAGCGCATGTTTCATGGAATTTCACCATAACATTCACTGCTGCCTCGCTCCACGCAGCCCACAGTGTTCAACATCACCTTAGCTTATTTGTTTCAGAAACTAAAGTACAGGCTTTAAATAGTGTGGCTTTGCACACGCACACGCACACGCACGCGCACATGCACACATACACGGACACGCACACACATGTACACCTACACGCACACACATACATGCGCCCACACACACATGCGTACACGCGCCCACACACGCGCACACATGCACACATACTCACACGCACACACACGTACATGCACACGCACATGTGTATGCACACACACGTACACATGCACGCACACGTACACACCGCACATGCACACGCACACACGTACACGCACGCACATACACGCACATACATAAACATACGTGCACGCACACATGCACCGACATGCACCCACACACACACACGCACACATACGCATGCATGCACACGCGCACACACACACAACATGCGCGCACATGCATGCACACGCACCTGCACCCGCACATACAAGGTGATCATTTATCCGGGCAACATTGTTGTGCTAAAACACACAGACTTAATGTTATTCAAGTTCGGAAGGAAAGCTCAGAACACCCCCCCCCTCACCGCTCACATCTAAACTGACAGGGCAGGTAATCTTTTAATTGTCTTCATTTCCGGCCTTGCTTGTCGAGGCACAAGAATTGATCAATGGCTCTCAGCGTTAATGAGCCGTGCAACTCTCTGGGTAATGAGATTCTGAAAGATGATTAGGATTCAGTAGATGGACACCAGCAAATAGCCTGGAGATGTCCTTGGCCTTTCTCTCTGGAACGGCAGAAGCTAAACCCATGGCAGCAAGAGCACTTTGGGAAACAGGATAGTTGTCCAGGGATTGGCTCACTGGGTCAAGAGGTGATTAAATATCGGTGGCACCTCGATGACAAACACATCTGAAACCTCATTCTCTGGAGAACATGGATAGGTGACGTTTCACAGAGTGCTGGAGTAACTCAGCGGGTCAGGCAGCATCTGTGGGGAACATGGATAGGTGACGTTTCACAGAGTGCTGGAGTAACTCAGCGGGTCAGGCAGCATCTGTGGGGAACATGGATAGGTGATGTTTTGGGGTGGGACCTTTCTTCAGACTGTTATTGAAGGATTCTGTGCCACCTGCCACCTGGAGAAGGTAGGCACAAAGCACTCCTTTACATCACACCCCTTATGCAGCCCGACACCACTGGTACTGTATCTAATGTAAAAATACACAACCTTCGGGCAAGATGTTGATATGTTTATTGTGATGAGAATACACTGCTTTACACTGTTTCATACTGAGGTGAGTGAAGACGGCCACTTATTAATCAAGTCAAGTCAAGAGTTTCTGAAGTAAACTGCTGACATAAAAGACACACTGACTACCATGCAACTGCAGCCCATTCACTGTTCGGAAACGGAAGTAAATTTGCACAAAATCAATGTCCGTTTATTCTAAACATTGACTAAACCAACGGTGTCTCCATACAACAACTAATTACTTTAGGCTGAGAGTATTTCAGGAAGTATTAATTTTCCTGCTGCCAGAGGTAAGTGGTCCATCACATCTGCTGGTGTTAGTGACATTGCATCTATACTGGTGGAGGCGAGAGAGAGGGGCTGCCACGCTGCCATTTAATGGCTTCATTTAATGTGTGTGGGCACCGGCCATCTGCGACATTTCATTCTGGGAACAATCAGCAGCAGTTGTAATAGTTTAGAGATGCAGCGGGGAAACAGGCCCTTCGGCCCACCGGGTCCGTGCCGACCAGCGATCCCCGCACACTAACACTATCCTCCACACACTGCGGACAATTTGCACAAACCTGCACATCATTGGAGTGTGGGAGGAAACTGAAGCACTCGGATAAAACCCACACAGGTCATGGGGAGAACGTACAAACTCCGTACAGACAGTGCCCGTAGTCGGGATCGAACCCGGGTCTCTGGCGCTGCAAGTGCTGTAATGGGACTGTCCAACTTAGGCGACTACAGGCGAATGCTGAAACATGTTCAATATGTTGAAACATTTTTGGCAACATTGGCGACAATTTGGGCTGTCATAGCTTGTTGCCGGGTGACGTCACTTGTTGCCGGGTGACCTCGCTTGTTGCCGGGTGACGTCACTTGTTGCCGGGTGACCTCGCTTGTTGCTGGGTGACGTAACTTGTTGCCGGGTGATGTCGCTTGTTGCCGGGTGACGTCACTTGTCGCCGGGTGACGTCGCTTGTCGCCGGGTGACGTCGCTTGTCGCCGGGTGACGTCGCTTGTCGCCGGGTGACGTCGCTTGTCGCCGGGTGGATTCCATTGTCCCAGACGCTGGCAGTCGCCTCAGTGGGACGGGCCCGTAGACGCAGCAACTCTACTGCTGCATCACCGTGCGCAGTTAATTATGTTTAACTGGTATCCCGGGTCTGCTCAGGATTAATAAAACTTTTAGAGGAATAATGACTAATCGGTTTATTATTGTCGCTCGTATCGAGCTACAGTGAAAATAAATGTTTGCACGCTATCGAATCAAGTCATGCAACACTATACATAATCACGATCAGGTCAAACTCCAGTACAACAGGGGGAGCAGAGGGGGAGATACAGAGTGTGGAATCTAGTTCTCAGCATTGTATCAGTTTAGTTTAGTTTACAGATACAGCGTAGAAACAGGCCCTTCGGCCCACCGAGTCCGCTCCGACCAGCGATCTCTGTACCAGCACCATCCTACACACACTGGGGACAATTTACAATGTTATTTTACCAGAGCTGATTAACCTACAAAGCTGCATGACCTTGGAGTGTGGGAGGAAACTGAAGCACTCGGAGAAAACCCACGCAGGTCACGGGGAGAACGTACAAACCCGTACAGACAGCACCCGTGGTCAGGATGGAACCTGGATCTCTGGCGCTGTGAGGCAGCAACTCTACCGCTGCGCCACCGTGCCACCTAAGCTCCCTAATTCTAATGTCCAGAGACAAAGTCCAAAGTCCAGAATGGGGTAGAGATGATTCCTTCTTCTCCCAGCTCCCGGCCGGCAGAAGCTACAGACACTTGCAGGTTAATTGGCTTGGTATAAATGTAAATTGTCCCCTGTGTGGGCATCGCTGGTCGGCACGGACTCGGTGGGCTGAAGGGCCTGTTTCTGCACTGTATCCCTAAATGACACTAAACAAAAGCTGCTAATCCCTGATCCATGTGGGCTTTATAAATGACAAAACCACCGTAGATCAGTGTGTTATAAATGCTCAATGCTAAACCCTGTCTTGTCTTTCATCAAATCCAGTTGATGTTTACTTATGATTCTACACATTGTGAGACACAAAGCTGGAGTAACTCAGTGGGACAGGCAACATCTCTGGAGAGAAGGAACGGGTGACGTTTCTGGTCGAGACGTGATTAGGGATAAGGGAAACGAGAGATATAGATGATGATGTAGAGAGATAAAGAACATTGAATGAATGATAGGCAAAAAAGTAACGATGATAAAGGAAACAGGCCATTGTTAGTGGTTTATTGGATGAAAGCAAGAAGCTGTAACGAGTGGGGGAGGGATAGAGAGAGGGAGGGAGGGAAAGCCAGGGTTACTTCAAGTTAGAGAAATCTATATTCATACCACTGGGCTGTAAGCTGCCCAAGCGAAATATGACATGCTGTTCCTCCAATTTGCGTTTAGCCTCACTCTGACAACGGAGGAAAGCTAGGACAGAAATGTCTGTGTGGGAATGGGAAGGAGAATTAGAGTGTTTAGCAACGGGAGATCAGGTTGGCTCAGGCGGACTGAGTAAAGGTGAACCTACCCCAGAATCACCAAACCAGTCTAACCCAGGTCTCCAGCAGTCAATCACTCATTACTCATTTCCATTGTATAAGAAGGAACTGCAGAAAAAGGTGCACACGTAGTGTGAGTCAGGCAACATCTCTGGAGAAAAGGAATGGGTGACGTTTCGGGTCAGAATCTTTCTTTCAGACCGTACTAATTTCCACTGACATCTCATCACTTATACCAGTTGCACAAGCCCAACTTGGCCATGCCGACCTAATGGCCATCCACAGCAGAACCATTTGCTCACGCCTGGCCCAGATCCCTCTAAAGCCTTCACATCCACGTACCTGCCTCAATGACCTCCTCTGGCAGCTCGCTCCAAGGGATAGATCCCATTCATGAGCTACAGGGTGAGGTTGGGCAGGCACGGGGTGAGGGGCTCGAGGTGAGGGGTGATCTTAGCCAGGCGTTTAACACCATGAGGGCAATAGATGGGGTGAATGCACAGTATTTTACCCAGAGTAGGGGGATGGAGAACTGGAGAATATATGTTTAAGGTGAAGGGGGGAAGATTTAATGGGAACCTGAGGGAAGTTTCACACAGAGGGTGGTGGGTGTATGGAACGAGCTGCCAGGAAGTAGAGGAGGCAGGGACTAAAACAACATTGAAGACAGTAGATGGATAGGATACGTTTAGCGGGATATAGGACATACATGGGTCCATTGGACTAGTCTTGGTGGGGTCGGCATCTTGGTCGGCATGGACCAGTTGGGCCGAAGGGCCTGTCTCCAGAGGGTCTTGAGTCTCCACAGGGTCATAGAGTCTGAAGAAGGGTCTCGAGCTGAAACGTCACCCATTCCTTCTATCCTAGGATTAGATGCTGTCTGTCCCGCTGAGTTACTCCAGCATTTTGTGTCTATCTTGGTTTAAACCAGCATCTGCAGTTCCTTCCTACACATGATTCCAGAGAGAGACTTGTTTTCTGTGACATATTACCATGTCAAGTGGGACTGCAGATTAAGTGACATTTGATTATTCCACTCATTAGGAGCCGGCCCGTTTGAGCCCAAGGTGAAGAACAAAGAGGAACGCACGGTTTCAGAACAAATATAAAACTCAACAAAACAAGATAAAAAGATCATTGATATAAATTTGCCGTTTATATCAGGGGCGAGAAGGTTCAAGTGCCTTGTTTTCCCATTGCTGGTTATATTTAGCAGTCTGATGAGTCCACAGCTGTGCCACACAATATCCGCTCCACACTCCAGGCTCAGCCATTCAATCATCCTCCCCACTCTGCACGTCCGTGAAGCAAAAAGGTGCTTTCATTATGGGCCTTGATTAATAGGTTGCAGCAGAGGCTCGGAGAAATGTTCACAAATAGAACAAGGATTAGTGCAAAACATCCTCAACAGAAATAAATCGCAGCGGTAGAGCTGCTGCCTCACAGCGCCAGAGACCCGGGTTCCATCCTGACTACAGGTGCTGTCTGTACGGAGTTTGCACGTTCTCCCGGTGACCTGCGTGAGTTTTCTCTGGGTGCTTCCACACTCCAAAACCGTGCAGGTTTGCAGGTTAATTGGCTTGGTGTAAATGTAAATTGTCCCTAGTGTGTGTAGGATAGTGTTAGTGTGCGGGGATCGCTGGTCAGTGCGGACTCGGTGGGCCGAAGGGCCTGTTTCCATGCTGTACCTCTAAACTAAAGGAAGGCAAGAGATACTATTGGCATTTATCAAATCCAGAGCAAGGTGCTGCAGCATTACATCCCCACCCTTGCTGGTGCTGTTCCCCCCTGGGATAGACTAGAGCACGGTGGACAACGCATTTAGTTTATTGTGAATTACCGTGTATTTAATCTCAAACTGCATGAAGCTAATTGGAATATTAACTATGACCTATTCTCTTATATTAAATGTATAATTCCCTCAGATGAATCAACGCCTTTTTATTTACGAGCCGCTGTTTGTTTCCTTTGAAAACTGTATGTCAGCTTTAGTCGATACAGCGCAGAAACAGGCCCTTCGGCCCATCGAGCCCGCACCGACCAGCGATCCCCGCACACATGAACACTGTTCTACACACACCAGGGACAACTCACTATTTTACTGAAGCCAATTAACCTACAGACCTGTAGCAAGGAACTGCAGATGCTGGTTTACACCGCAGATAGACACAAAGTACTGGAGTAACTGCGGGACAGGCAGCTTCTCTAGAGAGAAGGAACGGGTGACGTTTCAGGTCGAGACCCATCTTCAGACTGAGCCAGGGGAGAGGGAGCCATGGAGATAAGGAAGTATAAGGTGTGGAAACGAGACATCAAAGGTGAAGAAGCTCAAGTAAATGTAGAATAGATTATCGTTGGCGGCAACGAAGCAACGAGAGATCACATTTAATCAGGAGGACGGTCAGACTGGTCAGACAACTGGTCAGCGGACTGAGCAGAAGTCTTCTATCTCCTTCAGTAACATCACTATTAAATTCCGTCTTGCATGCAAATTCACTTGGACCATCTCCGTCGCTCCGTACTGTTTTGTGATCACACCGTCTCCATCACAGGAGATGGACTATCGACTGACACGTTGGGCCGGAGGGCCTGTTTCCAGGCTGCATCTCTGAGCGATGGTGCGGTGGTGCCTGCAGGTTGCAGCTCTCTGGCTGCGTGCGGCTGCAGTGGTCCCTGCAGCAGATGCAGGGCTCAGCACACACCCATGCACGGGAGCAGATGATTAGAGCTGCTGCTCAATGTGTGTCCCAGGCTGTCAGAAGCTGCACGGCACTGACTGAAGAACCAGGATCACTGCGACACAGGCAACCCTCAGCATTGCTGCCATCAATATCAACTGCACAATGGGATGAAGAGTCGGTAGCATTGGCCGGGCAACATGGGAACCAGCAGAAGGGCAGCACTAATTGGATAACACTAGGAACAGCAGATGCTGGAATCTTGTGTAGAATACAGAGTGCTGGAGTAACTCAGTGGGTCAGGCAGCATCTGTGGAGAACATGGATAGGTGACGTTTCACAGAGTGCTGGAGTAACTCAGCGGGTCAGGCAGCATCTGTGGAGAACATGGATAGGTGACGTTTCACAGAGTGCTGGAGTAACTCAGCGGGTCAGGCAGCATCTGTGGAGAACATGGATCTGTATGGACAGGTGATGTTTTGGGTTGAGACCCATCCGTCTTGGTCTGAGGAAAGGTCTCGACCTGTTTCCGTGCTGTATCTCTAAACTAAAACTGAAACCTCCGTCCACGGGCCAATGCTGCTTTTGTCGGCTATTCTGCAAACGTGGACAATCAGTGAAGAACTGTGGTCTCTCATCTCATTCCACACAAAGTCCAGATTCACCGACAGTTTCTTCCCGGCTGTTATCAGGCACCTGAACCATCCTACCACAACCAGACAGCAGCGCTGAACTACTATCTACCTCATTGGTGACCCTTGGACTATCTATGATCAGACCTTGCTGGCTTTACCTTGCACTAAACGTTATTCCCTATCATGTATCTGTACACTGTGAATGCCTCGATTGTGATCTTGTATTGTATTGCTGTTGGCTGGTCAGCAGCAACAAAAGCTTTTCACTGTACCGCGGTACACGTGGCAATAAACGCAACTGAAGGGAAGAGTCCAGATGAGATGAGGAGCAATGAAGCTGCTGATGATGAGCGGAATGTAGAGGGAGGTCCCGAGTGTCGGAGCATCAACAAGATACACTAGCTCTGTGCAGCAGCCAGCCAGCGAGTGAGACTCCAATGCAAATGTCTGCTCTTCACCGCTTGTCAAGTTTCATCAAGTGTTCCACTTGACAATGATGAGGAATAAGCCATCCTCTGTAGTCAGGGAGCATGTTGGAGATGTGTCAGTGCTGATGTTGGTTTACACCAAATGCTGGAGTGACTCAGCGGGACAGGCAGCATCTCTGGAGAGAAGGAGTGGGTGATGAGACCTTTCTTTAGACTGATGTCAGGGGTGTGGACAGGACATAGAAACATAGAAAAATAGAAAAATATGTGCAGGAGTAGAGGCCATTTGGCCCTTCGATCCCTTTAGCCACAAGAGCCACATCCAACTCCCTCTTGAATATAGCCAATGAACTGGCCTCAACTACCTTCTGTGGCAGAGAATTCCAGAGACTCACCACTCTCTGTGTAAAGAATGTTTTCCTCATCTCGGTCCTAAAGGAACTCCCCCTTATCCTTAGACTGTGACCCCTTGTTCTGGACTCCCCCAACATCGGGAACAATCTTCCACCATCTAGCCTGTCCAACCCCTTAAGAATTTTGTAAGTTTCTATAAGATCCCCCCTTAGTCTTCTAAATTCCAGGACATTCTATATCTGTCCCGCCCACTCCCCTGACATCAGTCTGAAGAAGGGACTCGACACGAAACGTCTTTGGAGTGTTTGAGGAAACCGGACCACCCAGACAAAAGCCACGCAGGTCACGGGAAGAACGTGCAAACTCCGTCAAGACAGCACCCGTAGTCGGGATTGAACCTGTGAGGCAGCAGCTCTACCACTGTGCCTCCGTGCCACACACTTCTCTCCCAACCTTCATTCCCCAGATCCATTGTCCTCTCCTCCCATCTCCAGCCTTGGTGACCAGCTCCCCATCTCTCCCCCACCCCCCCATCAGTCTGAAGAAGGGTCCTGACCCAAAACGTGGCCTGTCTGTTCCCTCCACAGACGCTGCCTGATGGCTGAGTTCCTCCTGTCGTGCCACGGCTGGAGTTGAAGACCACCGTTATCTTCGTGCCAGACGTTATAAAGGTATTGTACCTCGCTGGGTGGATGTTGATCATGTATTGTCTTGCTGCAGACTGGTTAGCAGGCAACAGAAGCTGTTCACTCGACCTCGGTACACGTGACAATGAACTCAAGTGCCTTCAGCTGATACTGTACCTGGAACAAAACGCTCCCAACACCAGCATTAGACCAACGTGTGATAGATGGGCTGATTTAAGTCTTCCTGTTCTTATTTTTCATCTGGGTAATTAATTATTTTAGCAATTCAGATGAAGACAACTGTGTGAAATGGCAGGATTTTACTTCCTGCTGCTAATTGAATAAATACACAGCTCACATAATTACCACTGGTAATGATTTCTGAACGATACCACAGTCGCCACTTTGGAGAGCGCTGCTTGCTTGAAAGACTTTACATTCTAATGAATTAACATTTCACAGATGCATTATAGGTCTGATGAGGGCCAGTGCAGTTCAACAATTGAAAGATTTACTTGAAAAATAAATATTGCTTTCAATGCAATTTAGAGAGTGCCTTGTAGGTCCATGTTTCATTTCACAAACGATGCCTCTGCCAATCCACACTAAGTTTCAAAGTTAAATCTGCTCTTTGTAATTTCAATCCTCTGAAGTGGCACGTATAACGTACAAGTAATTATCTCAGCACCTGTACACGCCGGCATAGTTTAAAGACAAACTTTCCACCAGCCTAGTTTCCTGGCAGTCCATTTGTTGGGCCGTGACTGGGTACTGAGTGGATAGACACAAAGTGCTGGAGTAACTCAGCGGGACAGGCAGCATCTCTGGAGGGAAGGAATGGGTGATGTTTTGGATCAAGACCCTTCTTCAGACTGGAGTCCGGAGTCTTCTCAAGTTAAGTTTCTCCACAGATGCTGCCTGACCCGCTGAGTTACTCCAGCACTCTGTTTGTCCAAATAGTTGATTTCCTTGAGTGCATCGTTGAACTATAAGCAGGTTTGTAAACTGGAGACTCTTATATTTTCTGATAAGGTCAGAATTGATAGGAGCAGAATTAGGCCAGTTTGCCCATCATGTCAATCATGGCTGATCTATCTCTCCCTCCATTCTCCTGCCTTCTCCCCATAAACCCTGACAACCGTAATAATCAAGAATCTATCTATCTCTGCCTTAAAAATCTCCACTGACTTGGCCTCCACAGCCGTCTGTGGCAAAGGATTCCACACATTCACCATCCTCTGACTAAAGAATTTCTTCCTCATTTCCTTCCTAAAGGATTGTCCTTTAATTCTGCCGCAGTGATCTCTGGTCCTGGACTCTCCCACCAGTGAAAACATCCTCTCCACACCCACTCTACTGAAGCCTGCAGTTGTGTAGAGGGGTGAATGGGCTGGGCGTGACGAGCATTATTGTCAGTGTCACTGAGTATTAGTGAGTGTTATAGTGTATTATTGAGTATTAGTGAGTATTATTGACTATTACAGAGAATTACTGTATTATTATTACCGAGTATTACTGAGATCGAGTATTATTGAGTATTGCCATCTATTACTGAGTATTATTGAGCATTAATATTATTGAGTATTACTGGGTGTTATTGAGTATTAGTATTACTGAGAATCACTGTTATTGAGTATTATTGTGTTACTAAGTATTACTATTATTATTACTGAGTATTATTGAATATTGAATATTATTGAGTATCCTTGAGTATTAATATTGAGTTTTACTGGGTATTATTGTCAGTATTACTGAGTATGATTGAGTACTACTGAGTATTATTGGCCAGCTTTGACTGTGGGAGGTTGGGCAGAGGGAAGGCATTTGTGCTAATTGGTTGCTGTAGCAGCGTGCTTTGTACACAGCGTTCCTCCGTAATACTGGACAGTAAACCCCACCTCCAGGGTCCACGCTGACATTCACAAACCATCCATCTATTCGCTGGTGGTCACGATGTCATGGAGGGTTTGATTGAGTGATGGCTCTGTGTTCACCAGCCGCTATTGATTATATTTTATAGGTGGGCACGGTAAACCACTTCTTTCATTCAGTGCCCGTGACACAGACCACATCCAGTCCATCTACCACTCACCCCACCTTCTACCGCAGTTAGATTGTAGCTTTGTGCAGCCGACACCGAGACTGGTGGCGTTCCAGCCCGTGATCCAGTGGGGCATGGATCAGCTACCATGTGTTCAAGAGAGAGTCAGATTTAGCCCTTAGGGCTAACGGAATCACGTGATACGGGGAAAAGGCCGCAACGGGGTACTGATTGGGGATGATCAGCCATGATTACATTGAACGGCGCTGCTGGCTCAAAGGGCCGAATGGCCTACTCCTGCACCTATGTTCTATGTTTCTATAGAAATGGGTGATGACATGGTAGATGAAGCTTAACCTGAGGTGGCTGCACTTTGGGAGGTTGAATGTGAGGAGGAAATATAGCATTGACAGCGGGACCTTTCATAGCACTGATGTACAGAGAGACCTCGAGGGGAAGAGCATGGCTCACTGGAGGTGGTACTTGTGTACACTGAGTGGCAAGGAAGGCCATGCATGCTTGCCTTCATTGGTCAATGGGAGGACAATCCTTAAAGAGGTGACCACTCACATTCAGTGTCAGTTGCAGTGGGTAGGAAGGAACTGCAGATACTCATTTAAACCAAAGATAGACACAAAAGGCTGGAGTAACTCAGCGGGACAGTCAATGGCCTGTCTGACTTTCATGACCTAATTCACAACATCTGCCGAGTTTGCCCGTGACTCATACTCGCAGCATGGTCGTCACAAGGTTGTAGGCGGTCGTAGGTGGCTTGTAGCCGGTCGTGATGCTAGTCGTAGGTGCTCGAGGCATCAAGTAGGTCGGGCTGTTTATTCTAGCATGATGAAAAATGTCAACGAGTAAAAAAGGTTGTGAATTAGGTCGTGAAAGTGGGACAGGCCGTTTACTCCAGCACTCTGTGAAACGTCACCTATCCATGTTCTCCACAGATGCTGCCTGACCCACTGAGTTACTCCAGCACTGTGTGAAACGTCACCTATCCATGTTCTCCACAGATGCTGCCTGACCCACTGAGTTACTCCAGCACTCTGTGAAACGTCACCTATCCATGTTCTCCACAG
Source organism: Raja brachyura (assembly GCA_963514005.1). The sequence goes on along the minus strand of OY740800.1, from coordinate 47,685,742 downwards.
ATGCTGCCTGACCCGCTGAGTTACTCCAGCACTCTGTGAAATGTCACCGATCCATGTTCTCCACAGATGCTGCCTGACCCGCTGAGTTACTCCAGCACTCTGTGAAATGTCACCGATCCATGTTCTCCACAGATGCTGCCTGACCCACTGAGTTACTCCAGCACTCTGTGAAATGTCACCGATCCATGTTCTCCACAGATGCTGCCTGACCCGCTGAGTTACTCCAGCACTCTGTGAAATGTCACCTATCCATGTTCTCCACAGATGCTGCCTGACCCACTGAGTTACTCCAGCACTCTGTGAAACGTCACCGATCCATGTTCTCCACAGATGCTGCCTGACCCGCTGAGTTACTCCAGCACTCTGTGAAATGTCACCGATCCATGTTCTCCACAGATGCTGCCTGACCCACTGAGTTACTCCAGCACTCTGTGAAACGTCACCTATCCATGTTCTCCACAGATGCTGCCTGACCCGCTGAGTTACTCCAGCACTCTGTGAAACGTCACCTATCCATGTTCTCCACAGATGCTGCCTGACCCGCTGAGTTACTCCAGCACTCTGTGAAACGTCACCTATCCATGTTCTCCACAGATGCTGCCTGACCCACTGAGTTACTCCAGCACTCTGTGAAACGTCACCTATCCATGTTCTCCACAGATGCTGCCTGACCCACTGAGTTACTCCAGCACTCTGTGTATCGACTGCTATTAAGCTGCAACTCCAGGACAGTAACATTATTATAACTAATCATCTGCTAGAAACTCTAATGGAACAATTAATAACATGTGTACGAGCTTGTGATGGTTAATGTTGAGGAACGTCTCTTGTGAAATCACATTTTTTGTAATGATACAAGAGCGAGGAATTGTTGCTGTATTTTTTGAGCGATTTGGAGCTTTATTTTCGATGTAATCCTGCATTTGTCTCTCGCCCGTGTTCATGTCTTTAAGCTCACTGCTGTGGAGAAAGGTTGAATGATCAATGGGAGGGACGATACACGGTGGTCTCGCCAGTTAATTGCGTTAACGTGTGAGACTGCCTGAAAGACAGGGCAGCAATGTTCTGCAAAACACAATGGCCTTACCATGACTGGCGATGAATTTTATAGCCTCGGGGATTAAAAATTAATAAATGTACTCCACAGAAAGAAAGGGATGTTTGCCGTAATGTGGATCTAATCTTCATCTCATTACGTACCGTTTATTCTGAGCGGGAACATCTTTACAGTTAATTCCGTGCGCCAGGGTTTCAGCTGCTGGTCATTTTCCGGCATATTGTAATCACTAACTGTCTGAGAGTGACCCATTTCTCAGCCGGGAAAGTGGGAGAGGGAGAGCATGTGGTTTCAGCAGCTGCTGGCTCGAAGGGCCGAATGGCCTAGTCCTGCACCTATTGTCTGTTGTCTAACCTTGTGTGGAGACAGGGAGACACCAACGTCTTCCTGCAGGAACACGGGGAATAACGCTGCACGTCTCACGCCACACGTGTCACGCTACACGCCTCACGCTGCACGATTCACGCTACACGTGTCACGCAACGTGCCATGCTACACGCCTCACGCTCCACGTGTCACTCTACACATTTCACACTGCACACTACACGTGTCATGCTACATGTGTCACACTACATGTCTCATGCTACACGCTACACGCTACACGTGTCATGCTACATGTGTCACACTACATGTGTCATACTACACGTCTCACGCTGCATGTCTCTAATACTACATACTACACGTGTCACGCTACTGTGTCACACTACATGTGTCATGCTGCACGTGTCACGCTACACACTACACGTCTCACACTGCACACTACACGTGTCACGCTACACGTCTCACACTGCACACTACACGTGTCACGCTACATGCTGCTGCCCATGGCCAACTTTACATCAGTGTGTAATTACTGGGCACACGTGACCATATCCAGACTCAACTAAACCACTCGCTGAAGAGCAGCGGAGACACGTTAGATCGTGGCCGCTCCTTCCCACATGTCAGCATAGCGTTCCACACTGGTCCGTGTCTGTAACAGCCCGGAAACAGGCCCTTCGGCCCATCGAGTCCACGCCAACCAGTGATCCGCGCACACTAGCACCATCCTACACACACTAGGGCCAATTTGCAACTGTACCAAGCCAATTAACCTGTAAGCCTGTGCGTCTTTGGGATGTGGCTGGAATCTGGAGCAGCTGGAAAAAACCCACACGGGGGTCACAGGAAAAACGTGGAAACTCCACACAGACCGCAGCCGTAGTCAGGATCAAACCGGGTCTGCTCCACTGAGATTGTGTCGACTACCACAGTGTGGGCTGGGGCATCACTAATGCCAGCGTTCACACTTCTCCAGACGTCCCTGTACAAACATCAGGAGCTGTGGTCAGTTATTGCTCAGCTGTAAGTAAATGCTAATAACACCAGAGGGAATGAGAGGAAAGCGATAACACTGTTATCAGGCAACTGAACCGTCCTCTCAGCAACTAGAGCGGTCCTGACCTCCCATCTCTCTCATTGGAGACCCTCGCACTATCGTTAATCGGGCTCTGCCGGCTTTACCTTGCACTAAACGTTATTGCCTTTATCCTGTACCTGTACACTGTGGACGGCTCGATTGTAATCATGTATTGTCTTTACGCCGACTGGTTAGCGCGCAACAAAAGCCTCGATACACGTGACAATAAACTCATCTAACCTGGGCATCGTTGTCCACATTCCACACTAGGGCGTGGGTTGGTGGGCACGTTAGTCGCTGTTGACCCTCCTGAGAAGGTGGGGGGTAGACCCGGGGGGGGGGGGGGGGGAACTAGCGCAGGGTAGTGTAAATGGAGGCTGGATGGTCAGCACAGACCTGGTGGGCCGAAGGGCCTGTTTCTCTGCTGGATGACTCTGTGCCTCTAGTTAGTGTTTAATTATTCATTCCTTAGTTCTTCATAATTGCCGGTTTTGTGCCACGTTGCTGGGGCAGTTTTTATTAATGACTTCAAGCGGTTATTACTTTGTGCATTTTAGGATTCAGTAAAGTGTGTCAGATCCCGGTGTAACAGCTGCGTTTATCTGCCTGTACGCACTGCCCACGCCCTCCACCGCTGCCTGTATCAGTTGCGTTTAGTGTCGAGATACACCTGGACCACGCCCACCGTCTCTCACCCATTCATGTTCCCCATGTTGGGGGAGTCCAGAACCAGGGGCCGCAGTTTAAGAATAAGGGGTTGGCCATTTAGAACTGAGATGAGGAAACACTTTTTCACCCAGAGAGTTGTGAGTCTGTGGAATTCTCTGCCTCAGAGGGCGGTGGAGGCCGGTTCTCTGGATACTTTCAAGAGAGAGCTAGATAGGGCTCTTAAAGATAGCGGAGTCAGGGGATATGGGGAGAAGGCAGGAACGGGGTACTGATTGTGGATGATCAGCCATGATCATATTGAATGGCGGTGCTGGCTGGAAGGGCCGAATGGCCTAGTCCTGCACCTATTGTCTATTGTCACACTAGTTCTATGTTATTCTACATTGTCATCCACTTCTTACGGCCCACCGAGTCGGCACTGACCAGCGATCCCCGCACATTAACACTATCCCACATACACACTAGGGACAATGTTACTTTAATACCAAGCCAACTAACCTACAAACGTGTACGTCTTTGTAGTATGGGAGGAAACCGCAGATCTTGGAGGAAACCCACACAGGTCACGGGGAGAACATACAAACTCCGTACCCGTAGTCGGGATGGAACCGGGTCTTTGGCGCTGCAAGCGCTGTAATGCAGCAACTCTCCCGCTCGCCACCGTCTGAAGTTTGAAGACCCAAGTCTCAAGAAGGGTCTCGGCCTGAAACGTCACCTATTCCTTTTCTGCAGGGATGCTTCCTGACCCGGTGAGTTCCTCCAACATCTTGCGTCCAACCCAAAGATGTGTGGGTTTGTAGGTTGATCGGCCCTCTGTAAATTGCCCCTAGTGTGTAGGAAGTGGATGACACAGAAGGAGTGTGAGCGGGTGATCGCTGGTCAGTATTGACTCGGTGGGCCGAAGGGCCTGGTTCCGTGCTGTATCATCCAAAGTAAACAAATAGAAGGAGTGGGAAAGCAACTAAATGGTAACGGTCCAAGACCAGGGGGTTAATAATGAGGAGACCACGTACTGGGACAGGAACGTAGTGAAGATGTCTTATTTACGAGTCTGATGTCTGATTATTGCTCAGTTGTTCAAAACCTTGCGTTTCTGGAGTTTTATAAAATGGTGATTCACCCAGCCACGATATCAGAAAGAATGAGTGAATGAATGAGATGCTATTGTCACCTGTGACTGCCTTTGTTCTGTGTACCCAAGGTCCATTTAACACAAACCATCTTTAACTCATCCTTAATATTCGGTGGTTCCTCCCACACTGGGTCCCCCTATGTCACCCCCCCCCCCTTCACACCGGGTCCCCTTTGCTCCCCCCGGAGGTGGTCTCTCGGTCCCGGCCGCAGCAGTGGTCTTGAGGTGAGTGACTGACAGGGCTGTCGTGACCACTCACATCCCCTGCTGCTGCAGACTGACACCAAACAAAGACTTCTCCAACATTGGTCAAACTTACCCTTGTGACAACTTGGATTTCAAATGCCTTTTCGTGACTGTCACTGTACGTCATGTTGTTACTTGTGGGCGGAGCACCAAGGCAAATTCCTTGTATGTGAACACTTGGCCAATAAACGTACTTACTTACTTACTTTTCCGTTCAGCATATATGAGTGTGAGCGCTGGAATGAACCGGTGGTTTACACGGCGTGTGGCGTTGCATGGACCACGCTGGAGCGATGGGTCACAACTTCTATCGCCAGTTTCTATCGTGTTGTGTGATAGGTCGGGGCAACAGAGAACACATCTAAGCTGCATCATGACCAACCCATATGTTCACAAGTTCACAAGTTATAGCAGTAGAATTAGGCCATTCGGCCCATCGGGTCCACTCTGCCATTCAATCATGGCTGCTCTCTGCCTCCTATTGTCCTATCTTCTCCCTGTAACCCTTGACACCCGTTCTAATCAACAATCTGTCTATCTCTGCCTTAAAAATATTCACTGACTTGGCCTCCACAGCCGTCTGTGGCCATGAGTTCCACAGATTCACCACCCTCTGACTCCGTCTGAGATTCTCTGTCTGGCAGCTAATCAGAGCTGCCCAGCAGCGCAGCAGGTAGAGCTGCTGCCTCACAGCACCACCGGCCAGGTTCCATCCTGACCTCAGGTGCTGTCTGTGTGGAGTTTGCACATTCTCCCCGTGACCGTGTGGGTTTTCTCCGGGTGCTCCGGTTTCCTCCCACATCCCAAAGACGTGGGGGTTTGTACGTTAATCGGCCCCTCTGTACATTGCATTCTAGTGGATGAGAAAGTGGATAGCACAGACATAACAGAGTGTGTGGGCAGCCAATCGCTGGTTGGCGTGGACTCGATGGGCTGAAGGGCCTCTGCTGTGTGTCTGTGCGGATATATTGACATGTTAAACACATCAGAATACACTTATTAGCCTTGATTTGAAGTTTAATTACTTCATTTACAATGCACACCAATTAATTGCCATCTGTAATTGACTCTCTGTTCAAACAGAAACAATTACTGCTTTGCATTCATATTATTTACTAATGACAAATGTTCCAGGATTGTTGCCAGCACCAAACTCCCAGCTCACGCCACATTTAACACACCTGGCTATCTGTTCAGTTTAGTTCAGAGACACAGCGTAAACAGGCCCTTCGGCCCAACACAAGCCCACACACATACGCACACATATGTACACACACACACACGCGCGCACGCACACACGTACACACACACACACACACACACACACACACACACAAGTACACACACACGTACACACACGTACACACACGCACACGCACACACACGCACACACACATACACGCACACACACACGTACACACACGAACGCACACAAACACGTACACACACGCACGCACACACCCACGCACGCGCCCACCCACACACACACACGTGCACACACGTACACACATGCACACACATGCACGAACACACGCACACGTATGCACACACGCACATACGCACACACGCTCATAAACACACACGCACACGCACGCGCACACGCACACAAGCACACGCACACAAGCACACACACACACACCGCTACAACCTTCGGGTAACACCTGGCTACAGGAAGAGAGTGGTTGGAATGACATGAAGTGCAGATCCTAGAATCTTGCGTAGAACACACAGAGTGCTGGAGTAACTCAGCGGGTCAGGCAGCATCTGTGGAGAACATGGATAGGTGACGCTTGTGTCCTTTTGTCCAGCCTCTGCAATTCCTCGTTACTCCCTGTGTCTGTATAACAGCTTGCTCCCACGGTTAAGAATAAGGAGTAAGCCATTTAGAACAGAGACGAGGAAACACTTTTTCTCACAGAGAGTGGTGAGTCTGTGGAATTCTCTGCCTCACAGGGCGGTGGAGGCCGGTTCTCTGGATGCTACCAAGAGAGAGCTAGATAGGGCTCTTAGAAATAGTGGAGTTGGGGGATATGGGGAGAAGGCAGGAACGGGGTACTGATTGGGGATGATCAGCCATGATCACATTGAATGGTGATGCTGGCTCGAAGGGCCAAATGGCCTCCTCCTGCACCTATTGTCTATTGTGTATTGTCAGATTCTGGATTTCCACCAACTGTATGGCAGGAAAAAAATGACTGGTCTTGGGAAAATGCAACATCAATAGGGGCGGCACGGTGGCCCAGCGGTAGAGTTGCTGCCTCACAGCGCCAGAGACCCGGGTTCCATCCACACCACGGCGTTTATACGTTCTCCCCGTGACCTACGTGGGTTTTCTCTGGGATCTCCGGTTTCCTCCCACACTCCAAAGACATGCAGATGTAGGCTAATTGGCTTTGATACAAATGTAAACTGCCTCTAGTGCAGGATGGGGTTAATGTGCGGGGATCGCTGGTCAGCCCGGACTAGGTGTGTCCGCGCTGTGTCTCGATTAAACAAATCGGCTTTTTAATCCTAACTAAGAGAAGGACATGATGATGTGGTAAGCAGTACTTTCGTGGCCTCTTTAGTGAGACTGCATCAATATCTGTCAAGTATAAACTGGCCACAATCATGTAGTTAATGAAGTGTTGGTGAATGAACCTTCCTTCATCTAGTCTGCAGGAGGCCAGCCTGTAAAGGGCACACTGACCTGTTAATTGTGTAAATCCTCACTACTGGTATTTACGCTGAAACCCATTAGATCTTAATTGGCAAAGATTCTGTCTTAGCAAATCTCTCGCTACAGATGTATAAAAGTATTGATTTGGCAACCTGCCTTTGTTCTGTCAGGTATCTGATCACTTCCACTAGACAGTTCACATGTGTAAAACTCCAAATGACAAATCGTGACACCATTTCCACAGATCCATCGAGCGGCCACAATTT
>OY740800.1:47455814-47673314 GCA_963514005.1 Raja brachyura | reverse complement strand
GTGCGGGTGTCAGGGGTTATGGGGAGAAGGCAGGAGAATGGGGTTAGGAGGGAGAGATAGATCAGCCGCGATTGAATGGCAGAGTGGACTTGATGTGCCGAATGGCCTAATTCTATCCCATCATTCATGACATGATCAACTAACCTCACTTTGAGCTGAGAGTAATTCACCAAATGTTCAGACATTATGTTAATTCTATCAGTAATTTTACTTCGGAGTCACGTGAGTGACTATGTGAAGACCCCGCCAGCACGCATGCGCGACATATCGTCGTACGCATGCGGAAGCGACGGTCGGGAGGAGCGGGGCTCCTCCAGCGCAAGTTTAAATAGCTTACGCCAGGTAAGTCTCACCGGAGGTAGTGAGTCGACGACCAGCGAAATGGAAAGAAAATCGAAGAGAACAGCGGCCAAAGCAGCTGCCAAGGAGAGCAGCCAGCAGAGAGCCGCCTCTCCAGAGTTACAGGTTTTACCTGCAGCTCCCGACTTTTCGCCCTTTGGGACCGTTGGTACGCCACGGTCGGGCGGGAAAACCACCCGGAAGTCGGCCGGGGCCGACTCAGCGGAGTCCGGTCCCGAGGACACCCCGTTCGCAGATGGCGACGGAGGTCGTCTAAACCGCATGGAGCGGATGGTGGAGCAAATGCTCCAACGTGACCTGCTAATGCAGGGGCAGGGTCACAGTGGGACTCCTAGCAGGCCCACGGCAAGTTCCTATCGAGGACTGCCCAATGTCTCCCCCTCTATACAGGGGAGCATTGAGGGTCAGAACTGGGCTGACCCAGAAGAAGGGGAGCTGGTTGAACTGCCGAAGGTGTCAGGGGTGTGTGAAGACTACATGGATATGGTAAGCAAGCATGCTATGCCTAACAAAAAGGGCTTACCTATCCACCCTAAGCTGGCTGCCAGCATCAACTATATGGCAACTAACCAGTTGCAGGAACAGGCCATTAATGCTACAGCAGACAAATATATGGCACCTGAGAACTGCAACTCATTGAATGTACCTGCAGTAAATAACCCTATTTGGGGAAACATGAGCCCCTCTAGTAGAGGCCAGGAGATTAAACTTCAGAGGATTCTGAAGCTCCTAACCGCAGGGATTACGGCAGTAGCAAGAACTGCAGTGGGTGTGGATATGCCGGAAGAATTACAGGATGCTTTGGCTCTACTCTGTAATACTCAATTTAAGATTAACAGTTTTCGAAAGAACATCATAAAGCCGGCGCTTAACCCCAAGTTTGCGGGGTTGTGTAAGCCTGGGAAGACTCAGCCTCCAAGCCTGCTGTTCGGGGAAGATCTCCCAAAGCAGGTTAAAGACCTTGACGAGGAGGCCAAGGCTTTGGGCCTTATAAAACCTGGCTACACTAAGCCGCACCACCCACACAGACAGCACCCCTACACATCCACCGGGCAGAGTTACCATAACAGGTCTGCCGGTGGTGAAAGCTCGAAGGCCGGCATTCCTGCACAGCGGTCTTTTTTAGGCCAAGGCCCAGGCCGGCCTTCTTGGAAGATGCGCCACTCCCAGAACACCCACAACCAACCAAGGAAGCAAGGACAGAAACCTCCACACCGGCAGTAACCATGGAGGTAGGTGGGTCTGGGGTCCTCAGGAACACATCTGGTCTAAATTCACTTTGTGTAGGGGGCAGGTTGCACATGTTCTTCGAGAATTGGCTCACTTTTACCTCTGATCCTTATATACTCAGAAGTATCCAGGGCTATAAAATTGAATTTGTTCATGAACTCCCTACCCCGGTACAGCATGCACCTAGCCGAAAATTCGTCCTTTCCCTAAAAGAAAGGGCAGCAGGGCATGCTGAACTACAAAGATTAATAGAAAAAGGGGTAGTTGAGAAAGCCATCAAAGAACCTCAGGAGTTCGTGTCTAATATATTCACCAAAAATAAAAAAGACGGCGGGTGCCGCATCATTATAGATTTGACCGATCTGAATACTTCTGTCCAGTATATTCATTTTAAAATGGACACCTTTAATACTGCAATACAGTTAATAGCCAATGGGTACTACATGGCATGCATTGACCTCAAGGATGCATATTATTCAGTACCCATACACAAGGATCATAGGAAATACCTAAAATTTGTCTGGATGGGACAATTATGGCAATACAAAGCTTTGCCCAATGGGTTGTCGTCAGCACCCAGATTATTTACCAAGATATTAAAACCAGCTTTGGCCTATTTAAGCATACTGCACTAATATGCACAAAGTTCATATTAGAATACAAATTGACAACACCACGGTGGTAGCATATATTAACCATATGGGCGGTATAAAGTCGATATCATGTGATGAATTGGCTAACAATATCTGGCACTGGTGTCTGCAAAGAGAAATTTGGATCTCAGCTACTTACCTTCCAGGTAAGCTAAATACAGTGGCAGACACCAGATCACGTAAATTCAACGACAACATAGAATGGATGTTGGATCGGAATGTGTTTTCAGATATTGTAGAACGTTATGGAACACCAGATATCGACCTTTTCGCGTCCAGGCTAAATCACCAACTACCAACATATGTTGCTTGGGAGCCAGACCCGGGGGCAGTAGCGATGGATGCCTTCTCGCTACATTGGGGGGATCTATTTTGCTACGCATTTCCTCCTTTCTGCCTCATCAGTCGGGTCTTGCAGAAAATAAAGCAAGACTCAGCATCGGGTATTTTGGTGGTGCCCGACTGGCCTACCCAACCATGGTTCCCTATGGTACAGAAGATGGCCACAGAACCCTGTATCAGGGTGAACAAAAGACCAAGCCTGCTCGTTCATCCTGTTACAGGAGAATGTCATCCATGTCATGACCGCATGGACTTGTTAATTTGCAGATTTTAAAACGGCCACTTCACGGATTCGGGCTCTCCAACAGGACCATTGATACCATCACAGCAGCCTGCAGAGAGTCCACAAGAAAGCAGTACCTGACCTACATCAGGAAATGGGAAGGATTCTGCGTCACAGCCAACACAACATATGAAACCGCCACCATAACGGAAGTGCTGGAATTTTTGGCTACCCTTCATTTCGATGAGGGTTTGAGTTACAGTGCCATTAACTGTGCCAGGAGTGCCCTATCATCCTACTTGGGCAAGGGGAGTGACCAATTGGGAATTGGGTCACATCCTCTAGTATCCAAATTTATGAGGGGAATATTCAATTCTAATCCCCCCAGGGCCAGATATAGCCATATTTGGGATATCAGCACAGTCTTGACTATGCTGCGAGGATGGACACCAAACACGGGACTCCCTTTGGCAAAACTCACCTATAAGATGGTCATGATTATGGCACTTATCACGGCACAACGGGTCCAGTCCCTGCACAAACTTAACCTGGATGATATGGCAATCACCAGTGACAAAATCACTTTCTATGTGCAGGGACCGCTGAAACAAGATCGACCCGGAGTGTCTGGACATACTTTGGAGTTTCTGGCTTACCCAGCAGATCCTCGTCTTTGTATCGTCTCTATGATATCACGATACATTACAGTCACTAAAAATCTTAGGGGCTCGGAAACAGCTTTGCTTGTTAGTCACAAGAAGCCCCATCACAGAGTCACGGTGCAAACCATTTCCAGATGGTTAAGGGTGGTACTGGATGCAGCGGGGGTGGATACTAACAAATTTAAATCTCACTCCACCAGGGCAGCATCCACCTCGGCGGCTAGAAGGATGGAGGTACCATTGGATCACATCCTGGCTACAGCGGGTTGGAGTAACGAAAAGACCTTCCACCGCTTTTACTATAAACCCGTGACCTCCCCTGACACTTATGCAGGGAGGATTTTAAGTGCTGCCAGATAGTTACCCTTAGGGGACACTATTTTATGTTTGGTATGAATAAATACCTGATTTTGTTTTTCAGCCAGTGTCTTGTCTGAATTACGTTCATCCTCTTATCCCAACTTTAGCGGTGTGTGAGCATGGAGCTTCCAGGGCATGAAATCACAGAGCTTTGAAATCTTCACGTAGTCACTCACGTGACTCCGAAGTAAAATAGTAAGATTAAACGAGAACTTACCAGTTTGAAGTTTGATCTTTATTTTATGAGGAGTTACGATGAGGGATTACGTGCCCTCCGCTCCCAACCCTCTATTATAAAGATCACCTGGTATGGAAGTTCTCTTGTTTATCTTACTATATTAGTCATTGTGACTGTATTTCTGTGATTTCACACCACTGCTTTGAAGAAATGTCGCGCATGCGTGCTGGCGGGGTCTTCACGTAATCCCTCATCGTAACTCCTCATAAAATAAAGATCAAACTTCAAACTGGTAAGTTCTCGTTTAATCTTACTATTAACCCGCTCTGCATGAGGTGAAATATATTCTTGTGCTGTTGGCATTTTCAAAAGCAAATGAACACAAAGATGAACGGCAAACATATTAATAAAGATTCTGCACAAGTAACTGTTTTTACAAAATAAATGAGTGCTCTGGATATTGATCTCTGTAGTAAATGACTAGCATTGGAGGCATTGCTTACTCCACATAATCATTGAGTAGTCATTGATTGATTATTCAGCTGTCGTCAATGTTTAAATCACAGAACATAAAATACTGTAAGACAAGTCAAGTGTAAACAATCATTACTGATATGGATAACGAGATAAATACAGAGCTTGAGCACGGCTCAGCATCTGCCCAAAATAGAAGGTAGATACAAGGTGTTGGAGGAGCCCAGCGGCTCAGGAAGCATCTATGGATCCTTGTTCCTGTGTGAAACGTCACCTATCCATGTTCTCCACAGATGCTGCCTGACCCGCTGAGTTACTCCAGCACTCTGTGAAACGTCACCTATCCATGTTCTCCACAGATGCTGCCTGACCCGCTGAGTTACTCCAGCACTCTGTGAAACGTCACCTATCCATGTTCTCCACAGATGCTGCCTGACCCAGGGTGGCACAGAGGCGCAGCAGCAGACTTGCTGCCTCACAGCGCCAGATTCGATCCTGACTACAGGTGCTGTCTATACGGAGTTTGTACGTTCTCCCCGTGACCTGTATGAGTTTTCTCCAGGCGCTCCGGTTTCCTCCCACACTTTGGTCTTTGGTGTAAACCAGCATCTGTAATTCCTTGATTCCACAATCTGCCTGAGATGAACTTTGATATAAACTAATAATAATGGAACCACAATTTCCAATGTATAAAAGAGAAAAGAATGCACTCATAGCAGTGATTCTTGGACAGTAATTTAGTCAATGTGTAAGGTACATAAGGTTGAGTTCAAAAGATGTTTGAAGACCAACTTGTAAGCAGTTCCCACCATTTGTCTCTCCCCACCCCTCCCCGTGTCCCACACGCGTGTTTGGTGAGATGTTGTGCGTGTTCCACGCAACGACATCACCGCTTGTTCCCTAGGAGACAAGCCCGCAATGGAACGACTCCTCGTCCAATCAGATGGAAGAATGTTGCAGAGTATTGACCAGCAAACGTGAGTTAATGCGTTTAATTCCCAACTCGGCTCAACGCAACCAGGGGTCACAGTTTAAGATCAAGGGGTCGGCCATTAAGGACTGAGACGAGGAAGCACATCTTCACCCAGAGAGTTGTGAATCTGTGGAATTCTCTGCCACAGAAGACAGTGGAGGCCAATTCACTGGATGTTTTCAAGAGAGTTCGAATTAGCTCTTGGAGCTAACGGAATGAAGGGATATGGGGAGAAAGCAGGAACGGGGTACGGATTGTGGATGATCAGCCATGATCATATTGAATGGCGGTGCTGGCTCGAAGGGCCGAATGGCCTACTCCTGTACCTATGTTCTATGTTTCTAACTCTGTACAGAAAGTGAAGTAAAGGGAGGGGAAGAAAGATTTGGGTGAAGAAGAAAGATTGGATTAAAAGAGCAGGTTAATGAAACGAAGAAATGCAAGGAAATTATAATTAAAAACTGAAATAATAAATTGTAATGTTTTGTTTTCTAAGGCTGGAAAGATGCTGGATAACGTAAGCTCATCTGGCTGTTATTGTTTTCCTTCCTTTGAATGGAGAGGGCGGCAATGTTTCTGGGCTGTGTACATGGGCGTTGGTGAATGGCAATCTCAACTTCACGCCCCTCACATCAAACTCAATCTGACCCCTTCAAATCAGTGAACATCCACAGACACTTGCAGTTTCTCTGTGACATAGTGTTAGATGACATCTTCAGCAGGAAGACAGCAACTTAAATTGTTGGTGTTCATAAGGTCATAGTGATCGGAGCAGAATTAGGCCGTTCAGCCCATCAAGTCTACTCCGCCATTCAATCATGGCTGATTGATTCCCCGTAACCTCTGACATCCGTACTAATCAAGAATCTATCTATCTCTGCCTTAAATATATCCACTGACTTGGCCTCCACAGTCTTGTGTGGCAAAAAATTCCACAAATTCACCACCCTCTTGCTAAAGACATCCCTCCTCATCTCCTTCCTTATGGAACGTCCTTTAATTATGAGGCTGTGACCTCAAGTCCTAGACGCTCCCACAAGTGGAAACATCCTCTCCACATCCACTCTGTCCAAGTCCCAAGGCCCAAGTACTTGTGATCAACTGCTTGATGGCCTCTGACAGACCAACGTTCCTCTGCCGCTAATCCCGGTCGGTCAATGTCACTGGCGCGTACAGGAACAATGCGGAATTTCCATACCTTGGGTTTTAATTTTGTTTGACAGATATTTAACGATGATTGCATTGTTGAAAGGTCAAGTGATGCCCAGTGAAACGTCAGTGGCAGCAGCAATCTATCGCCACTTTGCAGTAGGACACTGTTTCTCTGCAGATTAAACCTCCTTGCTGATGATACTGGCAGTACGCTTGTTCCAAGCTGCTCCTCCAGATGAGGGCTGTGATTTTATACATATCCTCCATCAACACAAGGTCACAGTATTCTCACAGAGCCAAGAATCTTCTCCAGTGTCCCAAATTATAAGCCAGAGAGCGGTGAATCTGTGGAATTCACTGCCACAGAGGCTGTGCAGGTCGTCAGTGGATATTTCTAAGGCAGAGATGGATAGATTCTTGATTAGTACGGGTGACAATAGACAATAGGTGCAGGAGTAGGCCATTCGGCCCTTCGAGCCAGCAGCGCCATTCAATGTGATCATGGCTGATCATCCCCAATCAGTACCCCGTTCCTGCCTTCTCCCCATGGCAACTTGAATTTCACTACACCAATTAGTGTATGTGACAATAAATCAACATTATGAACCTTATATCCCTGACTCCACTATCTTTAAGAGCTCTATCTAGCTCTCTCTTGAAAGTATCCAGAGAACCGGCCTCCACCGCCCTCTGAGGCAGAGAATTCCAGACTCACAATCCTCTGTGTGAAAAAGTGTTTCCTCGTCTCCGTTCTAAATGGCTTACCCCCTTATTCTTAAACTGTGGCCCCTGGTTCTGGACTCCCCCAACATCGGGAACATGTTTCCTGTGTCTAGCGTGTCCAAACCCTTAATAATCCTATGTTTCAATAAGATCCTCCTCTCATCCTTCTAAACTCCAGAGTGTACAAGCACAGCCGTTCCATTCTCTCAGCATATGACAGTCTCACCATCCCGGGAATTAACCTGGTGAACCTACGCTGCACTCCCTCAATAGCAAGATTGTCCTTCCTCAAATTAGGGGACCAAAAATCCCCGCCATAATCAGGGGTTATGGGAGAAGGCAGGAGAATGGGGTTAGGAGGGAGAGATAGAACAGCCGTGATTGAATGGCAGAGTAGACTTGATGGGCCGAATGGCCTAATTCTGCTCCTATCTTTTATGAACATGATCCTGTATTTAATTGGGACAGGCAGCATCTCTGGAGAGACCCTTCTTCAGACTCGACCCGAAACGTCACCCATTCCTTCTCTCCAGAGATGCTGCCTGTCCCGCTGAGTTACTCCAGCATCTTGCGTTTACCATCGGTTTAAACCAGCATCTGCAGTTCCTTCCTGCCCGTATATTAATCAATTACTCATTGATTCTTCACCCGCCTTCAAAGTTGTAACCACATTAAATAAAACATTGTCAGACAAGTCAAATGTAATAAGTTATTATAAATATGGCCTCCATAAACAAAGAGTGATTAGTTGAGGACAGGACCGGCCCAAGGTGAACCTCGTAAAGTAATAACCGCAGAAGCACATCTTCCTACACATAACTGGTACAGAGATGATCATGGCAGGGTTGTCAGGGAGACAGAGAGGTCTTTACCCAGGAGTGGAAGCAGTCACCATCTCCAAATGACAGTGGTGGGTGCACGGAACTAGCTGCCGGAGGAGGTAGTTGAGGCTGGGACCATCACAGCGTTTAAGAAACAGTTAGACAGGTACATGGATAGGACAGGTGTGGAGGGATATGGGCCAAACGCGGGCAGGTGGGACTAGTGTAGCTGGGGCATGTTGGCCGGTGTGGGCAAGTTGGGCCGAAGGGCCTGTTCCTGTGCTGTGGGATGTGACTGTATTAGTGTGGGTGTTGGGGCCAGTCTGTGGGTGGGAATGTCAGTAAGTGTACACTGTTATACCATCTGTCATATTGTGGAGTGCTGGAATACACCCAAGCTGGCTATGAATGAACCGTGAGGAGCTGGGATTTATAATGGTGTTCCTGGGATGAACATGCTACTGGCGAGGCAGTGCAGACTGTGCAAGATAGTTCTGTGTGGCAGCATCGCAGTCACTGCCGGTCATGTTTACTCAAACGTGCTGTCCTCCACAGAGGAGATTTAAGCAAAGTGCCCCCAGTTACGTTCTGTCTCTGGCCCCGCACAAATATCAAAACTGCATTTAATTTTAATGCAACAACTTCAGCGTAAGCTGTGCCGCGACAGATTGTAGACTACAAGTGTCACAGAAGATGCGCAGAGTGCTGGAGTAACTCAGCGGGTCAGGCAGCATCTGTGGAGAACATGGATAGGTGACGTTTCACAGAGTGCTGGAGTAACTCAGCGGGTCAGGCAGCATCTGTGGAGGACATGGATAGCTGACGTTTCACAGAGTGCTGGAGTAACATCTATGGAGTGAAGGAATAGGCGCCGTTTCGGGTCGAGACCCTTCTTCAGTCTGATGTCAACCTCATCAGTGTAACCTCATCAGTCTGAAGAAGTGTCTCGACCCGAAACGTCGCCTATTCCTTCGCTCCACAGATGCTGCCTCACCCGCGGAGTTTCTCCAGCATTTTGTCTACTTTGATTTTTCCAGCATCTGCTGTTCCTTCTTCAACTTCTAGTAACTACATCTCTTTCGTGCAGTGTTGCAGATTGGTCTGAATCCTGAAATTCACAAGGTTTGATAAATCCTCCAACCTCTGGTGCTGAGAGTGTGAGTAATTCAGACAAGATATAAAATGACTGCCCAGACACTGGTGAACAAGGCCACGTCTCGACGGAAAAGACGTGTAATTAAAATAAAGAACCTTGAAAGTTAAAACGTGAAGTGAAGTGTGGCAAGATTTCCGCAGAAATCCCTTATTCAGCATTTTATTCATGCAGTCACCAAAGACGTGTCCCTGTCCCACTGTGGTCACTCCTTGTTCTCCCCGCTCCCGCCCAGCAGAAGGTACAGACGCTTGAAAGCGCGCACCACCAGACTCAGGAACAGCTTCTTCCCCTCTGTAATCAGGCTTCTGAACGGTCCTTCCACAAGCTACACGGTGGCGCAGCGGTAGAGTTGCTGCCTCACAGCGCCAGAGACCCCAGTTCGATCCTGGCCACGGGTGCTGTCTGTACGGAGTTTGTACGTTCTCCCCGTGACCTCGTAACCTGCGTAGGTTTTCTCCAGTCTCCTCCCACTCTCCAAAGACGGACAGGTTTGTAGGTTAATTGGCTTCAGAAAAATTGTAAATTGTCCCTAGTGTGTAGGATGATCACTGGTTGGCGTGGACCTGGCGGGCCGAAGGGCCTGTTTCCACACTGTATCACTAAACTAAACTAAATCTCCTCCGGCAGTTTGCACCATGAACCCACCACCGTCTGTGAAGAAGCACCTCTCTACATCGACCCCCTCTCACTTTACACCCATGCCCCCTTGATTTAGTTACCCTCTACACACACACACGCGCACGCACACACGTACGCCCGCACACACACACACGCACGCACGCGCACACACGCACGCGCACACACAGCACACACACACAGCACACACACACAGCACACATACACAGCACACACGCACACATACACACACGCACACACACACGCACAGCACACACACACAGCACACGCACACATATGCACACGTACACACCCACACACCCACACACATACACACACACACACATACACACATACGCACGCGCACACACACGTACACACACACACACACACACACACACGCACAGCACACACGCACACATGCACACGCGCACACATACACACGCGCACACACGCACACACGCACACACTCACACACTCACACACACCCACACACACCCACACCCACACACACCCACACACATGCACACACACTCACACTCACACACACCCACATGCATGCACACACACACCCATACACACACACACACACCCACACACACACCCCCCCCCACACACACACACTCACGTGCACACACGCGCACACACACGCTCACGCACGCACACACTCACACACACACTCACGCACACACTCACTCACACACACACACTCACAAATTCACACACCCACCCACACACTCACACACACACACTCTCACTCACACGCGCACACACACTCACACACACTCGCACACTCGCGCACACACGCACACGCACTCACACACACACACTCACACACTCACACCCACCCACACACTCACACACACACACACACTCACACACACTCACACACACACACTCACACACACTCACACACACACTCACACACACTCACACGCACACGCGCACACGCGCACACACACACACACGTCCCTGTCCCACAATCCATCAACACCACAAGCCCAGATGATGAGCAGCTTGTAAAACAGGGCAAGAAAAGATTTTATAGAAATTGATATATTTTATGTGACATAATTTAAAGGATGGAAACAATAAATAATAGTTTTCAAATACTCATCTCCAAGTCGTTCGTTAGTGGCTGCAAACTTTTTCTGTTCCTTTATCTTGCTCCAACACAGATGCCCCTCAACAGATGCCCCTCAACAGATGCCCCTCAACAGATGCCCTCAACAGATGCCCCTCAACAGATGCCCCTCAACAGATGCCCTCAACAGATGCCCCTCAACAGATGCCCCTCAACAGATGCCCCTCAACAGATGCCCCTCAACAGATGCCCCTCAACAGATGCCCCTCAACAGATGCCCCTCAACAGATGCCCTCAACAGATGCCCCTCAACAGATGCCCTCAACAGATGCCCCTCAACAGATGCCCCTCAACAGATGCCCCTCAACAGATGCCCTCAACAGATGCCCCTCAACAGATGCCCCTCAACAGATGCCCCTCAACAGATGCCCTCAACAGATGCCCCTCAACAGATGCCCTCAACAGATGCCCCTCAACAGATGCCCTCAACAGATGCCCCTCAACAGATGCCCCTCAACAGATGCCCCTCAACAGATGCCCTCAACAGATGCCCCTCAACAGATGCCCCTCAACAGATGCCCCTCAACAGATGCCCCTCAACAAGATGCCCCTCAACAGATGCCCCTCAACAGATGCCCCTCAACAGATGCCCCTCAACAGATGCCCCTCAACAAGATGCCCCTCAACAGATGCCCTTCAACAGATGCCCCTCAACAGATGCCCTCAACAGATGCCCCTCAACAGATGCCCCTCAACAAGATGCCCCTCAACAGATGCCCCTCAACAGATGCCCCTCAACAGATGCCCCTCAATGCCCCCGGTTTAAGGCCCCAGTTACAATTGGCGGCACGGTGGCGCAGCGGTAGAGTCGCTGCCTCACAGCGCCAGGCACCCGGGTTCCATCCTGACTACGGGTGCTGTCTGTACGGAGTTTGCACGCACGTTCTCCCCGTGACCTGCGTGGGTTTTCTCCAGGTGCTCCGGTTTCCTCCCACACTCCACCGGTGCACCACCACCGTGCTGCAATATTGGCTCCGTTTCTTCTCCCCAGACACTTGCTGACATCCTGACTCTCCCCAGCCGCCTCTGTGTGGTCAGCAGGGACAATCTCTTCACTGGAGCTGTCCGTGAATTCACCGCATCCACACAATGTTCACCAGCCAGATCTAATCAATTCTCTACACCACCAGTCTGTTGAATCAGAATGAAATGAGCTTGTCAATATTCATCGATGTGCATGAACTGCTTGCCTGCTTTGGTAATAAAGTCAATAGCGACTTAATTGAAACTTGCATTTTGTCCCGATTATAATTGCACAGCAGATGGGTTCCGTGGAGACGGGGAGGGGGAAGCAATACATCTGTTTGGGAGCTATTTGTTTTTGATTATTTCACTGACCTCTGTGTGGTCCCAAATCAGTGAAACATCAAACTCTGTTTGTTTTATCAGTAAATTGGCATCAGCAAGTTAGCATGGCTGCACGGAATAGATGGTGATTTATTGTGAAGTGTGAGAGAGAGGAAGCTGTGGTCAGTGTAGGACAGGGCTGGGGCAGCGACAACCTTACCCACGCCTGCCCGCGTCTCTGGGGAATCGCAACACTGCAATTAAATAACCAAGACTCTCACAGACATTTTAGCCTCATGTAAACATGGTTTCATTTGCACTTTTAAACTCATCCTAAAACAAAGTGAATTGCATTTTTTTTTAATGCATAAGAAGGAATTGCAGACGTTGGTTAAAATCGAAGGTAGACACAAAATGCTGGAGTGACTCTGCAGGACAGGCAGCATCTGTGGAGAGAAGGAATGGGTGATGTTTCGGATCGAGACCCGCAGGGATGCTGCCGGTCCCGCTGAGTTACTCCAGCATTTTGTGTCTACCTGCAGTTTGTTTTACACAGGGTTAGTGAATCAAGAACCAGAGGGCATGGGTTTAAGGTGAGAGGGGAAAGGGTTAGCAGGAACCTGAGGGGCAACTCGTTCATACAAAGGGTGGTGGGTGCATGGAAAAGCTGCCGGAGGAGATAAATGAGAACATTGAACATATTTAGTCAGGTAGACGGATTGGAAAGGTCTAGAAGAATCTGGGCCAAACCGAGGCAAAAGGAACTAATGGAGATGGTTCATCGTTGCTGGACAGCCTGGGCTGGAATATTATCTACCTGCACCGACCTATTTATTACCTGCCAGGTTGTGACCTGCCCATCCTCACTTCCAGCTCCCCCCCCCCCCCCCCCCCTCCCATCACCAATCAGTCTGAAGATAACCCGGAATATCACCTATCCATGTTCTCCACAGATGCTGCCTGACCCACTGAGTTACTCCAGGACTCTGTGAAACGTCACCTATCCATGTTCCCCACAGATGCTGCCTGACCCACTGAGTTACTCCAGCACTCTGTGAAACGTCACCTATCCATGCTCCCCACAGATGCTGCCTGACCCGCTGAGTTACTCCAGCACTCTGTGAAACGTCACCTATCCATGTTCCCCACAGATGCTGCCTGACCCACTGAGTTACTCCAGCACTCTGTGAAACGTCACCTATCCATGTTCCCCACAGATGCTGCCTGACCCGCTGAGTTACTCCAGCACTCTGTGAAACGTCACCTATCCATGTTCCCCACAGATGCTGCCTGACCCACTGAGTTACTCCAGCACTCTGTGAAACGTCACCTATCCATGTTCCCCACAGATGCTGCCTGACCCGCTGAGTTACTCCAGCACTCTGTGAAACGTCACCTATCCATGTTCTCCACAGATGCTGCCTGACCCGCTGAGTTACTCCAGCACTCTGTGAAACGTCACCTATCCATGCTCCCCACAGATGCTGCCTGACCCGCTGAGATGTGAAGAAACATCAAGAACCACTATTTCATTCTGTAAAAAGAGCAGCATGTGGCCACTCTGTATTCTCTGCAGGGTTTATCCACATCAAGAGGGAAGTGTCGGGAGATGTTTGATTTACTATTATCCGGCATTTGAATGTTGAGGGAAAGACCTATTCCCTGCGGACCAGGCATCACCTGAATGACAAATCTAAAAGCTCTGAATTAATATAAAAAGCAGCTTCAATAGACATTGTCAGGGGTGATGAATGTTTAGCCTGTCGTGCATCATCAGTGAAGGCCAGGCTAATTAGAACAACAGACCCAGTGTATCAGGGGTCTGGCACAAGGCGATGTATATGTGCCACACAACGTTTTAATGTGGGACCGCTTTTTATTTGAATATTGATCGGTTTTAAAGCTTTGCAGACGATCGATTAGATTTTGGAACAGTTTTGGAATCTGTGCAGATGGTTGATCTTTTAATCAAGGTGCGGTCTCCACGAGGGGCCATTTACAATTTTAACTGAAGCCCGATCGACCTACAAATCTGCACGTCCTTGTGAGCGAGGGAACCGGAGCCGTTCAGGCCAGGTCAGTCTAGTTTATTGTCCCGTGTACCGGGGTACAGTGGAAAGCTTTTGTTGCGTGCTAACCAGTCAGCGGAAAGACAATACATGATTACAATCGATCCAGTTACATGACAAGGGAATACCGTTTAGTGCAAGGTAAAGCCAGCAACGTCCGGTCAAGGATAGTCCGAGGGTCACCAAGGAGGTAGATAGTAGTTCAGCACCACTCTCTGGTTGTGGTAGGATGGTTCAGTTGCCTGATAACAGCTGGGAAGAAACTGTCCCTGAATCTGGTGATGTGCGTTTTCACACTCGGAAGCAACCCACGCGGTCACGGGGAGAGCATGCAAACACCATACAGACAGCACCCATTGAACCCTGGCGCTGTGAGACAGCAGCTCTACCCACTGCGCCACCGTGCCGCACCAAACCCACGATCATCCTTGTTTATTGGCCGCTCCAATGGATGCGATATGGTTCCTCCTAACGCCTTTCATCATTGGATTCAATCGCCAATAAATTCTCCAAATTCAATGCAAACAATCCATGTAAATTATTTGTATGAGTTGGCAATAATAAACGGAACTAAACCCTCTCTGTCTGTCTGTCTGTCTGTCTGTCTGTCTGTTTGTCTGCCTGTCTGTCTGTCTGTCCTGCCCCCCCGCACAGCAATGTCTGTCTGAGTGGTGGACAATGCTGCGCTGGTGTGAGAACATTGAGAACGTTACTCACTACCCAGCTGTGGACAGCACTCCGCAACATGGAGGAAGTAGAATCAATGAATGGCAGATGTTGGCTTACACCGAAGATCGACACAGAGTGTGGAGTAACTCAGCGGGTCAGGCAGCATCTGTGGAGAACATGGATAGGTGATTTGTTTGCATTGAAGGGGTCCTTCTCACCATATAGCAGTGGTCACTATCAGGCAGCTGAACGTCACCAGGTGTGAGCAGTCTGTGGCCACACTGTACACTAACCTCGACTCACAACCAGGGCCTGTTGGACACGACACACAACACATCAGCCACAGAGACCAAAGGATCCACTTGAGAAAATACTCAGCCTGTAATGAAAGCTCATCACATTTCTAAATTGTTTAGACTAAAAGGAAGTAAAGTTAACTGGGCCAAATAAACGCACTCTGTGTCTCACACCTGTCAAATATGGTAATTCTGCACTGACCTGACTCCAGAGAAGAATCTCTAACAAGATTAATTTATTACGTTCAAGAATTTTGCTAAAGACGGTGAACTGTGATAAAGATTGTGACAGTTCATTTAAAATATAATCGGAAGACAGTCAGTCGTTGTCACAGTGAATCTAAGTGGAGGAATGTGGTATCAGGGGAGAGGGGCTTTAAATGACGTGTATCATTAATTTATACAGGAGACCTGATTGTTACTCTCTGAGGATGTGATGCTGTTTTTAGGCCAGAGTTTGATCATTAACTCATTTTGCTGCAAGCCCCGTATAGAAACCTGATCTCATAATTATGAAAATTATCTGGGCCACGTTAGACAAAGTTTCTAATTCCGTCAGATGTGAAAGTTGTGTCAAGGATCTTGTCGATGCCAGGAAGTGGAAGAATGGACATGTAGGCGTTTGGACCGTGGCAGATCATAGTTGGGCTTGGCACGCATTGTGGGCCGAAGGGCCTGTTCCTGCACTGTGTTCTAGGTTAACTCAGGACATGGACGGTCTATGCACCATCATCAAGGCCACAGTCTAACTGTTTCTTTAACGTTGGGATAGTCCCAGCCTCAACTACCTCCTCTAGCAGCTCGTTCCATACACCCACCACCCTCTGTGTGAAAATGTTACCCCTCAGATTCCTATTAAATCTTTTCCCCTTCACCTTGAACCTATGTCCTGTGGTCTTCAATTCCCCTACTCCGATCAAGAGACTCTGTGCATCTACCCGATCTATTCCTCTCATGGTTTTGTACACCTCTATAAGCTCACCCCTCATCCTCCTGCGCTCCATGGAATAGAGACCCAGCCTGCTCAACCTCTCCCTGTAGCTCACACCCTCTAGCCCCGGCAACATCCTCGTGTGTGTATATATTTATATTTTCTTCCATGACATATATGAACTGTGTTTACCATGTGACTGGGACTGTTTGAGCTCCGTGCGGTAAGTGTTCAGGGTTCCATTGCTGATCTGGGGGGGTTGATGTTGAATGACACGGAGCTGGTTTAAAGGCAAGGTGTGTGTGTGTGAAGCATGTCTGCTCACTTTGGAATGGCGTGTTGTACTAGATGTGTGAGGATAGGGTCCTTGTAGAAGGGCGGAGTGGATGGCTCGGTGGGGAGATCAATGCAGTCGGTGACTGGTTTCAGTTTAGTTACGTTTAGAGATACAGCGCGGATACAGGCCCTTTGGCCCATCGGGTCCGTGCCGACCAGCGATCACCGCACAACGACACTATCCTACACACACTAAAGGCACTCATTTACACGTGCAAACTCCGTACAGACAGCACCCGTAGTCGGGATGGAACCCGGGTCCCTGGCGCTGTGAGGCAGCAACTCTACCGCTGCGCCATCGTGCCGACATGGAGACCATTTGTCATCTTTTATCACATTTCAAAATTAATGAAATAAATGTCTCAAAATCGATGCGGAGAAAATCGCATTAATATTATAACTAACTGAAGGGCAGTTCATTTACTTCAATAAATATGGAAAAGAGCTGGATGGATGTTGTGGCATCTATGAATTATTGGCACTAAATTATGTGCAAGTATAAATTGATTTTTTTTAATACTTTCTTATATGTCATCCAGGAAGTTTTAAAATTACAATGTTAAAATAGGAGCAGAAGTTCAGATTGACAAGACTCTCTCTGGGTGCAAACATCGCCTATTTCATAAGGTCATAAGTTCGTAAGTGATAGGAACAGTATTAGGCCATTTGGCCCATCAAGTCTACTCTGCCATTCAATCACGGCTGAGCTATCTCTCCCGCCTAACCCCATTCTCCTGCCTTCTCCCCATAACCCCTGACACCCGCACTGGTCAAGAATAGTAAGATTAAATGAGAACTTACCAGTTTGAAGTTTGATCTTTATTTTATGAGGAGTTGCGATGAGGGATTACGTGAAGACCCCGCCAGCACGCATGCGCGACATTCTTCAAAGCAGTGGTGTGAAATCACAGATAGCAATGTAGACTAACATAGTAAGATAAGAGAGAACTTCCATACCAGTTGAACTTTATAATAGAGGGTTCTGGGAGCGGAGGGCACGTAATCCCTCATCGTAACTCCTCATAAAATAAAGATCAAACTTCAAACTGGTAAATTCTCATTTAATCTTACTATTTTACTTCGGAGTCACGTGAGTGACTACGTGAAGATTTCAAAGCTCTGTGATTTCATGCCCTGGAAACGAGTCCATGCTCACACATTGCCATGCTGGGATTAGAGGATGAACGTATTTCAGACATGACACTGGCTGAAAAACAAAATAGGTATTTATTCATACCAAAACAAAATATATCCCACATAGGGTAATTATTTAGCAGTACTCAAAATTTTTCCTGCAAAAGTGTCAGGAGAGGCCACGGGTTTGTTATAGAAGCGCTGGAATGTCTTCTCATTGCTCCAACCCGCTGTGGCCAGGATGTGGTCCATGGGTACTTCCATCATCCTAGCCGCCGAAGTAGATGCAGCCCTGGTGGAGTGAGATTTGAAGACATTAGTGTCCACCCCCGCTGCATCTAACACCACCCTTAACCATCTTGATATGGTTTGCACCGTGACTTTGTGATGGGGCCATTTATGGCTTATAAGCAAAGCTTTCTCCGTGCCCCTTAGAGTCTTTGTGACTTTGATATATTGTAATATCAGTGTAACGATGCAGAGTCGAGTATCTGCAGGATAAGCTTGAAACTCTAATGCTTGTCCAGACGAACCGGGTCGGTCTTGTTTTAACAGCCCCTGTATAAGAAAAGTTATTTTGCTATTAGTGATTGTCATGGCGTCCATACTTAACTTGTGTAGGGACTGGACCCATTGTGCTGTGACAAGTGCCATAATCATTACCATTTTATAGGTGAGCTTGTCCAAGGTGAGCCCCGTATTGGGTGTCCATCCTCGTAACATAGTCAAGACTATGCTAATATCCCACGTATGGTTGTATCTGGGCCTAGGGGGATTGGAATTAAATATTCCCCTCATTAGTTTAGACACTAATGGGTGAGATCCAATAGCCAGATGATCACTCCCTTTGCCCAGATAATTCGATAGAGCACTGCTTGCACAGTTGATGGCACTGTAGCTTAATCCTTCATCGTGGTGAAGGGTAGCCAGGAATTCCAGAACTTCCGTGATGGTGGCCGTTTCATAGGTAGTGTTCGTTGTAGTGCAGAACACTTCCCACTTCCTGATATAGGTCAGGTACTGTTTCCTGGTGGACTCCCTGCATGACGCTGAGATGGTATTTATTGTTCTGTCGGTGAGTCCGTATCCCAGAAGTGGCCGTTTCAGAATCTGCAAATTAACAGGTCCATGCGGTCCTGACATGGATGGCTATCCCCTGTAACGGGATGTATCAATAAACTAGGTCGTTTGTTGACCCGGATGCAAGGTTCTGTGGCCATCTTCTGTACTGCTGGGAACCATGGTTTGGTAGGCCAGTCGGGCACAACCAAAATACCCGATGCGGAGTCTTGTCTTATTTTTTGCAAGACCCGACTGATGAGGCAGAAGGGGGGAAATGCATAGCAGAACAAATCCCCCCAATGTAGCGAGAAAGCGTCCATCGCTACTGCCCCTGGGTCTGGTTCCCAAGCAACATATGTTGGAAGTTGGTGATTAAGTCTGGATGCAAAAAGGTCGATATCTGGTGTCCCATAACGTTCTATAATATCCGTAAACACTTTCCGATCCAACATCCATTCTATGTTGTTGTTGAATTTTCGTGATCTGGTGTCTGCCACTGTGTTTAGCTTACCTGGAAGGTAAGTGGCTGAGATCCAAATTTCCCTTTGCAGACACCAGTGCCAGATATTATTAGCCAATTCATCACATGATATCGACTTTATTGCACCCATATGATTAATATAGGCCACCACTGTGGTGTTGTCAATTTGTAACCTGACATGCAACTGGTGCATATCTGAGCAGTATGCCCTAAGTCCATGAAATGCTCCCAGCATTTCTGAATAATTAATCCCTAATGATTTGAATAGGGTTAGCTCTTGTGCACTCCATCTGCCTCCACAGCTTGTGGTGGTATTAGTTGCTCCCCAACCTTTAGCACTGGCATCAGTTTGTAAGATAACCGAGGGATTCATAATAGTGATGGGGTTAGAACAAAGCTGTGCATTTTCTATCCACCAATTTAATTCAGATTTTGCCTTTTCTGATAGTTTCATAGGCCTGTCAAAATGGCCTGCATGATTTTTGAGAGCTATAATTTTTGCTCTTTGAAGGTTTTGATAATGGAGTGGCCCAAATTGTACTGCAGGAAATGCAGCCACTATTTTCCCAATCACTCTGGCTACTTGCCGAATAGATGGATCCCTGATGCCAGTGAGGCTCCTGCATGCTTCTATCAAGTCCACCACCTTGTTAGGTGGTAAGGTGTTAGACATTTGCACCAAGAGAACCCCAAATAATCCATGGTAGTGGAGGGTTCCAATTTCGATTTAGCTGGATGTATGATATATCCCAGCTTTTGAAAAAGATGTTTTGTGGCTAGAACTGCCAATGTAGCCATCTCCAAATTCTCCCCGACAATGAGGATATCATCAAGGTAGGCCATGACAATATGGTTTTGTTTCCTTAAATAGGCTAGAGCTGGTTTCAATATTTTGGTAAACAGCCTGGGTGCTGATGATAACCCATTGGGTAAGGCTTTATATTGCCATAATTGTCCCATCCAGATAAATTTCAGGTATTTCCTATGATCCTTATGTATAGGTACTGAATAGTATGCATCCTTAAGATCAATGCAAGCCATGTAGTACCTTTCAGATATTAGCTGTCTAGCCGTGACAAAAGTGTCCATTTTAAAATGAACATACTGAACGGAAGTATTTAATTCGGTCAGATCTATAATGATGCGGCACCCGCCATCTTTTTTATTTTTAGTAAATATATTCGATACGAACTCCTGAGATTCTCTGATAGTCTTCTCAATTACCCCTTTGTTAATTAATCTTGATAGTTCAGCATGGCCTGCCGTTCTTTCTTTTTGTGAAAGTATAAACTTTCGGCTAGGCGAATGCTGAACTGGGGTAGGGAGTTCGTGAATAAACTCAATTTTATATCCCTGAATACTTCTGAGTATGTAAGGATCAGAGGTAAAGGTGCGCCATACTTCATGAAACAAGTGCAACCGTCCCCCCACATTAGATGAATTTAGACATGCAATGTTCCTGAGGGAACCAGACCCACCTACCTCCATGGTTACTGCCGGTGTTGCGGTCTTTGCCCTTGCTTCTTGTGTTGCTGTGTTGCTGAGTTGTAGGGATGGCGCATTTTCCAAGAAGGCCGGGCTGGGCCATGGCCTAAAAAAGACCGTTGTGCAGGTGGGCCGGCCTTCGAGCTTTCACCACCGGACGGTCTGTTATAGTATCGCTGTCCGGTGGGTGTGTAGGGGTGCTGCCGCTGCTGATAGTGGGGTTTGGAAGTACCAGGTACCTTAATCAGGCCTATAGCCTTGGCCTCCTCATCCAGGTCTTTCACCTGTTTTGGAAGGTTATCCCCAAACAGCAGATTAGGTGGTTGCAAGTTACCTGACCTGCATAACCCCGCAAATTTGGGATTAAGTGCAGGTTTGATGATGCTCTTCCGATAGCTATTTATTTCGAACTGTGTGTTACACAGCAAAGCCAGAGCATCTTGCAGTTCTTCTGGTAACTCCACCCCTACAGCAGTCCTGGCCACTGCTGTAATCCCGGCGGCCAATAGTTTCAGAATCCTCTGAAGCTTGATTTCCTGCCCTCTAATAGTAGGGCTCATGCTCCCCCATATAGGGTTATTCACCGCAGGAACATTCAAAGAGTTACAATTCTCAGGAGCGAGATACTTCTCAGCTGTTGCATTAACGGCTTGCTCCTGAAGCTGGTTGGTAGCCATAATGCTGGCTGCCAGCTTCTGGTGAACAGGCAGTCCTTTCTGAGTAGGAACGGCATGTTTGTTCACCATATCCAGTAACTCTTCTTGCACCCCTGACACTGCTGGTTGTTCAGCCAAATCCCCCTCTTCAGGGTCAGCCCAGTTCTGACCCCTAATGCTCCCCTGCGAAGAGGGTGAGACATTTGGCAGTCCATGATAGGATTCTGCCGTGGGCCTGTGAAGAGGCCCACTGTGACTCTGCCCCTGCAAAAGCAGGTCACGCTGGAGCAACTGCTCCATCATCCGCTCCATGCGGGAGAGACGCCCGCCATCGCTATCAGCGAATGGGGTGTCTTCGGGTCCGGACCCAGCTGAGTCAACGGCCCCGTCCGACTTCCGGGTGGTTTTGCCGCCCGACCGCGGCGCACCTGCGGTCCTTATCGGCGAGAAGTTGGGAGCTGCCGGTAACACCTGCAGCTCTGGAGTAACGGCACGCTGCTGGCTGCTTCCCACAGCAGCGGATTTTGCTGCTGCTCTCTTTGATTTCCGCGACTCCATGTTGGGTTTTTTCCTGTAAGCAAGAAAAACACCGAGTCACCACGCTCACCACTACAGGTGAGACTTACCTTCCGTAAGTTTTTAAACTTACGCTGGAGGAGCGATCCTCCTCCCGACTGTCGCTTCCGCAATGCGTTCGACGATATGTCGTGCATGCGTGCTGGCGGGGTCTTCACGTAGTCACTCACGTGACTCCGAAGTAAAATCTAACTATCTCTGCCTTAAAAATATCCATTGACTTGGCCTCCACAGTCTTCTGTGGCAAAGAATTCCACAGATTCACCACCCTCTGGCTAAAGAAATTCCTCCTCATCTCCTTCCTAAAGGAACATCCTTTAATTCTGCTGATGTGACCTCTAGTCCTGGACTCTCCCACTAGTGGAAACATCCTCTCCACATCCACTCTATCCAAGGCTTTCACTATTCTGATTGCCGGTTGACATACAACAGTTGGCCACTGTACAACACTATCCAAGCTGTGGACGGGCTGTCGGGACAAAGCCGTGTTCCTGCTGCTGAACGATGTCACAGTTTTTAATACACCGGCTGAAATGATGCTTCTCCAAGAGAAGCCTCAATTGTCCACCCTGCTCTATTGGCCGGGCTCTGCCATCACTGCTAATGACCGACAATTTAAAATACATCTGTAGCTCTGTGTGAAGCTGCTTGAAGGGTCTGCGGTCCACCAATCCCAGCATAATGTTCCTAGCGGCTGTGAGAGACGGGGCAACGCACACCCTGACCATGGCACGTCTCACATTGGCCAACAAGCAACGCCATCTAAGCTGCCCAGCCGACTCCCCCCACTGGACATCACCCCCCCCCACTGGACATCACCCCCCCACTGGACATCACCCCCCCCACTGGACATCACCTCCCCCACACTGGACATCACCCCCCCCCACTGGACATCACCCCCCCCACACTGGACATCACCCCCACACTGGACATCACCCCCCCCCCACTGGACATCACCCCCCCCACTGGACATCACCTCCCCCACACTGGACATCACCCCCCCCCACTGGACATCACCTCCCCCACACTGGACATCACCCCCCCCCCCCACTGGACATCACCCCCCCCCACTGGACATCACCCCCCCCACTGGACATCACCCCCCCCACACTGGACATCACCCCCCCCCCACTGGACATCACCCCCCCCCCACTGGACATCACCTCCCCCCACACTGGACATCACCCCCCCCACTGGACATCACCCCCCCCACTGGACATCACCCCCACACTGGACATCACCCACACTGGACATCACCCCCCCCCCCACACACACACTGGACATCACCCTAGACTAGACTGGACTAGACTGGGTGGCGGAGACTGTCGGTGAGGAGCCAGGTCCGTGTGGCCAGAGCTGGTGACCATTGTGCGGTCACTCTGTGCGGTCACTCTGTGTTGTGGATCAAGCTCAACGAGGAAGGGAGCAATCCCGAGCAATCTGTAACTATGTCCCCAATCCATGTTCTCCACAGATGCTGGGATAGAGGGGGAGGGGGTGGAGGGGGAGGGGAGAGAGAGGGGGGGGGGAGAGAGAGGAGGGGAGAGAGAGGAGGGGAGAGAGAGGGGGGGGAGAGAGAGGGGGGGAGAGAGAGGAGGGGACAGAGAGGGGGGGGGAGAGAGGGGGGGGAGAGAGAGGGGGGGGAGAGAGAGGGGGGGGAGAGAGAGGAGGGGAGAGAGAGGGGGGGAGAGAGAGGGGGGGGAGAGAGAGGGGGGGGGAGAGAGAGGGGGGGGAGAGAGAGGAGGGGAGAGAGAGGGGGGGGGAGAGAGAGGAGGGGACAGAGAGGAGGGGAGAGGGGGGGAGAGAGGAGGGGGAGAGAGAGGAGGGGAGAGAGGGGGGGAGAGAGAGGAGGGGAGAGAGAGGAGGGGAGAGAGAGGGGGGGGAGAGAGAGGGGGGGGGAGAGAGAGGGGGGGGGAGAGAGAGGAGGGGAGAGAGAGGGGGGGGAGAGAGAGGGGGGGGAGAGAGAGGAGGGGAGAGAGAGGGGGGCAACATTCCAACACCAGTCACTAATATCTATACAGTGGCCACGTTGATAACTATGTACAGCTGACTTGTACGTTTCACCACCAGTTACAGAATCATTTCACATCCTGTCACTAGAATTTATACGTTCAGGGAAGAACTGCAGATGCTGGAAAAATCCAAGGTAGACAACAAGGAACAGGCGTAGTTTCGGGTCGAGACCCTTCTTCTGATGTCGGGGGATGGGGTGTCGGGAAAAAGAAAGGAAGAGGCGGAGACAGTAGAACGTGGGAGAACTGGGAGGGGGAGGGGAAGGAGGGAGAAAGCAGGGACTATTTAAAATTAGAGAAGTCAATGTTCATACCGCTGGGGTGTAAACTACCCAAGCGAACTATGAGGTGCTGTTCCTCCAATTTGCACTGGAGGAGGCCCAGGACAGAGAG
The DNA here is from genome assembly GCA_963514005.1 of Raja brachyura. The sequence continues at coordinate 47,648,861 of OY740800.1, read as the reverse complement.
GTCGGATTGGTAAAGGGAGGGGGAGTTGAAGTGCTGAGCCACCGGGAGATCAGGTTAGTTATTGTGAACCATCCCACACAATGCACAAATCCTACAGTGGAGATCACATCTACCCCCCGAATGATCTGCATTCCCCAGCAAAGCTGCCCATCCCACTCAATTACTCCAGCACGTTGTGCCTTCATTGGTAACCCCGCATCTCCTTCTGTCAGCAGCTTATAAAGACTCGAAGCAAATACGACTTACATGAGAATCATTCCGTTTGTACGTTACTCAAGCACTTTGTGTCTTTTTTTGTAAACCAGCATCTGCAGTTCCTTGTGATTCCATTGTTTAAAAAGCTAACTGGACTACGGAAGTTCCTACCCAGGTGGTAACAAAAGCCTCGTTCCATTGTTCACAGCTTTTATATGTATAATTAGAATAAATATCCTGTACACTTATTGCATGACATCACCAAATATAATTTATCAAAAGTGTTATAAAATTATGGTGCGAAAGTGATGTATTTGGAATGACATTTTGTCATTTTATATTTAGTACACAACAAAAATACTACTTATGTCATTCTTTGCCTTATTAATCTTCGGGAATGTACAATCTGATTCATGCCAGTGTTTGAGACCCTGAGGCTTGGTTGTCAAAGAGTGAAACAAAATGCCGGAGTAACTCAGCGGGACAGGCAGCACCTCTGGAGAGAGCGAATGGGTGACGTTTCAGGTCGAGACCCTTGTGAAGAAACGTCACCTTTCCAAGTTGGAGAATGCGGGAGAACAAGATGGTCACGGTGGTGCAGCGGTAGAGTTGCTGCCTTACAGCACTTGCAGCATCAGAGACACGACTACGGGTGCTGTCTGTACGGAGTTTGTACGTTCTCCCTGTGACCGCGTGGGTTTTCACCGAGATCTTTGGTTTCCTCCCACACTCCAAAGACGTGCAGGCATGCAGGTCCGTGTCCTTGGTATAAGTATAAATTATCCCCAGTGTGTGTAGGGTAGTGTTAATGTGCGGGGATCGCTGGTCGGCACGGACTCGGTGGGCCGAAGGGCCTGTTTCTGCGCTGTATCTCTGAACTAAATTCCCTTCTGATGAAGGCTCTCGAACCCAAACTTCCTACCGACTTACGCTGTTAATTTAACCTTTTCCTCACACATTTAAAACGAATCGTCACATGTCGCTTGGGCACTTGTTCAGCGTTCAAACTGAAATAAAGGCAGGGTTATCTTGATGCTAAACAGTTTATCCGAGAAGCCCAGGAAACTGATTTATCATGTTTAACAGCCCGATATTAAACTGAAAATTGCCGCAGCTTATCAAATGTTGCCTTGTTAAATTTAATTCTCCAGGACATCTTTACCTTGTGGAGACTTTGAATGGGTAATCGATTCAGTGTGTTGTTTTTCAATGTTATACTTGTCAGAGTAAGCCTGACTTATGTATTGTAACAGTCTCAATGGGCGCAGAGAAGATTCACGAGGATGTTGCCAGGACTAGAGGGTGTGAGCTACAGGGAGAGGTTCAGGCTGGGACTCTGCACCTTGGAGCGCAGGAGGATGAGGGGTGGTCTTATACAGGTGTATAAAATCATGAGACGAATAGATCGGGTAAATGTAGAGAGGCTCGTGCCCAGAAATCAAGAACCAGAGGACACAGGTTCAAGGTGAAGGGGAAAAGATTTAATAGGAATCTGAGGGGTAACTTTTTCACACAGAGGGTGGTGGGTGTTTGGAACAAGCTGCCAGAAGAGGTAGTTGAGGCTGGGTCTATCCCAATACTTAAGAAGCAGTTAGACAGGTACATGGATAGGACAGGTTTGGAGGGATACAGAGCAAACGCAAGCAGGTGGGACTAGTGTAGCTGGGAACGTTGGCCGGTGTGGGGCAAGTTGGGCTGAAGGGCCTGTTTCCACACTGTATCACTCTATGACTAGTGTAGATGGGACATGTTGGCCGGTGTGGGCAAGTTGGGCTGAAGGGCCTGTTACCATGCTGTATCTAAATGGTGGCTGTTACTCTGCCCGCAGTCACTGGTGGAGGGGATATCGCAGACTGTGGTGGCTGGATATTGGGTTGTCTTTCACATGAAGCTGTGTCTACACCCTGTATATTCACGATGCCTTCACCCAATGCAGCGGGGCCAGGGGTCTCAGCTGAGGACAGATGGACGCACACTAACGGCTGTTCACTAGAAGATTGGATAGAGAATCTCAGACAGACACACAGTGCTGGAGTAACTCTGTGGGACAGGCAGCATCTGTGGATAGAAGGAATGGGTGACATTTCGGGTCAAGACCCTTCTTCAGACAAAATATGACGGGGTGACCTCAGGTGTGGATGACCTAGTGGGTGACTAGACCTTCCCCCCCTCGCCCTCCCCACCCCCCCCCCCCCCCCCCCCCCACTCCGTCTCCCTGACCCACAGACCACAGTCAACACCTCCTCCACCCTGGGGCTCCACAATGATGTGTCTCCAATGCTGGTCCATGGTCTCCCAGTAATGGTACTGCTGCTGGCTGGTGGCATTGGCAGATACATCAGCTGCAATGTCCAGTCCAGATTGTTGTCACGTGTACTGAGGTACAGTGAAAGGCTTCTGTTCCATGCTCAGCAACTCGATAGGCCGATTGGTCTAATTCTGCTCCTATCACTTGTGACCTTATGACCTGACCTACAAACCTGCACATTTATGGGATTGTAAAATATGTAACAGATTCTGATTCTTGCGCAGAGATCAGGAGACAAATATTCCACTGGAGATTGTGGGCAGCGACCTGTGAGCAGCACAAGTGCCCGCCCGGTATAACATCAGTGTGGATCGAGCACAAGATCGATGAAACACTTTCTGTATCTCTGACAGACACAGCAGTTTAGAAAGACTTATCTCGACATGCAAAGCCTAGCACATTCAAACTGTTCCTTCTGTGCTTCCACTGAATTATTTAATTTACTGCCAGGGGTAAGAAATATTGGAGACAAGGTTCCAGCTCTCAGCAACGTTGTGGAACCACACGTCTTGGTGCAGGCGGCAAAATCAATTCATGTTTGCATTCCTCGTCTGATGATTCCCGTTAAATTAATTAATTTAAAAATACATTCATCTTGTCAAATATTAATTTTATTTATTTCCCATAAAAGCAACTCATAATCCCAGTCAGAAGGGTCCCATCCGAAACGTCACCTATCCATGTTCTCCACAGATGCTGCCTGACCCACTGAGTTACTCCAGCACTCTGTACCTTTTCTTTTGTAAAACACCATCCGCAGTTCTCTCTTTTTAAACACCACGATGGTATCTGCCTCCACCACCACCACCCCTGGCAGCGCGTTCCAAGCCCCCACCCTCTGTGTAAAAACACATCAAGAGTCAAGAATGTTTTATTGTCAAATGTCCCAAACAGAAGAATGAGATTGTCACAATATACCCCATATATCTCCTATAGACTTTGCCCATCACCTGTAGCTCTGCCCTTTCACACCCACTCTTTGAACGAGATTCTGTCTCTCCTGTCTCTGCCTCTCGTAGTTCGATACACTTCTATCCCCTCAACTCCCAGCAAGCCAAGTCAGCGTCACCTCTCCCTGTAGCTAATACCCCTGTGATCCAGGCAGCATTGTGGCAAACCTCCTCCGTACTGTCGATTGGTATAGATTATTAAACAGGCGAGGTGGTGAGAACAGTACAGTACAGCACAGGAACAGGCCCTTCAGCCCGCAATGTCTGTGCTCATAATGTGTTATTCTTAATGTTTTATGTTTTATTCTTAATGGTTGGGCGGAGCATCAAGGCAAATTCCTTGTATGTGAACCCTTGGCCAATTCATTCAACATGATGCCATTCGTTAAACCAATCTCCTCTGCCTGCACATGATCCAGCTCCCCCATTCCCCCCATATCTAGTGATACGTCTGAAAGCTTTATGAAGGCCAGGCGACCATACATTGGTTCAGTTGTAATGAAACATTAGTGTTTATTATTTAAAGTCAACGTTTCACTGGTTAGTTGGGAGGGATCATTGAGACGAGAGTGTGAGAGACAGGGAGATCAACGCTGTGTGTGTTCTCGGAGACGCGTTCTCTCGACCCCTCGCACACAATCCCAGTTATAACTTGGATCACAATGAGTAACGCAGCTGGTCAATTAACTTTGTGTAGCGTTGTGAGCGTCAGAACCTTGCCGACGTTGTCTACTGCCTGGGTCAGGTCTGCTGGGGGATTTTACCCAGCTTTAGTTTAATTCAGAGATACCGCGCAGAAACAGGCCCTTCGGCCCACCGAGTCTGCACCGACCAGCGATCCCCGCACTCTAACACTATCCTACACACACACACACACACACACGAGGGACAATTTTTACACCAAACCAATTAACCTACAAACCTGTACGTTTTTGGAGTGTGGCCGTTCATGGGGAGAACGTGCAAACTCCGCACAGACAGCACCCGTAGTCGGGATTGAAGCCAGGTTTCTGGGGCTGCAAGCACTGAAAGGCAGCGACTTTACCGCTGTGTCTCGGTGCGGCTTGATGCGGTGCGGGGTTGAATGCAGAAACAAGCATCCTACTGTACCTAGGTACATGTGACAATCGAGCATGTTTGAAGCATTGAAGATTCATGCGGCTGACACTGACAGCTCGCCACCCCCACCCAGTGGCCACAGCCTGCAACAGCGCAAGACTAACAAATGGACAAATGCACTTTATTCGGACTTTTTTTAAAGTTCGTCAACAAGCCAGAACATTTAAAAATATCACATCAAAGAGCAAAAAAGTCCCCGCGCCTTCATTATTGGTGATTTCGGGCTGTTGAAGTAAATATGTTGTGATTTAGAATAAACCCAGTGAGCAGTTGTACACAGTGAGTAGATGTATACTAACTACAAATATAATGTGGTGTTAAATTGCCTTCCTTTGTAAAGCGGTGCCTGCAGTTCATTGTTTCTATATATTATTTAATTAGTTCATTCATGGATACGCAATAGAAACAATTATTCTGAGCAAAACATAGACTTTATGTGCTTTTACATTGAACAAACTTTTGATAAATTGCACAATGCAGATCATTTAGTCGTGGAATGGTGAAATAAGGTCATAAGGAATAGGAGCAGAATTAGGCCATTTGGCCCATCAAGTCTACTCCACCATTCAATCATGGCTGATCTATCTCTCCCTCCTAACCCCATTCTCCTGCCTTCTCCCCATAACCTCTGACACCCGTACTGATCATGAATCTATCTATCTCTGCCTTAAAAATATCCACTCGGCCTCCACAGCCTTCTGTGGCAAAGAATTCCACAGATTCACCCCCTCTGACTAAAATGGCAACAGCACAGAAGAGGCCAGTCGGCCCATTCAGTGTGTGCTGGCCCTTGTGGACATTCTGTTCACCCAACGACCTCTCTATCCCCTCAGCCCTACATCACGGTGGCGCAGTGGGTAGAGCTGCTGCCTCACAGCGCCGAAGACACGGGTTCAATCCCGACTGGGGGTGCTGTCTGTACGTGCAGGTTTGTGGGTTAATTGGCTTGGTATAAGTGTAAATTGTCCCTAGTGTGTGTAGGATAGTGTTAGTGTGCGGGGATCGCTGGTCAGTGCGGACTTGGTGGGCCGAAGGGTCTGTTCCCACGCTGTATCTCTGAACTAAACAAACCCGCACGTCTTTGGGAATTGGGAGGGAACGGGAGGAAGCCCATGCGGTCACGGGGAGAACAGGTAAATTCCACACAGACAGCAGCTGATGTCAGGATCGAACCAGGGTCTCTGGCGCTGTGAGGCAGCAGCTGTACTGGTATAATGACGGCTCTACACTGTGTGATTGTGTAGAGAACAGATTAAAACTGCATCACTTGCAAAACAGGAGTCAAAGCAGCGAGCTACCTTGCTCTTCTCAAACCGATAAGCAGTCACCTTTTGTTAACCTTAGCCTGATTATAAACCTTCGCTGATCCGCAAACAGGATTTAAACACCATGACTTGAGGCTCTGGTTTCTGGCGATCTACAAATTGTTCTCAATTCTCCATATTATATAAACAGTATTTAAATCCTCTCTCTAGAAGATGTTGATTACATTGTAATGGCCATCTTATCCCATCTGTTACCGAGCAAATTAACTGGAGTGTGGCAATTCTTCACCAGAGGCAGTTTTACCATTAGTTCCCACTGCTTTCATTAGAGAGAATAGGTTTGTTAATTTTCAGTTATGCTAAATAACATTCTTCATTCCACTAAAGAATCTTCTGTGCTCTCGCTGTAGTTACTGGTTTTACACGGGTCAACTTTGCGACTGGTGCTGACTTTCAAGCCATATCTTTTACACGGGTTCATTCCTTGCCGAGACGGTAACAATCGCAGAGTTGTGAATGTGGCCCAGTCCGTCACACAGACCACACTCCCCACCATTGTAGATGTGGCCCAGTCCGTCACACACACCACGCTCCCCACCATTGTAGATGTGGCCCAGTCCGTCACACAGACCACACTCCCCACCATTGTAGATGTGGCCCAGTCCCACACACAGACCACACTCCCCACCATTGTAGATGTGGCCCAGTCCCACACAGACCACACTCCCCACCATTGTAGATGTAGCCCAGTCCCACACAGACCACACTCCCCACCATTGTAGATGTAGCCCAGTCCCACACACACCACACTCCCCACCATTGTAGATGTGGCCCAGTCCATCACACGGACCACACTCCCCACCATTGTAGATGTGGCCCAGTCCCACACAGACCACACTCCCCACCATTGTAGATGTGGCCCAGTCCCACACACACACCACACTCCCCACCATTGTAGATGTGGCCCAGTCCGTCACAGACCACACTCCCCACCATTGTAGATGTGGCCCAGTCCCACACACACACCACACTCCCCACCATTGTAGATGTGGCCCAGTCCCACACACACCACACTCCCCACCATTGTAGATGTGGCCCAGTCCATCACACAGACCGCACTCCCCACCATTGTAGATGTAGCCCAGTCCCACACACACCACACTCCCCACCATTGTAGATGTGGCCCAGTCCCACACACACCACACTCCCCACCATTGTAGATGTGGCCCAGTCCATCACACAGACCGCACTCCCCACCATTGTAGATGTGGCCCAGTCCCACACAGACCACACTCCCCACCATTGTAGATGTAGCCCAGTCCCACACACACCACACTCCCCACCATTGTAGATGTGGCCCAGTCCCACACACACCACACTCCCCACCATTGTAGATGTGGCCCAGTCCCACACACACCACACTCCCCACCATTGTAGATGTGGCCCAGTCCCACACACACCACACTCCCCACCATTGTAGATGTGGCCCAGTCCATCACACAGACCACACTCCCCACCATTGTAGATGTGGCCCAGTCCCACACAGACCACACTCCCCACCATTGTAGATGTGGCCCAGTCCCACACAGACCACACTCCCCACCATTGTAGATGTGGCCCAGTCCCACACAGACCACACTCCCCACCATTGTAGATGTGGCCCAGTCCCACACAGACCACACTCCCCACCATTGTAGATGTGGCCCAGTCCCACACAGACCAGACACATTAACTCCACCCACGAGTCACACTGGGAGTTGTAGATGAGATGGGGAGGGGGGGTTACCTGAGACCGGAGAGGTCAGTGTTCGTACAGTTGGGTGCGAGTTACCCGTGGAATATGAGGCGCCGTTCCTCCAGGTTGCGTGTGGCCCCACACTGTCAATGGAGGAGGCCCAGGTTGGACAGAATTTGGTGAATAACACAGACCCCCAGCACACAGAGAAGCAGGAAGATATCTAGCAATTTGCATGCGCCATGTATTATTAAAACCCCCACTCCCACAAGCTGGTTGTTGTGGATTATTTGTCTATTTGTCGTTCTGTCTTTGCACTGGATGGTCAGAGAAGAGGATGTTTTGGAGGTGAGAATCAGTCAGAGACTGTTGTGTTTTTAACCGTGATATTTTACATTGAAGGAAGATATCGTCTGTGTAACGGGCTTAGATCCCTCAGTGATAGCAGTGGGGAGAGTTAGATCTCACGCATTTATCCCTGACTTTCAATGGTTATCCCACAAATCGTATCCCTCGGAAAAAACAAATACTGCTCCCTGTGGCGTAGTTTAGTTCAGAGACACAGCACGGAAACAGGCCCATCGGCCCACTGAGTCTGCACTGACCAGCGATCCCCGCACACTAACTATCCTCCACACACTGGGGACAATTTGAATGAATGAATGAATGAATACGTTTATTGACCAAGTATTCACGTACAAGGAATTTGCCTTGGTGCTCCGCCCGTAAGTGACAACGACATACAGTGACAGTTAGGAATGGCACATTAAACATTAAACATTAATAATAAAACATTATCGATTAAACATGTGAATGAAATAAAATACCAGAGTAAAAGGAGGCTACAGACCTTTGGTTGTTGAGTAGAGCTACTACTTGTGGAAAAAAGTAGTTTTTATGTCTGGCCGCGGCATCTTTGACAGTCCGGAGTCGCCTTCCAGAGGGAAGTGCTTCAAAGAGTTTACACTTATCCTCCAAGCCAATTAACCTACAAACCTGCACGTCTTTGGAGTGTGGGAGGAAACCAAAGATCTCTGAGAAAACCCACGCAGGTCATGGGAAGAACGTAAAACTCCGTACAGACAGCACCCGTAGTCGGGGTGGAACCCGGATCTCTGGCGCTGCAAGCGCTGTAAGGCAGCAACTCTACCGCTCGCGCCACCGTGCCGACACTTCTTCGATGGAATTTTCAGCCGGCATTGATTGGGTTTCTGACCCAACAAAGAATAACGTTACCGTCAGACCGCTGTTAGCAGCAGAGTAAATGAGCTACAATAGTATAAATCCAAGTAACAAGCTATTACTCACACTTCACTAAGAATAACACAATGCTGATGTACTGCCTGCAGGTAAATGTGGACGGAAATATCCTCATGAGCTCTATGGTTAAAGTTATTTATTTGACTCTCTTGGGAAAGGGAACCGAAAGGACACAGAGTGCTGGAGTAACTCAGCGGGTCAGGCAGCATCTGTGGAGAACATGGATAGGTGACGTTTCACAGAGTGCTGGAGTAACTCAGCGGGTCAGGCAGCATCTGTGGGGAACATGGATAGGTGACGTTTCACAGTGCTGGAGTAACTCAGCGGGTCAGGCAGCATCTGTGGAGAACATGGATAGGTGACGTTTCACAGAGTGCTGGAGTAACTCAGCGGGTCAGGCAGCATCTGTGGAGAACATGGATAGGTGACGTTTCACAGAGTGCTGGAGTAACTCAGCGGGTCAGGCAGCATCTGTGGGGAACATGGATAGGTGACGTTTCACAGAGTGCTGGAGTAACTCAGCGGGTCAGGCAGCATCTGTGGAGATGTAGGTGACATTTCGTGTCGAGACCCTTCTTTACACTGACCTGAAACATCACCGATCCATTGCAAGAGTGTAGAATCTAGTTCTCAGCATTGTAGCGCATCAGTTCCAGAGACAAAGTCCAACGTCCGCAATGGGGTAGAGGTGAATCGGACAGTACTTGAAAGCGCGCACCACCAGACTCAGGAACAGCTTCTTCCCCTCTGTCATCAGGCTTCAGAACGGTCCTTCCATAAGCTAAGGTACTGTCCGATTCACCTCTGCCCCATTGCGGACATTGGACTCTGTCTGTGGAACTGATGCTCTACAATGCTGAGAACTAGATTCTACACTCTGTATCTTCCCCTTTGCTCCACCTGTTGTACTGGAGTTTGGCTCGATTGTGTTTATGTATTGTATATCTGACCTGTTTGGACAGCGTGCGGAACAAGACTGTTCACGGTACCTTGGTACACGTGACATTTATAAACTAAACGCTAGTCCCGTCTATACACTTGCATTTATGAAAGGTGTACCTGCTTTAAAACGAAACCTTTATGGAGAAAGAATCTCACATGAGTAGAATTACCATTGAAAGTCGTGGGAAAGGAGAGCAGATTAACTCTGCTTATAGAAGGTTTCAGCAATAAGCTGTTTTCACAGTCAGTTTGTAAAGAGCCAGTGAGGCAAGTTCGAAACTATTAACTACTTAATCAATGAGATCAATTCAAGCACTTACTCATTTGAACTCCACAAATTCCCAAATGCCACAACTGAATAAAGAAATGAAATGGAGTACAGTAATACTGCTTGCAATGTATGCTTCACTGTTATCAGATTCATCCGTGGAATAAGTGACAATTAATGGCCTGTACCATTTACGCAATTTGTTTTGGCGTCTGATGGCACCCGTCATAGTCGCAGCAAGTGGCCGAAAATGTTCAAAATCCAGCGGCGACCAGAAAAAGGTGCGACATCTCTGGGGGACTATTCACGACCGTACAAGCGTCACGTGTCGACATGTCGCGGGGCGACGCCTGTTTGGTCGTGAGTAGTCGCCCAAAGAGTCGTACCTTTTTCTGGTCACCGCTGGATTTTCAACATCTTGAGAATTTTCGGCACCCTGCTGCGAATATGACGGGTGCCGGCAAAACGCCGAAAAAATCGCGTAAGTGGGACAGGCCGTTTACAGTGGGAAACAAGGTACCCTAGTCTTCATCAGTCGGGGCATTGTGTACAGGGGTCAGGAAGGCATGTTGGAGCGGTGGAGACAGCGAAAGCAAGGGTTACTTGAAGATACAGAACAATATTTATAACCCTGGGTTATAAGCTGCCCAAGTGAACTATGAGGTGCTAGTTGTAGGCACACGTCATCCAGCTGTGGAGGTCAGTAGAACTGTCACTGTCCCCAATGGCCCTCTGGGTCTGAACAGTCGCCAAGTTCTCATTCCATCGTACAACCGTGATTGTGAAATATTAACGTCTTGAAAACATTCAGTTGAAATTTAGACGATTTGTACTCTGTGTAGAAACAAGGAACTGCAGATGCTAGTTTACAAAACAAAACAGAGTGCTGGAGTAAATCAGCGGGTCAGGCAGCATCTGTGGAGAACATGGATAGGTGACGTTTCACAGAGTGCTGGAGTAACTCAGCGGGTCAGGCAGCATCTGTGGAGAACATGGATAGGTGACGTTTCACAGAGTGCTGGAGTAACTCAGTGGGTCAGGCAGCATCTGTGGAGAACATGGATAGGTGACGTTTCACAGAGTGCTGGAGTAACTCAGCGGGTCAGGCAGCATCTGTGGAGAACATGGATAGGTGACGTTTCACAGAGTGATGGAGTAACTCAGCGGGTCAGGCAGCATCTCTGGAGAACATGGATAGGTGACGTTTCACAGAGTGCTGGAGTAACTCAGCGGGTCAGGCAGCATCTGTGGAGAACATGGATAGGTGACGTTTTGGGTCAAAACCCTTCTTCAGATTTTTACTCTTTCTTTATATTTCAAGATCAACAACTTTTCCAAAAATAAAACACAAAGTAGATCATTGAAAATAATGTGAATTGTTTTAACCGACGTATAATTCCCTGACATTTCTAAGACCGTCTTTTTACAGCTGGTGAATTATATTGGACTAAATTTGAAAACTTTACAGACGTGAATTCCAATGCCAGAACTTTCATTCTCTGGATCAAATCTTAAATGTGCCAACATTCGCAGTGCCCAAGGCTTTGGTAGACACCTACACAGTTACACATTCATCAGTAGCCATCTGTAGAGTTTCCAACATAGTCACACCTACACAGTCACATCTACAATGGTAGCCAAGCGTGGCTTTATTTGGCAATCTGTCTGCTGTAGTTCACTTCATTCAATCCTCATTAACTCATCTTTCTTCACAATAATGTCATTTTAGACACCATTCCAATCCACTCACTTCTTATGTTAACTGTGACTTCTGCTTGGAGCCTGATTGTTCTTTCTAAAGTGATGACAGTACATGTGGGTGTAGATATGTCAGTGATAACTCTCACCCCTACCGCTGGGACCAATAGTCACCATGATCCACTCTACCTTGTCCCGTGGGCAGACACCACTTCACCATGACTTCACCCACTAATTAATTGCAAAGGGACAAGATAAGATGACAGCTTGAACAGGAAAACTAAAACTGTTCTGTAATGCACACACGCACAAGGTTATTGCACAATTTGCCCTGATTCTTTCAACATGATGGTTTGTCTGCTTATACTTGAACCAGCTAATACCCACATTCACAATTCATCAACTGAATTAGATTTACTACATTCATTTGTTATTCACATTAATTGCTATGTTCTATAATTGGTAATGCTAGTCATGTTAAAAGTCTTGTAGAGAGGGGTCTTGTGGTCCAAGTCCGTAACTCCATGAAAATAGCAACACAACTAAGCAGGTATATGGTGTGTTTAAGCAAGAACTGCAGATGCTGGAAAAATCCAAGGTAGATAAAAGTGCTGGAGAAACTCAGAGGGTGAGGCAGCATCTATGAAGCGAAGGAACAGGTGACGTTTCGGGTCGAGACCCTTCTTTAGACTGATGCGGGGGGGGGGGCTGGGAAGAAGAAAGAAAGAGGCAGAGACAGTAGGCTCTATGAGAGCTGGGAAGGGGAGGGGAAGGATGGAGAAAGCAAGGACTACCTGAAATTGGAGAAGTCAATGTTCATACCGCTGGGGTGTAAACTGCCCAAGTGGAATATGAGGTGCTGCTCCTCCAATTTGCGGTGGGCCTCACTCTGGCCATGGAGGAGGCCCAGGACAGAAAAGTCGGATATGGAATGGGAGGGGGAGTTGAAGTGCTGAGCCACCGGGAGATCAGGTTGGTTATTGCGGACTGAGCGGAGGTGTTGGGCGAAGTGATCGCCAAGCCTACGCTTAGTCTTACCGATGTAGAGCAGCTGACATCTAGAGCAGCGGATGCAATAGATGAGGTTGGAGGAGGTGCAGGTGAACCTCTGCCGCACCTGGAACGACTGCTTGGGTCGTTGAATGGAGTCGAGGGGGGAGGTAAAGCGACAAGTGTAGCATTTCCTGCGGTTGCAAGGGAAAGTACCATGGGAGGGGGTGGTTTGGGTGGGAAGGGACGAATTGACCAGGGAGTTACGGAGGGAGCGGTCTCTGCAGAAAGCTGAAAGGGGAGGAGATTGGAAGATGTGGCCAGTGGTGGGGTCCCGTTGGAGGTGGCGAAAATGTTGGGGGATTATCTGTTGTTATATGGTATTGTTGCTTTCATAGGTCGGGGCGTTGAGTATAAGAGTGATGATGCAGCTTTGTAGGACTTTGCTGAGGTGGTATTTGGAGAGTTGCGTGCAGTTCTGGTCTTGTGGAAACATTAGACAGCGTGCAGAGGTTTACTGGAACAAAATCCAGTTCTCATTGATGACTTTAATCTACATATAGATTGGGCCAACCAAACTGGTAGCAGCGCTGAGGAGGAGGAGGAGTTCCTGGGATGTGTACGGATGATTTTTTCAGTTAGATTTAGCTCTTACGGCTAAAGGAATCAAGGGATATGGGGAATGGCCTACTCCTGCACATATTGTCTATGTTTCTATGATGCCTGGATTAGGGGTCTTAACTACAAGGAGATGATGGACCAACTTGGATGTGTTTTCTTTGTGCTCTTCCACTCCAAAGACGTGCAGGTTTGTAGGTTAATTGGCTTCTGAAAATTCTAATTGGTCCCTAGTGTGTAGGATAGCGCTAGTGTACGAGGTGATCATTGATCGGTGTGGACTTGGTGGGAGGAAGGGCCTGGTCCATGGTGTACAGAAGCAGGTCTTCTGCTGGGTACCTGCATCTCAATGAGACCCCCATGCAACATTGCACTGGACCTTCTGCTGAGACCTGGTTAAACGCTGCCCCATCGACTCCGAAAAATAAGCAACGCATTGTGTGGATCCCCTGCGTGAGTGAAAATGAGTAGAAACAGGGAACTGCAGATGCTGGTTTATACCAAAGATAGACACAGAGTGCTGGAGTAACTCAGCGGGTTAGGCAGCATCTGTGGGGAACATGGATAGGTGACGTTTCACAGAGTGCTGGAGTAACTCAGCGGGTCAGGCAGCATCTGTGGAGAACATGGATAGGTGACGTTTCACAGAGTGCTGGAGTAACTCAGCGGGTCAGGCAGCATCTGTGGAGAACGTGGACAGGTTTCGGATCGGGACCGTTCTACACACTGTATGAAGGGAAGACGCTGGGCCCCATACACAGTACCTGCCTGCCATCTTGTGGCCAGTGAACATTAAGAACTGTTTCGGGGGAATACACCACTTGAGATCAATCATTTGGCGTTTCTTTCTGATATTTATGTGAAATTACATGTGAAATCCCAGATGTGTGGTTCATCATCTTGACAATAGGTTGCAGAAAACAGTGCATGAGTACATATGGCTTGAAGTATTTATATTCAATTCCCTATGTTACATTTTGCTGTTTATGTACATTTGCTGGATACCTTCTCCGTGCTCAGACCATTGCATTGTTACTGCACCACTACTGATCTGGTGTAGCAAATATTCCACCCATGTTGAAGAACGCTGTCTCCTTTATGATGGTTTGCTTATTTCAGTTATTTTATAATTACATTTTCAGTAAATAAATCTAGCTTATTTAATTTTGTGTTCATTAAAGAGTTTGATCTTGTCACCTTAACATATAATTTGTGTAAAGACAAGATCACTTAGAGTACTGGAGTTAGAACATAGAATAGTAGATCTCATGAACAGGCAGCTGTAATAGAAATATACACAATAGGTGCAGGAGTAGGCCATTCGGCCCTTCGAGTCAGCACCGCCATTCAATATGATCATAGCTGATCATCCACAATCAATACCCCCGTTCATGCTTTGTCCCCATATCCCTTGATTCTGTTAGCCCTAAGAGCTAAATCTACCTCTCTCTTGAAAACATCCAGTGAATTGGCCTCTACTGTGGCAGAGAATTCCACAAATTCACAACTCTCTGGGTGAAAAAGTCCTAAATGGCCTACCTCTTATTCTCACTGTGACCCCTGGTTTTGGACTCCCCCAACATGGGGAACATTTTTCCTGCATCTAGCCTGTCCAATCCCCTAAGAATTTTATATGTTTCCATAAGATCATAGAAATTATTTAATCTTCTCACCCTAACGTTCTATTTGCGTCAAGACAAAATACCTAGTGAAAGAATTATTTGACAGAAAGTTCACGACGAGCTCAGCGGGTCAGGCAGCTTCTGAGGAAGGAATGGACAGACAATGTTTCGGGTCGGGATGTTATCTCTAAGATTGCGTTCCTTCAATTTCAAGCATTTTGTTGGCAATGGCAAGCTTCAAAATCCTTTAGGTCTACAAAGGCAGGCCGAATGAAATTTGGTATCCAACTTGGTATCCATGTGAAGATTTTCAGAAACCTCCCGTCTGGAATGGAGAAGGTGCACTGCATGCTTGCTTTCCTAGGTCAGGCCTAGAGTCGGGAACCATGATGCAGCTTTGTCGGGCTTTGGTGAGGCCACATTTGGAGTATTCTCATTTGCAGTTGTGGTCGCCCCCATTACGGGAATGGTGTGGAGGCTTTGGATAGAGTGCAGAGGTTTACCGGAATGATTACGAAGGAACTGCAGATGCTAGAAAACCAGTCAGAAGAATGGTTTCAACCCGAAACGTCACCTATTCCTTTGCTCCATAGATGCTGCCTCACCCGCTGAGTTTCTCCAGCATTTTTGTTTACGGGAATGATTCCTTGATCGGGGGTGGTATCAGCTACAGGGAGAGGGCGGACACTGGGATTGTTTTCCCTGGAACACTGGATGTTGAGGGCAGACCTGATGGAAGCGTATAAAATGATGGCGTGCATAGATAAGACGGTTGCAATCTTTATCCCAGTCAAATACCAGCAGGTATAGAGCATTAAGTGGGGCAAAGTTTAAAAGAGATGAGTGGGCAAGTGCTTTTTACACAGAGGGTGGTGAGTCCCTGGAACGCGCTGCCGGGGGTGGTGTGGGGGTGGTGGTGCTTTTGGATAGGCACATGGATATGTGGGGAACGGAGCGATTTGGGTGATGTACAGGTGGATGAGTGATGGCCTTTGATACATATGGCAACATTAAACCTAAATACCAACTACCACACAATAAATACGGATGTTCTTGAAAAGACTTTCAGTGAGTCCAAGAGCAGGCAACTGAGTCACACAATCCAGTAAAGCACGTGTAACAAATTGTGCATAGGATATCTATATTAGTAATGTAATAACATTTCAAATAATAATAGAAAATGCCAGATATAGAAAACAGGTCATGTTACTAAAAACAACTTATTAATTGATTATAGGTTACACACCCAATTGCTATCAAATATGTATTTCTAGCATAAAATAACTACCAGGAAGGTTCCAGCTTTGTTTTCTAGTCTGCGCTGAGTTAACTGATTTCAGCCAAGTCAGCTGAAGATTAAAGGGGAGACCTGATAGATGTATATAAAAGTATGAGAGCAATGGGTATGGTTGCAATCAGACAGTTCTCCCCAGGGTGAATATGTCCAGGCAATAACTAGAAATCGAGAGTGGCAAATTCTAAAGGAGATGTGTGGGACAGGTTTTGTTTACAGAGGGTGGTGGGTGCCTGGAACGTGCTGCCAGGGTTGGTGAAGGCAGGGACAATAGTGGTGTTTAAGGAGCTTTTAGATAGGCACGTGGATATGGATCACCTGCGGGCAGATAAGTGAACCTGGCATCATGTTTGGCACAGACATGGTGGGCCGAAGGGCCTGTTCCTGTGCTGTACTGTTCTATTTGAGCAGCTAAAACAAATCAGAGCTCCATCTACAATTAGCAAGGAGTGAGTTGATGCTGGCTACTTCATTTTAACCAGCAACCTGTATAACTGCTGCCCGAGGATTAGGTAGGAGAAAGAAATCCAGCGAGGCAGAATGATCAGGAATTTCCAAACTTATTTTGCTTTGACCTGATTCTCGTGACCGGACAAAAAAATAAAAAATAATAATTTGATTCAAAAAGTGAGAAAAGCAGCTTTATGTACCACTAATATCTTGGAGGTTGCATTAAATGCATGTGACACTGCGAGACAATGGCACCCCAGGTATAAAGTTCACAAGTGATAGGAGCAGAATTAGGCCATTCGGCCCATCAAGTCTACTCTGCCATTCAATCATGGCTGATCCATCTCTCCCCCTCAACCCCATTCTCCTGCCTTCTCCCCATATCCTGACACTCGCAATAATCAAGAATCTATCTATCTCTGCCTTAAAAGTATCGATTGACTTCGCCTCCACAACCCTCTGGGGCAAAGACCCTTCTAGTTTTGGATAGAAGCACTGAGAACATGACCATGGTCCTGGGATGCCCCACTTGAATGGTAAAAAAATGTTAGCCATACGGCACGGAAACAGGATCTTCCACCCAACTTGCCCACACCGCCCAACATGTCCCACCTGCATGCATGTGGCCCATAACCCTCTAAACCTGCCCTATCCATGTACCTGTCTAAATGTTTCTTAAACATTGTAATAGTCCCTGCATCAACTACCAGCAGCTCGTTCTGTACATCCACCACCCTCTGTGTAAAATGATTACCCCTCAGGTTCCTATCAAATCTTTCTACACTGGTTCTCGGTTCCACTACTCTGGGCAAGACTCTGTGTGTTTACCCATCCAATCCTCTCACAATTTTGTACACTAAACATTGTCAATGTTCAAAATCATTGGAAAATAAATAGCTTGATTACCAATTCCTTCAAACTTTGGCCATGAGCAAGTTTACACTGTGTACCTTGAAGAGGTTCTAGTGTATTTGCACCACAGTGACAGAGACCCGGGTTGCATCCTGACTACAGATGCTGTCTGTACAGTTTGTACTTTCTCCATGTAACCTGCGTGGGTTTTCTCCGGGTGCTCTGGTTTCCTCCCACACTCCAAAGACGTTGAGGTTTATAGGTTCATTGTCTTGGTATAAATGTAAATTGTCCCTAATGTGTGTAAGACAATGTTAATGTGCGGGGATCGCTGGTCGGCACGGACTGGGTGGGCCAAAAGTCCTGGTTCCATGCTGTATCTCTAAACTGAACTCATTTGAAGCCGAGGAAAAGTGTTCATTTTAATACAATGCAATGCCTTATCATCAGGATTTATTTAACAAGTGCATTTTGGAAAAGTGCAGACATTTTGGACAGAGAGTTGACCATTTTTAATAAACTAAGAGTCCACTTAACATTTGTAACGCAGAGACGGGTCTCTGCATGCTAATATTGCACCTGACAGTACACCCATCTTCACCTCAGCTTTTCAGACGGTGACATGAGGTAATCAAGATTTAATAATCAGGAAAAGACACGTGGCAAAAAAACCAAAAAAACAGGCAATCACATTAAAACTGGAGGAAGTACAACTTTCTTATTTTAAATGGTTACATTTGCTGAACACTGCAGTTAATGGTTAACAACAGAACAACTATCCATTGTTGTTTAAGAATTTAATTTTGGTAGTTTTGTTAGCGAGCTGGTAATTTTCACCACCTAAACACAAAAGCATGTTGTGCTTTATAATGTGGTATGCCTTGTTTGTTACATGCGTTTAGGCACATTCCAAGCACTAATAAAATGCAGTTTTATTCAGCACCTTTTAGTTTGACCCTTCGTATAGTTTCTTTCAGTCTATAACCACATTATGTAATATCACAAAATTAACAAATCAGTCAAGTGCTGCATTTCTCTCTCTACCACCCAAATAGTTATTGTTCAAACGAGGAGACTCCTTACTATAGGTCTGCATTTGCTGAACAGTCATGTTCAAATCAAAGGCCCCAAAACGTCATGGCAACGTAACAAATCCAAGTCTGCAAACCCTTCAACCCGTTAAACAAAAGCAATAAGGTATGGGATGAGCATTGAGATGGGATTGTGGGAAGCTGCAGCTCACATGGAGGACCGGGCAAGTCAGTGAGCAGGTAATGCAGTTAGATCACAACACTGTCACACGATCTGCCCTCAAACCTACGTCAATAAATGCAGCCATGTTACAGAACAACCTCCATCATTTCATTTCAACCTGTTACTTCACTTGCTGAGCTAGCTGTTATTATAATTGTTCTTACTATTATGTTATTTTCTTTATTTATTTGGAATTTTACTAAGAAAGTGTATGCTTCTGCTAAGTACGATTTCTAGCCTAATTTAGTTAATTGCACCCAATACATTTCTATAAAAGGGCCACAAAAACTAAGAGGAAAACATTGGTTGTTGTGCAAGTCAGCGATTGTGTGGGTTACAGCAGGCCTCAGGGTGGCTAGGGCACTGAACAGTCGGTGTAGGTGGTCACCATGTTGCCTCTGCGCTGCGTCACCGTCTTGCACTGCTGCTTGCCAGTGCCCTGAAACTTCTCAGTTCTCACTGTGTGCTTGTGCGTGCTGCCAAAGTTGCTGAAGGAGAACATCTTCTCCATGTCTTCAAACACGTCGTCAAACATCCCACCTCCAAAAGGGAACTGTCTGTCTCCAAAGGAAAAGCGGTGTGCGTTGTGAGCTTCCTGGTGTGCCCGGAAGTGAGCGTTGAAGTGCTTCTTGTCATGTGCTCGGTGGCTGAAGTCAAAGTCAAAGTCCTTAAGAAAGTCGTCAAACTTAAAGTTAAAAGAACCAGTTTGGTGGGAACCACGGCCGGCATTGAAGAACCGAGGACCCATCTGATCATATTCCTTCCTCTGCCTCTCATCCGAAAGCACCTCGTATGCTGCAAACAGACACACGCAACTCAGTTACACAGAAACAAACATGCAACTCTAACACAGAAACAGTAAACATACAACTAACATGGAAACAGTAAACTGCAAAGATGCACGCAACTCACTCACACAGAACAGACAAAATATATTTCTATCAAAGTTAGTTCATTTAATTAATGGCCTTCATAGTAAGATGTAATATTAATAATAGTAGGCGGCATGGTGGTGCAGCGGTAGAGTTCCTCCCTCACAGCGACAGAGACCGGGTTCAATCCTAACTACAGATGCTTTTCTCCAAGATCTTTGGTTTCCTCCCATGCTCCAAAGACATACAGCTTTGTAGGTTAATTGTCTTGGTATAAATGTAATTTGTCCCCAGTGGGTGTAAGATAGTATTAGACTGCGGGGATCGCTGCGGGCGCAGTATCTCTAAACTAAAACTAAAGAAGGGCACTAAGAGCAAGGTTACATTTAGCTGAGGAGACAGAATGTGGAGTAACTCAGCGGGTCAGGCAGCATCTCTGGAGAACATGGACAGGTGACGTTTCGGATTGGGACCTATCTTCAGGCTTACTGTGAAGGATATGGGCAATATGTGGGAAAATGGGACTAGCTTGGATGGTGCATCGTAGATGAGCTGGGCCAAAGGATCTGTTTCCATGCCATCCGACTCAATAGTAGATTAGAAATGCAAGGGAAGGGTTTTTTTATTCGCCACCTGGTAAGGAACAGATACAGAAGCAGCAGGCCTGCAATTTTTCAACGTGGACGGTAGAAGTGGTGATCAGAATACAGGGATACTGCGTCTGCAAATCACAGCAACACTGGGCTGGAATGAGTGACATTACAGGGATGGAATCAAGACTTGGTCCGTCTCGGCAATGAGGTAGGTTCACAACTTAGCTACAGAGAGCCTTCAATAAAAATCAGCAAAGGCAGGGATTGCGACTTTGTGGTGGCAGCTCCGTGATTGCTGCATATATGTGTTAAATGTCTATAGATGATGCACTCACAGCACCTCACACAGACCTGTTTACAACACTCACCCTCTGCAATCTCCCTGAACTTGGCCTCTGCATTCGGATCTTTATTTTTATCCGGGTGGTACTTCATTGCTAGTTTGTGGAACGCCTTCTTGATTTGACGGTCTGATGCATTTTTCGGCACGCCCAAAATTTCATAATAATCTTTCTTTGCTAATATAAATTCTGATATCATCAGAATGCAGACAGCGAAAGCAAAGACAGACTGTGCTGTTGCCATTGTCAAGATTCCCTGCTAGACAAAAGGATATTACGTTGGTAGCACAACATAAATATTCACATATTGAAAACATCAATTTAATTAGACCAGATCTAAAGGCCACTCCCTCTCTCTCAATTGGGCTGCAGTTTACCAACAAAATGATGGGAAAAACTTTGTTTCACTGTCCACTGATAAAACGTAAAGGACACAGTGAAATAAGCAATAACGCAGAGATGGGGTTGTTTAAATTGATCATGATTTGAGCAAGTGCCTCACTGTTGCTACATTGCTGTGGCTCTGGTTCCAAAGTGAAGCTGAGGATTGTACACATTAGGGTGGTCATGTATACTCAGGAAAGGGAGAGAGGGGAAGGAAATTGCAGAATCTAATCAGATTAAATGTACATCATAAACAGAGTGAGATCACAGAGTCATACGGCACAGAAACAGGCCCTTCGGCCCAACTTGCCCACGCCGACCAAGATGCCCCATCTACACTAGTCCCACCTGCCTGCATTTGGCCCATATCCCTCTAAACCTTAGGTAGACACAAAATGCTGGAGTAACTCAGTGGGACAGGCAGCATCTCTGGAGAGAAGGAATGGGCGACGTTTCGGGTCGAGACCCTTTTTCAGACTGATGTCAGGGGATTGGACGGGACAGAGATAGAATGTAATCGGAGACAGTAAGACTGGTGGGAGAACTGGGAAGCAGGGATAGAGAGAGAGGGAGGGAAAGCAGGGCTATTTGAAGTTAGAGAAGTCAATGTTCATACTGCTGGGGTGTAAGCTATCCAAACGAAACATGAAGTGTTGTTCCTCCAATTTGCAACAGAAAGGTCAATGTGGGAATGGGAGGGGGAGTTAGTGCTGAGCCACCAGGAGATCAGGTAGGTCAAGGCGGACTGAGAGGAAGTGTCCAGTGTTCAGCCTGCTCTCGGTCTCGCCGATGTACAGGAGTTGACACCTGGAATAGCGGATACAATAAATGAGGTTGCAGGTGGTGCAGGTGAACCTCTGCCTCACCTAGAAACCTTTCCTATCCATGTACCTCCCTTCCCCACCCTAGTTCTCCAACTCGTTTCACTGTCCTTCTGATTAGTTTTACTGATTGTATGTGTCCTTGTCAACTTCACCCCAACTAACAACAAACCATTCTACATTTTCTTTACATCGTCTGTTTGGATCTGTCATTTTCACCTCACCCTTCCATATTCCACGCCCCCCCCCCCTCCCTCTCCCTCTCCCCTGACATCAGTCTGAAGAAGGGTCTCGACCCAAAACGTCGCCCATTCCTTCTCTCCACAGATGCTGCCTGTCCCGCTGAACCTTGCCCACACCCACTTTATCTCGGGGTGAGCATCACCTGCAGCTGCTGAGACCCCCACACCCACTTTATCTCGGGGTGAGCATCACCTGCAGCTGCTGAGA
This sequence comes from Raja brachyura, assembly GCA_963514005.1. The sequence goes on along the minus strand of OY740800.1, from coordinate 47,626,580 downwards.
CCCCCACACCCACTTTATCTCGGGGTGAGCATCACCTGCAGCCGCGGCCCCGGCCGGGCAATGGCGACGCCGGGCGATCGCGATCGCGCCCGCCTGTGCCCCGCTCCCTCACACGGCGCTCGCTCCCTCCCCGCCGCGACAGATGGAGCCCCGGGGCCGCACTCACCTTCCCGCCGCCGCCAGTGCCCGTGTCCGTGCAGCTCTCCCTCCCGACCCGCTCCTCCACGGAGCACTCTCTGATTGGGCGGCCGCGCCCCGCACTCGTCACCCGTCACACGTCACGTGTGTGACGACGGGCCTGGCGTCTGCGCACTGTGGGCATGGACTGAACCTACGCCTGCGCACTGTGACCATAGACGGCCGTACCCCGCGCCTGCGCACTGTGGTCATGGACGGCCCTACCCCGCGCCTGCGCACTGTGACCATGGACGGCCGTACCCCGCGCCTGCGCACTGTGGGCCCGGGGACATCCCGCACCCTCGGCTTCTACCCGTGAGTACCCGGCCCGGCCCGGCCAGGGGGTGCATTGTCCGGGCCGGGGGGCATTGGGGAGAGACAAGACTTGGCCTCCTCCTCACTGTGATGGATGTTTGTGTGCATTGTGTTGTGTCTTGGTTCTTTTCTTGTTGTATGCCTGCAGAAACTAAATTTCGTTTCAACTTCAATGAGGTTCAAATGGCAACAAATAAATTGTATTGTATTGGCCGTGCCTTGGTCAAGGGGGCACAAGTTCACAAGTGATACCAGTACAATGAGGCCATTAGAAGAGTAGAAAAGCAGTCCCACAGAGATAGGCATAGAATTAGGCCATTCGGCCCATCATATCTACTCCACCATTCAATCACGGCTGATCTATCTCGTCCTCCTAACCCCATTCTCCTACCCTATCCCCATAACCCCTGACACCCATACTAATCAAGAATCTATCTATCTCTGCATTAAGAACACCCACATGATCCATATCCCTCCATTCTCTGCATACCCAATAGCCTCTGAAACACCGCTATTGTATCTGCCTCCACCACCACCCCTGGCAGCGTGTTCCAGGCACCCACCACACTTTGTGTAAAAACAACTTCCCCTGCACGTCTCCATTAAAATTTGCCCCTCTCACTTTAAAGCTATGCCCTCTAGTCTTTAATATTCCTACCCTGGTAAAAAGATTCTGACTGTCTACCCTATCTATGCCTCTCATAATTTTATATACTTCTCTCGGGTCTCTGCAATGGCGGAGTAGACTTGATGGGCCGAATGGCCTAATTCTAATTCTACTCCTATTCCTTATGACCTTATGAACACAATGCCACCCATCAGCTAAATAACATCCTCCATTAGTGAATGAATTTACAAACCTCTGCTTATAGATAATATCTGCTAATCCAGGCAGCATTCTGGTAAACCATCAACTTGTTTTTATATTTCCCCACCTGTGGCACTGCTTTTCAAATCTAAGATATTATCACTTAGTGTGGCATTGCTAACAAGTGAGTCAGAGAATACACTGTCTGAAGGTACAGTACATCAAATGATGAGTGACCGGATGATACAATTTATTTATTACTGAGTATTGCAAATGATATTAAAAGGGATGGGTATTTGGGGCAAGAGCACGAGAGGCTGCTGTGGGAGTGTGTAGGCAGAAAGATGCAGACTCAGGAACAGCTTCTTCCCCTCAGTTATCAGGCTTCTGAACGTTCTGAACCTAAATTAGAGTACTGTCCGATTCACCTCTACCCCATTGCGGACATTGGACTTTGTCTCTGGAACTGATGCGCTACAATGCTGAGAACTATTTACATACTTCTCTCGGGTCTCTGCAACCCCCAAAGAAAACAAAGAAACTCTGTACCTTCCCCTTTGCTCTAGCTATCGTACTTGAATTTGGCTCGATTGTATTTATGCACAGTATATCTGATCTGTTTGAACACGCAAAACCAAGCTTTTCACTGTACCTCGATACACGCGATGATAAGAAACCTAAATAAAATAATGTAGCAGTTAATGACATTCTTTTATTTAGATGTAGGCACTGTTGGTTCTTGGTCCTCCAAAATATTCCAAATGGAATTTAAACTGGACGGCAACGCTGCATGCCCAGAGGTTACGAAACGCTCACAATACGCTCGGCTAAATTGGTTACCTGTCTAACATACTATATCTTCTCCTTAAAAAGGTTTCTACTCCAAAACAAAGAAAAACTTCACAAATGGATCAAAAATATGAAGAGAGAGAGCAGGTTGCCGTCGAAGCACCAATGCATCTGCTGTGAACACTTTACTGCAGATTCGATCGAATGGCGCTGCGGGACACGCTGTTTAAAGTCACGAGCTACACCCACTATTTTTTCATTTCCATCTCATCCACAGGTAAGATTAAACCCTGTTTTAAAAAGTTACAAGTTTAAGCAGCACATCAAATCAAAATGATCTAGTGCAGCTCATCAAACAGTGAAACTCATCAAATCAAAAATTATCTTTCAGAATAAGAAGCCAAATTCCCGACATGTTCACAAGAAAAATGTTTTGCCTGAGGGGACATCGGAGGCCAGAGCGGGAACATTTGGCCCCGCTGCGACAGGTGAAATAAGCGGGGATTTGGAAATTAAACTGCACCAGCGCGCGCGGGCAGTCGGGAGGCCCAGTGGAAATTGACAACCTGCTGTACGACACACACCAAATCAAGAGGTTGCAATGCACCAACTGCTGAACCATGAACAGTCCGTAGTCACTGAGGTGCTACAGGTGGAACATTCATATTGTAGACAGAATACTGTCAAGGCTCAGCTGTGGGAAAAGCTTTCCAGATTACAGAAGAAGATAAAGAGACTGCAGCAACAGGAACAGAGCACTGCCACTGAGCTGAAGAGAATGGAAGTGCTGGTCGAGCATCTGAAACAAGAGAACTTTATTTCTGAAGTCAAAATGAAGATAATGGAAAGCTGTTTTACACAAGTTGATTTAACAGTTTTACAATAAATGGATGAATTGATTCTGTGATATAAAATATCATAGATAAAATATCTGGACAAACAAAGAAGTTAAATGCAGTGCTATTCATCACAATCTTTAAAGAATATCAGAAACAATAGACAATAGGTGCAGGAGTAGACCATTCGGCCCTTCGAGCCAGCACCACCATTCAATGTGATCATGGCTGATCATCCCCAATCAGTACCCCGTTCCTGCCTTCTCCCTATATCCCCTGACTCCACTATTTTAAGAGCCCTATCTAGCTCTCTCTTGAAAGCATCCAGAGAACCTGCCTCCACTGCCCTCTGAGGCAGAGAATTCCACACTCACCACTCTCTGTGAGAAAAAGTGTTTCCTCGTCTCCGTTCTAAATGGCTTACTCCTTATTCTTAAACTGTGGCCCCTGGTTCTGGACTCCCCCAACATCGGGAACATGTTTCCTGCCTCTAGCGTGTTCAAACCCTTAACAATCTTATATGTTTCAGTGTTTCAAATCCCTCTCATCCTTCTTGACTCCAGAGTGTACAAGCCCAGCTGCTCCATTCTCAAGCATATGACAGTCTCACCATCCCGGGAATTAACCTTTGAAACCTACGCTGCACTCCCTCAATAGCAAGAATAACTATTAACAAATAAACTAAGGGTATATAATGCAGACTAGATCTGTTTATCTTTATGCATCTGTTATCTTATTGTAAAATAGTTACGCAAATTTTTAATTTAAAAGGACATTTTTCTTATCCAGTGATGAAAACAGGCCATAGTATAAAATCTTTGGAAACATTTTTAATCGATTCATACGGTATAGAAACGTGCTCTTGGGCTCAACGCGTTGATGGCGTGCAGGTATTTGTGGGATATGGGCCATTTGCAGGCAAATGGGACTAGTTAATGTGCCTGCAGACCTACAGCAAGTAAAGATTTAATTATTCCCATCCCAGTTACAGGTGACAATTAAACACTCTTGACATCCGGCTTTCCAGGAGTTGAAGTCCGCATAGATCAGCCATGGTCATGTTAAATAGCAAAAGGGCTTGAAATGTGTGATGGCCTGCTCCTGTTATCTTGCGTTCCTACATTGGAGCCGGTACACACTTCCTTCATTGCTGGTGGCACTCCAAACCCGACTGCAGTGAAGGATGGTGAAGGCAAAAAGTCTCATCGTGTTTGGATGTGCAACTGAGGAGCCCTGACCTGCAGGGTTATGGACCTGGTGGTGGAAGATGTGATTAAAGGGGCTTGCCCTGAATCAGTCAGCGCACACACAATGCACCAAACGGTCTCCTTCACACACTTTCTACACATTTCCTGTTGTCTTTCAGGCAACACACCCTATTCTGAAAACAGCATCTGCAGTTCCTTCTTAAACTATTCTGAAATAAGATCAGTTCTACAGCACACCTTATTTTAAAATTAGTCAAAACCATGTAATGTAGAAGCCAAAGCTGCTACAATGCTGAGAACTACATTCTGCCATCTGTATCTTTCTCTTTACTCTACCTATTGTTTGACTTGATTGTATTTATGTATGGTATTAGCTGATCTGTTTAGATATCAGGCTAATCAGAGCTATTCACTGGTCTTTGATACATATGGCAACATTAAACCTAAATACCAACTACCACACAATAAATACGGATGATGTTGAAAAGACTTTCAGTGAGTCCAAGAGCAGGCAACTGAGTCACACAATCCAGTAAAGCACGTGTAACAAATTGTGCATAGGATATCTATATTAGTAATGTAATAACATTTCAAATAATAATAGAAAATGCCAGATATAGAAAACAGGTCATGTTACTAAAAACAACTTGTTAATTGATTATAGGTTACACACCCAATTGCTATCAAATATGTATTTCTAGCATAAAATAACTACCAGGAAGGTTCCAGCTTTGTTTTCTAGTCTGCGCTGAGTTAACTGATTTCAGCCAAGTCAGCTGAAGATTAAAGGGGAGACCTGATAGATGTATATAAAAGTATGAGAGCAATGGGTATGGTTGCAATCAGACAGTTCTCCCCAGGGTGAATATGTCCAGGCAATAGCTAGAAATCGAGAGTGGCAAATTCTAAAGGAGATGTGTGGGACAGGTTTTGTTTACAGAGGGTGGTGGGTGCCTGGAACGTGCTGCCAGGGTTGGTGAAGGCAGGGACAATAGTGGTGTTTAAGGGGCTTTTAGATAGGCACGTGGATATGGATCACCTGCGGGCAGATAAGTGATGAACTTGGCATCATGTTTGGCACAGACATGGTGGGCCGAAGGGCCTGTCCCTGTGCTGTACTGTTCTATTCGAGCAGCTAAAATAAATCAGAGCTCCATCTACAATTAGCAAGGAGTGAGTTGATGCTGGCTCCTTCATTTTAACCAGCAACCTGTATAACTGCTGCCCGAGGATTAGGTAGGAGAAGAAGAGTTGGTCTTGGATTCATGTTTGGAACAAACATTGTGGGCCGAAGGGTCTGTTCATGTGCTGCACTGTTGTGTGTAGTTATGTTGATGGCCCTATAATTGATATAAGTTCATAAGTGATAGGAGTAGAATTAGGCCATTCAGCCCATTAAGTCTACTGTGCCGTTGAATCATGGCTGATCTATCTCTCCCTCCTAACCCCATTCCCCTGCCTTCTCCCCATAACCCCAGCCATCCATACTAATCTGAACAAGGATATCGATCACCCATTCCTCCTCTCCAGAGATGCTGTCTGTCCTGCTGAGTTACTCCAACATTTTGTGTCTACGGTTTAAACCAGCATCTGCAGTTGCTTATTACACAAGAATCCATCTATCGCTGCCTTCAAAACATCCATTGACTTGGCCTCCACAGCCTTCTGGGTAGCTAGACCAGGAATTGTGGAGGTGAGGAGTGGATTGTGATGGGGGTGAGGGAATGGCGTGGTGGTTGGATGGGGGAAGGAGAGAAGGGGGAGCGGGGAGGTGGTGGAGTGTGAGGGGGTGGAGAGGGATGGGGTAGGGTGTGATAGGTGGAGGATGGGGTGGGTGAGGGGTTGTGGATGGGGGTGAGAGGGGGTGGAGGGTGAGTGGGGTTGTGGATGGGGGTGAGGGGGGTAGAGGGGCATGAGCTAGGGGTAGAAGGTGAGTGAGTGAGTGGAGGGTGGTGGCCACAATGACCCACAGGGGGGGTGAGGGTGAGAGGGGTAGAAGGTGAGTGGGGTTGTGGATGGGGGAGGGGCATGAGCTGGGGGTACAGGGTGAGGGGGAGGGGCATGAGCTGGGGGTACAGGGTGAGGGGGAGGGGGGTACAGGGTGAGGGGGATGGGCATGAGCTGGGGGTACAGGGTGAGGGTGAGGGGGAGGGGGGGTGCAGGGTGGGGGGGAGGGGGAGGGTGAGGGGGGGGTACAGGGTGGGGGGGAGGGGGAGGGTGAGGGGGGGGTACAGGGTGGGGGGGAGGGTGAGGGGGGGTGCAGGGTGGGGGGGAGGGTGAGGGGGGGTACAGGGTGGGGGGGAGGGTGAGGGGGGGTGCAGGGTGGGGGGGAGGGTGAGGGGGGGTGCAGGGTGAGGGTGAGGGGGGGTACAGGGTGAGGGTGAGGGGGGGTACAGGGTGGGGGGGAGGGGGAGGGTGAGGGGGGGTACAGGGTGGGGGCCACCATGACCCACAGGGTGAGGGTGAGGGGGGGTGCAGGGTGGGGGGGAGGGGGAGGGTGAGGGGGGGTACAGGGTGGGGGGGAGGGGGAGGGGGAGGGGGGGTACAGGGTGGGGGGGAGGGGGAGGGTGAGGGGGGGGTACAGGGTGGGGGGGAGGTACAGGGTGGGGGCCACCATGACCCACGGGGGGGGGGGGGGCACGGCACGGCTACAGCGCCCCCAGCGCTTTATCTCGGGGTTGCAGCATCTGCAGCCGTCGGGCCGGAAGTGTGTCGGCGGAAGCTGGGGGTGAGAGGTGACGGCGCGGCCGGCGACGCGGGGCCTGGACACGGAGATGGCGGCGGGAGCGGGAGCGGGGTAGACACCGGCCCCACACCGGGGAGCCCGCACCCGGGGCCCGGCCATGGTGAGTGGGTGTCTGGCCCCGTCACACACACTCACTGTCTCTCTCTCTCTCTGTCTCTCTCTCTCTCTCTGTCTCTCTCTCTCTGTCTCTCTCTCTCTCTCTCTCTCTCTCTCTCTCTGTGTCTCTCTCTCTCTCTCTCTGTCTCTCTGCCCCGGTTCGAGCCTGCCTGCCTGCCTCCCACACGGGTGGGTTAATCCCATTGAAGGAGCTGCAGATGAAGGTTACCTGAGCTAGACACACGCACATGATGACCATTTGTCTGCATCTCTTCTCAACCCGAATCATCACCCATTCCTTCTCTCCACAGATGCTGCCAGTCCCACTGAGTTACTCCAGCACTCTGTGTCTGTTCCCATCTCTAACCTTGTACTATCAACCCTGCTGCCTGATTTATATTCTCATCTTCACTTTGTTTCCCTGTGCCTTTGGTCTTTCCTGCATGAGACTTTGACTTGGTCAGAGCACCAAGTGCCGACTTACTTGCGTCTGTGTGTGTCAGCTGATATCTCTGGGAGTGATGTGGGATGTTTTCCTATGTTAAAGGCACTGTACAATCGCAAGATGTTGATTGAAGAATAATTACTGGTCAGAATCTAGGACCCTTTGTAAACTGATAGTTTAATATGTGGCAACTCAGGAAGAGAAACAGCAACTCCTGGAAGTCAATGTTCATACCGCTGGGGTGTAAACTATCCAAGCAAAATGTGGGTGCTGTTCCTCCGATGTGCACTCGGCCTCACTCTGACAGTGGGGGAGGCCCAGGACAGAAAGGTCAGTGTGGGAACGGGAGGGGGAGTTAAATGTTTAGCAACTGGAAGAACAACACCTCATATTTTGCTTGGGCAGCTTACATCCCAGCGGTATGAACATTGACTTCTCTAACTTCAAGTAACCCTAGCCTTCCCTCTCTCTCCATCGCTCCCCCTTCCCAGTTCTCTGACCAATCTGACTGTCCTCATTTACATGTTATCTCTGTTTGCTGTGTGTTACCTTCTCCCAGCTAACAATGATCTATTCAGCATTTTCCTTGATCTCCATCCCCTTTGTCTCATTTTCACACCTTACACTTCCTATTGTCTGTATCTCCCTCTCCCCTGACTCAGTCTGAAGAAGGGTCTCGACCCGAAATGTCACCCATTCCTTTTATCCATAGATACTGCCTGCCTCACTAAGTTACTCCAGTATTTTGTGTCTATCTGGAAAGAGTTAATGTTTTAATCTTCCCCTGCCTTCTCCCCACTGTACAAGGATAAGCCAGGGAACGTCAGGCCAGTGGGCCTAGCCTCTGTGGTGGGGGTCTCACTAGAGGTGATTCTGAGGGGAAGGCAAGGAATGATTAATGACAGGCAGCGTGGCTCAGTGCATGGGCAATTAATCACACAGTGGGTGGTGGGCATATGGAACACTGCCAGAGGTTGTAGAGGCAGGCACAATGACACTGTTTAAACACAGTTGGACAGCTACATTGACAGTAAAGGCTTAGAGAAAAAGGGGCCAAATGCATCAAATGGAACAAGCTGGGATGGACATCATGTTGAGCATGAATGAGTTGGGCCGAAGGGTCTGTATCCGTGCTGCATTATTCCGATTTACAATAGATCCAATTGTCCAAAATGGAAGTATTTGAGCTCATTGGTGCTATTATTTAAACATGTCCGCTTGTGGCTTCAGTGTGGAGTGGCTGGTCTACAGTGCGGCGTTCTATCTCAATGTCCCGCACTGTGTTCATGGGATGGATGTGTTTGCAGGTGTGATTTATGAAGCTGAAGGTGACGAGCCTTGAATGGATATTTGAAGATGAGACGATTAAACAAGAGAAAGGCGCTGAACTTAGTGAAGGAGCTCGATGCATTCCCAAAGATTCCTGAAAGTTATATTGAAACGTCAAGCAGTGGTGGTACAGGTACTTTACATTTTGCTCAGTTATTGCTCAAAACTATTCTATAACTATAATAGTTATTAACTATTATTTCTTCTTTCCAGTTTCTATAATTGCCTTTACCACCATCGCTGTGTTGTCCGTGATGGAATTCTTTGTCTATCAGGACACATGGATGAGGTATGATTATGAAGTGGACAAAGATTTTGCCAGGTGATTATTTATTCATTTTTGACAGCACTTTGTAATTCTTTGATCACAATGAGCGTCGAGTCGGGGGCTCCAGTGGTGAAGGGGGAGGCAGATCTGATGCATGTATTAGAACTAATGGCCTGGGATCGTAGAAGATGCGGAGTAACTGCTGGGAGTATTAGAGTGCCGGACCGGAGTGACTGCTGGGAGTATTAGAGTGCCGGACCGGAGTGACTGCGGGGAGTATTAGAGTGCCGGACCGGAGTGACTGTGGGGAGTATTAGAGTGCCGGACCGGAGTAACTGCTGGGAGTATTAGAGTGCCGGACCGGAGTGACTGCGGGCAGTATTAGAGTGCCGGACCGGAGTAACTGGGCAAGTATTAGAGTGCCGGACCGGAGTGACTGCGGGGAGTATTAGAGTGCCGGACCGGAGTGACTGGGCAAGTATTAGAGTGCCGGACCGGAGTGACTGCGGGGAGTATTAGAGTGCCGGACCGGAGTGACTGCGGGGAGTATTAGAGTGCCGGACCGGAGTGACTGCTGGGAGTATTAGAGTGCCGGACCGGAGTAACTGCTGGGAGTATTAGAGTGCCGGACCGGAGTGACTGCAGGGAGTATTAGAGTGCCGGACCGGAGTGACTGCTGGGAGTATTAGAGTGCCGGACTGGAGTGACTGGGCAAGTATTAGAGTGCCGGACCGGAGTGACTGCGGGGAGTATTAGAGTGCCGGACCGGAGTGACTGGGCAAGTATTAATGTGCCGGACCGGAGTGACTGCGGGGAGTATTAGAGTGCCGGACCGGAGTAACTGCGGGGAGTATTAGAGTGCCGGACCGGAGTGACTGGGCAAGTATTAGAGTGCCGGACCGGAGTGACTGCGGGGAGTATTAGAGTGCCGGACCGGAGTGACTGCTGGGAGTATTAGAGTGCCGGACCGGAGTGACTGTGGGGAGTATTAGAGTGCCGGACCGGAGTGACTGCTGGGAGTATTAGAGTGCCGGACCGGAGTGACTGTGGGGAGTATTAGAGTGCCGGACCGGAGTGACTGCTGGGAGTATTAGAGTGCCGGACCGGAGTGACTGTGGGGAGTATTAGAGTGCCGGACCGGAGTGACTGCGGGGAGTATTAGAGTGCCGGACCGGAGTGACTGCGGGGAGTATTAGAGTGCCGGACCGGAGTGACTGCGGGGAGTATTAGAGTGCCGGACCGGAGTGACTGCAGGGAGTATTAGAGTGCCGGACCGGAGTGACTGTGGGGAGTATTAGAGTGCCGGACCGGAGTGACTGTGGGGAGTATTAGAGTGCCGGACCGGAGTGACTGCGGGGAGTATTAGAGTGCCGGACCGGAGTGACTGTGGGGAGTATTAGAGTGCTGGACCGGAGTGACTGCTGGGAGTATTAGAGTGCCGGACCGGAGTGACTGTGGGGAGTATTAGAGTGCCGGACCGGAGTGACTGGGCAAGTATTAGAGTGCCGGACCGGAGTGACTGCTGGGAGTATTAGAGTGCCGGACCGGAGTGACTGTGGGGAGTATTAGAGTGCTGGACCGGAGTGACTGCTGGGAGTATTAGAGTGCCGGACCGGAGTGACTGTGGGGAGTATTAGAGTGCCGGACCGGAGTGACTGTGGGGAGTATTAGAGTGCCGGACCGGAGTGACTGCGGGGAGTATTAGAGTGCCGGACCGGAGTGACTGCGGGGAGTATTAGAGTGCCGGACCGGAGTGACTGCGGGGAGTATTAGAGTGCCGGACCGGAGTGACTGTGGGGAGTATTAGAGTGCTGGACCGGAGTGACTGCTGGGAGTATTAGAGTGCCGGACCGGAGTGACTGTGGGGAGTATTAGAGTGCTGGACCGGAGTGACTGGGCAAGTATTAGAGTGCCGGACCGGAGTGACTGCTGGGAGTATTAGAGTGCCGGACCGGAGTGACTGTGGGGAGTATTAGAGTGCCGGACCGGAGTGACTGTGGGGAGTATTAGAGTGCCGGACCGGAGTGACTGCGGGGAGTATTAGAGTGCCGGACCGGAGTGACTGCGGGGAGTATTAGAGTGCCGGACCGGAGTGACTGTGGGGAGTATTAGAGTGCCGGACCGGAGTGACTGTGGGGAGTATTAGAGTGCCGGACCGGAGTGACTGCGGGGAGTATTAGAGTGCCGGACCGGAGTGACTGCGGGGAGTATTAGAGTGCCGGACCGGAGTAACTGGGCAAGTATTAGAGTGCCGGACCGGAGTGACTGTGGGGAGTATTAGAGTGCTGGACCGGAGTGACTGCTGGGAGTATTAGAGTGCCGGACCGGAGTGACTGTGGGGAGTATTAGAGTGCCGGACCGGAGTGACTGCGGGGAGTATTAGAGTGCCGGACCGGAGTGACTGCGGGGAGTATTAGAGTGCCGGACCGGAGTAACTGGGCAAGTATTAGAGTGCCGGACCGGAGTGACTGTGGGGAGTATTAGAGTGCTGGACCGGAGTGACTGTGGGGAGTATTAGAGTGCTGGACCGGAGTGACTGCTGGGAGTATTAGAGTGCCGGACCGGAGTGACTGTGGGGAGTATTAGAGTGCCGGACCGGAGTGACTGGGCAAGTATTAGAGTGCCGGACCGGAGTGACTGCGGGGAGTATTAGAGTGCTGGACCGGAGTGACTGTGGGGAGTATTAGAGTGCCGGACCGGAGTGACTGGGCAAGTATTAGAGTGCCGGACCGGAGTGACTGTGGGGAGTATTAGAGTGCTGGACCGGAGTGACTGTGGGGAGTATTAGAGTGCTGGACCGGAGTGACTGTGGGGAGTATTAGAGTGCTGGACCGGAGTGACTGCTGGGAGTATTAGAGTGCCGGACCGGAGTGACTGCTGGGAGTATTAGAGTGCCGGACCGGAGTGACTGCGGGGAGTATTAGAGTGCCGGACCGGAGTGACTGCGGGGAGTATTAGAGTGCCGGACCGGAGTGACTGTGGGGAGTATTAGAGTGCCGGACCGTCAGATGACTGGTTGCTTAAGGTCAGGCCACATTATTTTGTTTAGTTTAGAGATACAGCACGGGCACAGGCCCTTCGGCCCATCGAGTCCATGCCAACCATCGATGTTATCCCACTTTCTCATCCACTCCCTACACACTAGTGTTCATTTACAGGGGCCGATTAACTTACAAACCCCCAAGTCTCTGGGTTGTGGGAGGAAACCGGAGCACCCGGAGAAAACCTGCGCAATCACAGGGGGAAACGTGCAAACTCCGCACAGGCAGCACCTGAGCTCAGGATCGAGCCGGGGTCTCTGGTGCTGGCATGCATTGGCTCTACCCGCTGCACGACCATTGAATTTTCCCGGCATGCTCTTCAACTTGATATTCTGAAATGATACTGGCTTCGAGCTGCCCGGTTGGCTCGAAGGGCCGAATGGCCTACTCCTGCACCTATTGTCTATTGGTGGTTCTCCAATTGTGAGTGTCCGGTTCAGTTCCTACCTGTCCCTCAGCTGCTCACCTGTAGCCAACACCATCCAGCACGTGTCCTCACAGCGTGACTAGTGTTTCTTTAACATCATCTTCCAATGGATCCTCGGTCAATTCCTCCTGCATGGATTGCTAGCAGAGTCGTCGAACCCCCAAACTGTCCAAGAGACACCAGCAATGAAACTTTCCCAGCTGCAACTCCGCGGGTCAGGCAGCATCTGTGGGGCTGGCATTGATCCGTGCCCATGGAAGTGCAGTGCAGCGTGAGGGGGGGAGGGCGCTGTACGATATTTAAATAAAGGGATAATGTATATCAGGAACCTTTCCGCCAGCTACACAACGATGCAGGTCCCAGCGGCTCCAGTGCTGCTGCTGCTGACAGACACACAGTCCTGGCAACTCTCTGCTGAGTGCTGTCAATCGTGGACTAGTTGCAAGAGTTCATGTAGTCTGGTCTTTTAATAAATTAACGTTGGGAACACTACACATGCAGATGTGATATGTTGATTCCTTCTGCAAATAATACTCATGCCTGGTGCAGTTTACAAACTTCAAATCAAAGGTCAATGAGCTTGTTAACCGTGTGTATCTGGAGGCTGTGTATGTCCGTGTGTATCTGGAGGCCGTGTATGTCCATGTGTATCTGGAGGCCATGTATGTCCGTGTGTATCTGGAGGCCGTGTATGTCCGTGTGTATCTGGAGGCCATGTATGTCCATGTGTATCTGGAGGCCGTGTATGTCCATGTGTATCATGTCCATGTGTATCTGGAGGCCATGTATGTCCGTGTGTATCTGGGGGCCGTGTATGTCCATGTGTATCTGGGGGCCGTGTATGTCCGTGTGTATCTGGGGGCCGTGTATGTCCGTGTGTATCATGTCCGTGTGTATCTGGAGGCCGTGTATGTCCATGTGTATCATGTCCGTGTGTATCTGGGGGCCGTGTATGTCCGTGTGTATCTGGGGGCCGTGTATGTCCATGTGTATCTGGGGGCCGTGTATGTCCGTGTGTATCTGGGGGCCGTGTATGTCCGTGTGTATCTGGGGGCCGTGTATGTCCGTGTGTATCTGGGGGCCGTGTATGTCCGTGTGTATCTGGGGGCCGTGTATGTCCGTGTGTATCTGGGGGCCGTGTATGTCCGTGTGTATCTGGGGGCCGTGTATGTCCATGTGTATCATGTCCGTGTGTATCTGGGGGCCGTGTATGTCCGTGTGTATCTGGGGGCCGTGTATGTCCGTGTGTATCTGGGGGCCGTGTATGTCCGTGTGTATCTGGGGGCCGTGTATGTCCGTGTGTATCTGGGGGCCGTGTATGTCCGTGTGTATCTGGGGGCCGTGTATGTCCGTGTGTATCTGGGGGCCGTGTATGTCCGTGTGTATCTGGGGGCCGTGTATGTCCGTGTGTATCTGGGGGCCGTGTATGTCCGTGTGTATCTGGGGGCCGTGTATGTCCGTGTGTATCTGGGGGCCGTGTATGTCCGTGTGTATCTGGGGGCCGTGTATGTCCGTGTGTATCTGGGGGCCGTGTATGTCCGTGTGTATCTGGGGGCCGTGTATGTCCGTGTGTATCTGGGGGCCGTGTATGTCCGTGTGTATCTGGGGGCCGTGTATGTCCGTGTGTATCTGGGGGCCGTGTATGTCCGTGTGTATCTGGGGGCCGTGTATGTCCGTGTGTATCTGGGGGCCGTGTATGTCCGTGTGACTTGTTTCCTGCTCTTCATGTTTGGAATCTGGTTTATATGACTAATTCAGAACAAGAGAATGATATTGCAGGAACAGTAGCTAAATGTTCCCTTTCTATCTTGCAGCAAACTACGGATCAATTTAGATATTACAGTTTCAATGAAATGCCACTGTAAGTACTTTGTTTATTATCACCAGCTTCTATTCATTGGTGTGATTATTATGTATCGAACCAGCAAGTGAAAAGCAGCATGCTTGAGAAATCCATTTCTTTCTACATTTGACCTGTTGATTGTCATAAGTGATAGGAGTAGAATTAGGCCATTCGGCCCATCAAGTCTACTACGCCATTCAATCATGGCTGATCTATCTTTCCCTCCTAACCCCATTCTCCTGCCTTCTCTCCATAACCCTTGACACCCGTACTGATCAATAATCTATCCCTGCCGTAAAAATATCAACTGGCTTGGCCTCCACAGATTCACCACGCTCTGACTAAAAATATTGCTCCTCATCTCCTTCCTTATGAAACGTCCGTTAATTCTCAACCCAAAACGTCATCATTTCTCTCTCCAGAGATGCTGGCTGACGTTTTGGGTCGAGACCCTTCTTCAGACTGAATTTTGACCCGAAACGTCACCCATTCCTTCTCTCCAGAGATGCTGCCTATCCCACTAAGTTACTCCAGCATTTTGTGTCTACCTTGGATTTAAACCAGCATCTGCAAATCTTCCCTGCACATTTTGTGTGCTAGATGGGCCCTGACCGTTATTTCACTGGTGTTTATCACGTATATCTTAAACACTGAAGCACAGGATTACTGGAAGCAAAACTGAATTTGAGTTGTAGCCAGGTTAATGAAATCTTGCTAATCCCTGCACTGATTATCAAGCAGTGGGCAGTGTTGGCAGTCTCACAGTCACTGGTGCCTTGGTCCATCACACTGTTTACTCTCCCTTCATTCAACAGAGACTCTTGCAAAGCTGTGTCAGCTGTCTATTCAACTTCAAATGTTTTAGTTCTTTTTAGAAATTTAAGGAATACTCTATCTTCTGTTTGCAAATTTGAAAGCTGGGTGTAATTGTAGAAGCACAGGCTTCCTGCATTGTTGCACAAGGTGTACTGTTGCTACACACTGATAGCTGAGTTTGTGACGAGAATGAAAATGTGGCTGAAGTTCAGCAGTGAGAACACAAGGTGGCGTCACACGCTGCATGCATTACAGCTGTTCTGTTACACACGCTGCATGCATTACAGCTGTCCTGTTACACATGCTGCATGCATTACAGCTGTCCTGTTACACATGCTGCATGCATTACAGCTGTTCTGTCACACATGCTGCATGCATGACAGCTGTTCTGTTACACACGCTGCATGCATTACAGCTGTTCTGTTACACATGCTGCATGCATTACAGCTGTTCTGTTACACATGCTGCATGCATTACAGCTGTTCTGTTACACACGCTGCATGCATTACAGCTGTTCTGTTACACACGCTGCATGCATTACAGCTGTTCTGTTACACACGCTGCATGCATTACAGCTGTCCTGTTACACACGCTGCATGCATTACAGCTGTTTTGTTACACATGCTGCATGCATTACAGCTGTTCTGTTACACATGCTGCATGCATTACAGCTG
Source organism: Raja brachyura (assembly GCA_963514005.1). The sequence goes on along the minus strand of OY740800.1, from coordinate 47,610,762 downwards.
TTCTGTTACACATGCTGCATGCATTACAGCTGTCCTGTTACACATGCTGCATGCATTACAGCTGTCCTGTTACACACGCTGCATGCATTACAGCTGTTCTGTTACACACGCTGCATGCATTACAGCTGTTCTGTTACACATGCTGCATGCATTACAGCTGTTTTGTTACACACGCTGCATGCATTACAGCTGTTCTGTTACACATGCTGCATGCATTACAGCTGTTCCGTTACACACGCTGCATGCATTACAGCTGTTTTGTTACACACGCTGCATGCATTACAGCTGTTCTGTTACACATGCTGCATGCATTACAGCTGTTCTGTTACACACGCTGCATGCATTACAGCTGTTTTATTATACATGCTGCATGCATTACAGCTGTTCTGTTACGCAATTCACATTGCTATCCAAAAATCCAAAATACAGACAAAAATGAGCTTTCTGTGGGATTTATGCGGGGAAAAGATCTGAACACACAATGGGAAAGGAAGGCAAATGTTGTTGACTTTATTGTAACTCTCTTTTCATGCTCAGATAGTGTGTTCCATGCTCACTCTGCTGTCTCACAGTTGCTTCCAACAGCTTCCATATTATGTACTGAGCGACCTGAGACTGGGCCAGCAGGTTTAAGCGCAGGTTGTAAACCTAAACAGCCACCTACTTGCTGCCAGTTACGTTATGTCATTAAACTATCTTCCCTGTGTTTGACAAGCATTTAAAAGTGTCGGGCTCCACTCCAGCTGAAGGGCTGGAAGGTGACGAGGATTTGTAGTCCAGTGCGTGCGTGCGTGGGGCTCCAAATCCTGCTGGTGTCAACTTCATGATTGTTTGGCAGTTTCCATTGCAAACCACGTTGGTGGCTCACTGCCGTGACCCAGCAGAACGCTGAACTCAGTGTTACTGTTCAGAGACAAACATTCATAGCAATCCATTTCCAGTTATTACGTGGGATTCAAGGTGAAGTGGGCTTTTGCAGTGCGGATAGATTTCTATAAAAGCATCTGCACTGTACAAAGGGAGTACCTGTGTTGATATTTCTTGCCTGTTGTTAGAACATAGAACGGTACAGTACAGGAACAGGCCCTTCGGCCCACAATGTATGTGCTCAACATGATGCCAAGTTTCACTCATTTCATCTGCCTGCATATGGGCCATTTCTCTCCATTTCCTGCACTTCCATGTGCCTATCTAGAAACCTCTTAAATGCCATTATCACACCTAGCTTCACCGCCACTCCTGGCTCCCACCACTATAAACCTCCCCCCTCTCACCATGAAGCTCTGCCCTCTAGTGCTGCACATTTCCACCCTGGCGAACAAGGTTCCGAGTCTCTATCTTATCTATGCCTTATCATTTTATATTCTTCTATCAAGTTTACCCTCAGGCAGCTAAAACAATCCAAATGTAAGAAAGTAATCCTACTCTGGATAATGTGTGGAAGTATTGCAAAGGTCAGTTGTGTGTTAGACATGAAACCTGTCCATGTGCTCACAGTGTCAGAATTTGTCTTTGCAAATAGATGACTGCAAGAACTGGGTTGATTAGGGCAATAAAGATATTGTGCATGAGCGTGCACACAGTGCTGGGCTGTTTAAACAACCTGTGAGTTGTGTGTGAAACTTCACCCAGTATATGGAGACTGTTTCACCCGCACAAATTCATTTCAAGAAAAGTCCCGTTTAAAACTTGATTTTACGAGGATGTTGCCAGGACTGGAGGGTGTGAGCTACAGGGAGAGGTTGAGTAGGCTGGGACTCTATTCCTTGGAGCGCAGGAGGATGAGGGGTGATCATATAGAGGTGTAACTATTTCACACAGAGGGTGGTGGGTGTATGGAACAAGCTGCCAGAGGAGGTAGTTGAGGCTGGGACGATTCCAACATTTAAGAAACAGTTAGACAGGTACATGGATAGGACAGGTTTGGAGGGATACGGGCCAAATGCAGGCAGGTGGGACTAGTGTAGCTGGGACATGTTAACTGACCGGTGTGGGCAAGTTGGGCCAAAGGCCCTGTTTTCACGCTGTATCGCTCTATGACTGTGCAGATAACACCAGGCTTTCTCCTTTGTGTGTGTGTGTGTGCGTGTGTGTGTGTCAAAACATCCTTGGCATGTATGATGATGTGGGAGCAGAGGTGACTTCATAAGTGATAGGAGTTGAATTAGGCCATTTGGCCCATCAAGTCCATTCAATCATGGCTGATCTGTCTCTCCCTCCTAACTCCATTGGCCTGCCTTCTCCCCATAACCTGTGGCTTGGCTGCCCGTGGTGCCCAGGCAGGTAGTCAGTGGGAGAACGTCACCCACTATGGCTTCAGTTTACAGAGGTTCTGTTTAGAATAGGTCCCAAACATCACCAAATAACACACCTCATCGGGAAGCACATCTCCATTGAAGAATGCCCCACACAAAGTATTTATTGAATTGCACCAGTTGATTCGACTGAGTGTTGATGAAATTGCCCCTGGTATTTCCCATTCAGACACGTTGGCTGAAATGCATTGCCTACACTTCTGTGTTACATCTGTAATAGTACATTCCTCATTCAATATCTCCTTACAAAATATTATTCTTTCATTCATTACGTGTTAAATTTTCTTCAAATTCAGTTGCGATTTGAGGTTTTTTTAAAGTTATTCAAATATTTTTAATTTATTCATTTTATCTGAGAGCAGCATGAGAATGTAATGAATCATCCAGATGATATCTTTATGTTTTAAACAGATATTGGGGCAGATGTCCTTGATCTGGCTGAAACTATGGTTGCTGCTTCAGAAGGGTTGAAATATGAACCAGTAGGTATAATTATTGCATTATATTTGCATTTTAAACTAGACACAAGGTCGATAATGTTAGCCACACCACTGCTTAAGAGAATTAAGCGATGTCAAAGGTCGAAATGAAGATTCATCACCATTTGTTTATTTAGTTTAGAGGTACAGTGAGGAAACGGCCCCTTCACTGAGTCCACGCCGACCATCCATCACCTATTCACACCAGCTCTATTTTATCCCAGTTTGGGATCCTACACAGTAGGGGCAATTTACAGAAGCCATTTAACGTACAAACCCTCCGCATGTCTTTGGAACAGTTTGACGGGGATCGTGAGAGTAAGGTGTGCAGCCATCTTTATGTGGCTGTGGTGTTGGCTACGCATGTGGAATACGAGGTGCTGCTCTTGACGTTTGTGTGTGGCCTCACTCTAGGCTAGAGTAGATGGGACAGCTGACAAGGGGAGCTAAATGGTTAGTGAGTGGGAGATCCAGTAGGCCTTGGCCCACCCTTTGACCAAACGGCCACCTGGTCTACGCCTGGTCTCGCCCATCTACACCAGACCGCTTACGCTGCTACACGTGTCCATTAAAAGTCAAACTGCATTTATGATTTAACTTTTTCCATGTATTGATCTGCCTCTTCTGTTTTTAGATTTTGTGACTAATCAAATTCTAATTTAATAAACTAGTAACTAAAAGATGGAATTAACATATTAAAAATTAAACATATTAATAAAATAACATGCACTCAAACTTAGAAGTGCCGGTACGCTGTATTGGCATGTTCTATCACAGAAATAGCGCTGGCATTTTATAAAGCAAAACGTTAGGAAATATTGTCAGAAAATTTAAAATTTCTGTCCTTTCGAAATGCTTGCATGATCTTGGTTAGTCTCCCAAGTGCCGCTGTTAACTCAATCTGAGTGGCTTTGAATCATGGTGATGGCAATTCCATACAACTAATACCTGTTGCAGAGTTTATATGATACGGTGCCCTGTTCATGGCTTTTACATGTTCACACCTGCAGCAGTTTGAAAGATGAATAAAGCGTGTCCTTTGTTTACTGTCCATGGTATACGCTGCGTCTCAGTTGTGAATTTACCCATTTGATTGTTCATGCAAAGCTGTAGTTGGCTTGTTGAACATTGAGTTATATTGCTGCAGTTTTCCACGTAACCGCTTTGTGTCCAGCTTTATGAAGGCTGGCGGAAGGACACTATTCTAACAATTCACTTTGATATGAAGTCTGCTGATATTTCATCTCTGCAATTTGGTGAATGCCTATTTCACAAATCATTTGCTGCAGTCTCGATGACTTGGTGACTACACTGCCAGGCTGTACTCTCTCCCACACTGTAAGGGGCACAACACTCCATCATGTATCACTAAGACTTTCCACTGGAAATGAAGCTGCGGTTTTAATTGCCTTTCTTTTTAAATTGTAGACAGTTTTCGAATTATCTTCACGTCAGAAAATGTGGCAAAGGTACGAAACAGATTTTAAAATGTATTTTCTGAATGGTTAGTCATTTCTGACGCTTAACAAAATCAGGTGTCAGCCAATCACTTTGTTATAAATGTTGCGGTGACTTTAAGTTTAATCATTCAGATAATGAAATGTAGAATTGTGTGTGTGCTTGATGACAACAAATGAATTCCTACTTGACCCCAGTCTCTGGTATAGTTTGCTACCAGCCTGGATGTGGGCTCAAGGAGAGATGGCAGAGAGGATTTATTTTGGTGGAGTTTAAATACTGACCTAATGACAATTTTTGGTGGATATACATCGAACACTACAGGTCCCTTGGCCCACAATGTCTGTGCCGAACATGGTGCCAAGTTATTCTAATCCCCTCAGCCTGCACATTATCCATATCCATCCATGCCCTGCATGTCTAGGTGACTGTTTAACAGTCTCTGAAACACCACTATCGTGTCAGCCTCTATCACCACCGCCTCTGGCAGCGCGTTCCAGGCACCCACTGTTGTCTGTGGGTAAAGAATAACATGCCCTGCGCATCTCCTCTAAACTTTGCCCCCTCACCTTAAGTTACGCCCTCTAGTCTTTGACATTTCCATGCTGGCGACAAAGGACCTGACTTTGTAGATGGACTTTCTAGATTCTGTCAGTGGTGGAATGAATTATTGAGAGAATATACAGGATGAGGTGACATCATAAGTGATAGGAGCAGAGTTAAGCCATTCGGCCCAACAAGTCTACTCCGCCGTTCAATCACGGCTGATCTATCTCTACCTCCTAACCCCATTCTCCTGCCTTCTCCCCATAACCCCTGATACCTGTACGAATCAAGAATCTATCTAGCTCTGCCTTAAAAATATCCATTGACTTGGCCTCCACAGCCTTCTGTGGCAAAGAATTCCACAGATTCACCACCCTCTGACTAAAGAAATTCCTCCTCATCTCCTTCCTAAAATAGCGTCCTTTAATTCTGAGGCTGTGACCTCTAGTCCTAGACTCTCCCACTAGTGGAAACATCCTCTCCACATGCCTCTATCCAAGCCTATCTCTATTCTATACGTTTCAATGAGGTCCCCTCATTCTTCTAAACTCCAGCAAGTACAGGCCCAGTGCTGTCAGACATTCATCATGGGTTAACCCACTCATTCCTGGGATCATTCTGTAAACCTCCTCTGGACCCACTCCAGAGCCGGCATATTCTTCCTCAGATATAGGGCCCAAAATTGCTCACAATATTCCAAATGCGGCCTGACCAATGCCTTATAGATCCTCAGCATTCTCCTTCCCATTCCTACACAGACCTTTCCGTCCTAGGTCTCCTCCATTGTCAGAGTGAGACTAAATGCAAATTGGAGGAAGGCCATCTCATATTTTGCTTGGGCAGCTTACAGCCCAGTGGTATGAACATTGATTTCTCTCACTTCAGGTAGCCCCGGCATTCCCTCTCTCTCTCTATCCCTCCTCCTATCCCTCCCCCACCCAAGTCGCACCAGCTTCTCATTTTCACCGTACAAACAGCTAACAATGGCCTGTTTCCTTTATCATCGTTAGATTTCTGCATATCTTTCATTCATTGTTCTTTATCTTTCCCGAACACTGTCTAGATCTCTCATTTCCCTTATCCCAAACCAGTCTGAAGAAGGGTGTCGACCTGAAACATCACCCATTCCTTCACTCCAGAGATGCTGCCTGTCCCCCTGAGTTACCAGCTTTTTGTGTCTATCTTCGGTTTATACCAGCATCTGCAGTTGCTTCCTACACATTTTGTTTGCTTTCTACCGATTCGATCTGCAGATTGGCCTTTTGGGAATCCTGCACCAGCTCCCAAGTCCCTTTGCACCTCCCATTTCTGGATTCGCTCCTCATTTAGAAAATAGTCTACACCTTTATTCCTAAAATACATGACTCCACTATATTCCGTCTGCCACTTCCATGCCCACTCTCCCAACCTGCCCAAGTCCTTCTGCAGAGTCTCTGCTTTCTCTACAACACCTGCCCCTCCACCTATCATCCGCAAACTTGGCCACAAAGCCTTTAATCCCCTCGTCCAAATCATTAATATTCAACGTGAAGAGTAGCAGCAGCAGCAGCGAGCCCTGCGGAACCCCGCTGCGAACATCCGTAGCCATAGCCTTGTTCTCCAGAGCAGCAGCTTGTCCATCCACCAGCGGGGGGGGGAGGGGGGGGGGGGGGTGACTACAACTAACCCGTTGCCACTCATGCCTGGCACCTTCATTTTTGGGACGCCGCTCTAACTTGGTCATCAGTATTGAAACCTTACAATAATTTCATTAGATTTATTACTGAATTGTAAATCTGAAGACCAGTGAATTAAATTTCACATCTCTTGTGCTGAAGTTTTAATTAGAATAAAGACTTTGGGTAGAGGTGCAAGTCATTTCATCTTTCTTTTTAAGAACACTTCAAAAGATCCGCAGGAAAGTGCAAGAAGAACATTCTCTGCAGGATCTTTTATTCAAGAGTGCGTTTCGAGGCTCGCCCACAGCGCTACCACCGAGGTAAATCAGCCTGAAATATACCCACTGACGTGCCCTCCACAGCCTTCAACTCCACACATTCACCACCCTCTATAGAAATTCTTCCTCATCTCCTTCCTAAAAGGGCGTCCTTTAATTCTGAGACTATGCCTTCTGGTTCTAGACTCTCCCACTAGTGGAAACATCTTCTCCACATCCACTGTATGCAAGCCTTTCACTGTTCTGTACGTTTTAATGACCCCCCCCCATGGTCTTGCCGTGAATGTTTGTCTTGCCAGTAAGTGTGTGTAGCACAACTTCTCGTGTTGAAAGATAAGCAGTGGTGTGCTCTGTCAGTCCGTAGTAAAAGGGACATATGGAGTTAATTCCATAACGTACGCGCATTCTCCACACTTCTCATCCTGTCCTCGTCAACCAAATGGCTACAAATTAATGCCATTGGGAACTTTTCACATGAGGACGTTTTAGACGAGACTAAACAGTGTGAGACTTCCTGTGTGACATTGGAAGCATTTCATGGGAAAGCCTCCAACTATTTTCCTGCAAACTCACGCAGTGCAAACTACAAGCTTCAGGTATTACATTGCACTAGAAAACAAAAAGTCAACTTCATTGCTAATTATATCTTTCACTACTCATAACCTATTTTTAAATGGGTCTAAATGTCATATGTCCATGAAATGGGTAGTGTTAAATACAGAATCAGAATTATATATTTGATTAGCAGAGCACAATGGGTTAAAGGATCCCCCATAACTGATCAATATGTCAAAATGATCTCAGATATTTGGTCCTTTAATGGATGATTTAATAATGGAGTAAATAGAAATAGTCCTTCAAGGTTAGAGACAGAGTTTTATTGCCAGCACGTAGAATAATAGTTAATAGGAGCCTGGTCTCACCCGAAACGTCACCGATCCATGTTCTCCACAGATGCTCTGACCCGCTGAGTTACTCCAGCACTCTGTGAAACGTCACCGATCCATGTTCTCCACAGATGCTCTGACCCGCTGAGTTACTCCAGCACTCTGTGAAACGTCACCGATCCATGTTCTCCACAGATGCTGCCTGACCCGCTGAGTTACTCCAGCACTCTGTGAAACGTCACCTATCCATGTTCTCCACAGATGCTCTGATCCGCTGAGTTACTCCAGCACTGTGTGAAACGTCACCTATCCATGTTCTCCACAGATGCTGCCTGACCCGCTGAGTTACTCCAGCACTGTGTGAAACGTCACCTATCCATGTTCTCCACAGATGCTGCCTGACCCGCTGAGTTACTCCAGCACTCTGTGGCTGTCTGCCGAATAATTCAATGCTTCCATTTCCCACAACCTGTAACCGTATCTGGGTGTGGCGTCCATCCATATTAGTCCGTTGTGTCTGCAGCAAACTTAGTGACCACAGTGAAATGATCTTTAATTGTGTTTACAGGGAAGACAAATTATCTTTTCCACATGATGCCTGCAGGATTCATGGACATTTATACGTCAACAAAGTGGCAGGAAATTTCCACATCACTGTGGGCAAGTATGTCCATGTTTGATATCATCTCAACCTTCCCTTTTAGAACAGAATGACTAATTCAGACCAGTCTGAAGAAGGGCCTCGACCCGAAACGTTACTCATTCCTTTCCTCCAGAGATGCTGCCTGTCCCGCTGAGTTACTGCAGCATTTTGTGTTATCTTCAATTTAAACCAGCATCTGCAGTTCTTTCCCACACAAGATATTTGCTGTAGTTTTCTGCATGGGGTGGGGGCGGGGGGGTGGGGGGGGGGGGGCGGGGTTAGGGCAGAAGGCAAGCTCACTGGTCTTTCAATCCACAGCAACTCTCTGACTATGGAACTGGGAGTAACCTTCAGCAAGAACCACTGGAAGGATTGTAAAGAAGATAATGATAACAATGTTTGCCAGGCACGATCAAGGGAAAGAGAAACAGCGACTGTTTCAGGTCTTGATGCCTTACTGCAGGTCTTGCAGCATCTCTGGAGAGAAGGAATGGGTGACGTTTCGGGTCGAGATCCTTCTCCAGAGATGCTGCCTGTCCCGCTGAGTTACTCCAGCTTTTTGTGTCTATCTCCGGTTTAAACCAGCATCTGCAGTTCCTTCTTCCTCATAATACAGTTTTTTTTAAGGCTATATTCAGTTGCTAAGTTATTTCCTATTAATTTCCAATGGACAATGCTTCTGTTCCAGGGCCATCCCTCACCCCAGAGGTCACGCACATATGGCAGCTCTTGTTAGTCACGATGGTACGTACTGCTGCATCCTCATCCAGTATACTATACATCCATTAACATTGTTCACTCAACTGCTGTCTATTGTGTTACATACATGATGGGAATTAAACCCTCTGTGAGTATGAGACTGCTGGATGCGGTGAAGCTTGTGTACCTTCCACCCGCACCTCTGGTGCTGAGTCACAACATTGTGCTCAAGTTTCTGGAGTAGGACCTTACCCATCCAATCCGATAATCCGTACTGATCCCGGTCTGTATCCCAGTGGATCTGTACTAATCCCGCTCTGTATCCCAGTGGATCTGTCCTGATCCCGCTCCGTATCCCAGTGCGGTCCTGTACTGCTCGGATCGCTGGCTAGTGGAGAATGATCCGGGCTGAGACTGGGTGCCCCTCTGGGCTGGGCTGATTTCCACAGTCAGACAGCAACACTGGCACAGGCCATGGGTTCCCATGTGACCAGCATCTACCGTGAGGCAGATCGACTGGCTGCTGTGTGTGCTGCTGCCAATACGTCACTGCAGGAAGTACACGGCTAATGTCTCCCTGGCTGCTACACACTTCAGAATGGAACGGTTTCACAGCTGTGTCTATTCCCTGACTTCTCAGCAAGGTGGAGTCACTTTATGTGAGAGTCTAGACTGTGGCCACTGTTTGTGGATCTGTTCATCACACCTTCCTTTGTGGGAACTCACGTTTGCAATTCCAGCAGTAACCAGTTTAGAGATACAGCACAGAAACAGGCCCTTCGGCCCACCCAGTCCGTGCCAACCAGCGACCGCCTGCTCACACAAATTACAATGGTGGAAACCGAAGCACCCAGAGGAAACCCACGTGGTCACAGGGAGAACGTGCAAACTCCACACAGACAGTAATCATCAGGGATTTGTAACTGTTTTCCCTTGCCTTTGGTACAAAGATACTTCCAGCCATTTGTCTGCCCCCATTGATGACTGACTGACTGGCATTAGTTATCAAACAGCTGATCTGTACGGTGTATTCAGTCCACCAGTACATTAAAGGTTGTTGGTGAAATATCAGAACATTATAAAAAGGACTTTCTATTTAAACCGTTGCATTTGTTGACTTTCACTGTGAACAAGCACGGTGGCGCAGCGGTAGAGTTGCTGCCTCGCAGCGCCAGAGACCCGGGTTCCATCCTGACCACGGGTGCTGTCTGTACGGAGTTTGTACGTTCTGCCCGTGACCTGCGTGGGTTTTCTCCGGGTGCTCCGGTTTCCTCCCACACTCCTCAAGACGTAGAGGTTTGTAGGTTAATTGGCTGCTGTAAATTGTAAGTTGGCCCTAGTGTGTAGAATAGTGTTAGCGTACGGGGAGATTGCTGGTCAGCACGGGCTCGCGGGGCCGAAAGGCCTGTTTCCGTGCTGTATCTCTGACGTTTTAAACTGCACGTTCTCTAAAATGTAACTAAAATGGAAAATGTAGCTGTAATAATGTGTTTAACCACAAGGAGGAGCTGGTGAGTCTCTGCAATAATATTCATTTCTTTACTATAGACTGATCTGTCTGAAGAAGGGTTTCGGCCCGAAACGTCGCCGATCTCCTTCGCTCCATAGATGCTGCTGCACCCGCTGAGTTTCTCCAGCTTTTTGTGTACCCCCAATATTCATTTCTTGTTGGCTTGTATGACCATATATTCTGACAATAATTCTTCGTAGTCTGATTGTTTCATTGGGAAAAGTCAGAGAGGGTTCAGACAAAAATGTTCCAGTAAGAATCTTAGTTCTTTCAATGTATTTGCTTCAGCCCAGCCGTTTGTGACGATATGTTGAGACAACGGGTTGACATTTGCAAACATCGCTCCTCGGTCTGGACGATGTGTGGGGGCAAGTGCGCCTGTATAACACGTTTTCTTTTTAATTTTTTTTCAGTGTATAATTTTTCTCATCGAATAGATCACTATTCATTCGGGGAGCCAATCCCAGGCATCATCAATCCGCTGGATGGAACAGAAAAAATCGCCATAGATCGTGAGTTTATTTTGTTATTTGCAGGGGGCGGCACTGTGGCGCAGCGGGTAGTGTTGCTGCCTCACAGTGCCAGAACGCGGGTTCCATCCTGACTACAGGTGCTGTCTACGGAGTTTGTACGTTCTCCCCGTGACCTGCGTGGGTTTTCTCCAGGTGCTCCGGTTTCCTCCCACACTCCAAAGACATGCAGGTTTGTAGGTTAATTGGCTTTGGTAAAGTTGTAATTTGTTCCTAGTGTGTGTAGTAGTGTTAGTGTGCTTGTCGGCCTGGACCCGGTGGGCCGAAGGGCCTGTTTCCACGCTGTATCTCTAAAGTCCACAGTAAACAAAGAGGCCCTTTGGCCCGCAATGTGTGTGCTGGCACATAATGCCAAGTTACTGAATGAATGGAGATCTGCTCAACGCTCCCCATATTCTTCAATGTGGATCCACGTGGGGACAGCTTTGCCTTTACCTTATTCCATGGCCAATCACCACTCTCTCTCTCTCTCTGTCTGTCTGTCTGCCAGCCATTAATATTTGCTTCCAACAGTTAACAACAAACCACTGAGCTGCTGCAGTGTCACACCCGGGCTGGGTTCACCACTCAAAGTGTGTCATTGCCACATGTACTGCCAGTGGCAACATGGCTCTCACTTACAATAACTTACAAATATGCGATAATCAACAACACGCCAAATAATCAGTAATTCTGTGTGACCAGACCATAACGGTGCAAAACTGAACAAAACCCGTACAAGATCACAGTTGCTGAAGTTAGTGTTGTGCAGTGCTGGGAACGTCACCTATCCATGTGGTCCACAGATGCTGCCTGACCCGCTGAGTTACTCCAGCACTGTGTTTATCTTAGTGGAGCCTGGTGCTCATGGTTTTCCAGCTCCTGCACCACCTTCCCCGATGGTAGCAGCAAGATGGGAGAGTGGCCAGGGTTAACTGCTGTGGGATGTGTTATCTTGAGCGTAGAGCTTGTGGAAGCCAGCTACATGTAGCAGCACGCCAGAGCCCCCGTAGCTACGCCCTGCTCAGCCCGCACCTCCAGCCGCACTCACCAGTCAACAGTGTTTATTGTCGTGTGTCCCAGGTAGAACCATGACACTCTTACTTGCAGCAGCACAGCACAATCTGTAAACAAGGAGTACAACCTCTGGAATACATGTGTGGGAAAGAACTGCAGATGCTGATTTAAACTGCAGATGGATACAAAAAGCTGGAGTAACAGCGGGACAGACAGCATCTCTGGAGAAAAGGACTGGGTGACGTTTCGGGCTCAGACCGAGGGTCTAAAGAAGGGTCTCGACCCGAAACGTCCCCCATTCCTTCTCTCCAGAGACGCTGCCTGACCCGATGAGTTACTCGGGCATTTTGTGTCCGTGCTGGAGGGAACAAGGGCAAGTTGACCGCGTGGATCTGCCCTCTGTGGTGGTGCGGTGGCAATGGTCTGTGCTTCCCCAACTCAGCCTGGCCCTGGTCAGAGGAGGTGTTGATTGTAGATACAAGGCTTGCCAGCCACAATGCTGGGTAAATGCCCAGAGCACACGGCACCATCACAGGCTCCACGGCATCTGCACCAACCGCCGGGGAAACTGACTCCAGTCTGTACACTCCAGTCACTCGTGTCCATTACAAATGTGTTTTCTGTTCTTTAGATAATCAGATGTTTCAATACTTCATCACAATTGTGCCAACAAAACTTAACACCTACAAGTTCACAGCAGAAACCCATCAGTATTCAGTGACAGAACGGGTGAGTCACTTGCTCTTCCTTCCTCACCCTGCTCCATTGCTGCTGCTGGTGCCTGGTGTATTTTGTTGCATTGCTCTGTTGAAGTGGCCACTTGTTGTGACGAGTGCTGGTGTGGGTGGGTGACAGCGTGACCCCTGACATTGCCCAGTCCAACGCTGTGTGGTTGGTCAAGGTTTCATGCACAGTGAGGGCTAGTCTCTCTCTCTCTCTCTCTCTCGTTGTTCATCTGTGCCATCGATGATTACACTGCCCCCACATGGACCAGTCACCCAGCCGCTGCCAGGCACTGAGTTCAGCTCATCTGTATCACTCCCCAGACTAGCTATTAATCACACTCTTGCAAACACACTGATGATATTTGTTGAGCATGGTATTAAGTGAACGGCTGTTTGTGTGTGAGAGAGTCTGTGCATGTGTGTGCGCGCATGTGTGTGTGTGGTGAACGTAACGTTGCTTTAACAAATTTGCAGATGACACAAAGCTGGTTGGCAGTGTGAACTGTGAGGAGGATGCTATGAGAATGCAGGGTGACTTGGACAGGTTGGGGGAGTGGGCAGATGCATGGCAGATGCAGTTTAATGCGGATAAATGTGAGGTTATTCACTTTGGTGGCAAAAACAGGAAGGCAGATTACTATCTAAATGATGTCAAGTTGGGAAAAGGGGAAGTACAACGGGATCTGGGGGTCCTTGTACATCAGTCAATGAAAGTAAGCATGCAGGTACAGCAGGCAGTGGAGAAAGCGAATGACATGTTGGCCTTTATAACAAGAGGAGTTGAGTATAGGAGCAAAGGGCCCTAGTGAGACCACACCTGGAGTATTGTGTGCAGTTCTGGTCCCCTAATTAGAGGAACAACATTCTTGCTATTGAGGGAGTGCAGCGTAGGTTTACAAGGTTAATTCCCGGGATGGCGGGACTGTCATATGCTGAGAGAATGGAGCGACTGGGCTTGTATACTCTGGAATTTAGAAGGATGAGAGGATATCTTATTGAAACATATAAAATTATTAAGGGTTTGGACATGCTAGAGGCAGGAAACATGTTCCTGATGTTGGGGGAGTCCAGAACCAGAGGCCACCATTTAAGAATAAGGGGTAAGTCATTTAGAACGTAGATGAGGAAACACTTTTTCTCACAGAGAGTTGTGAGTCTGTGCAATTCGCTGCCTCTGAGGGCGGTAGAGGCCGGTTCTCTGGATACTTTCAAGAAAGAGCTAGATAGAGCTCTTAAAGTTAGCGGAGTCAGGGGATATGGGGAGCAGGCAGGAACGGGGTACTGATTGTGGATGATCAGCCATGATCACATTAAATGGCGGTGCTGGCTCGAAGGGCTGAATGGCCTACTCCTGCACCTATTGTCTGTTGTCTATTGTTTACGTGGGGTGGTGAGAGGCTGTGTGTGCGTGAGCGCGTGTATATATGTGTGTGTGTCTATGTTGGTCCTGTGGGGGGTGATGCGCTAACGTTGGGCGTTGCAGGAGCGGGTGATTGACCACGTGTGTCTATGTTGGTCCCGTGGGCGGTGAGGGGCTGAGTGTGTGTGTGCATGTGCGCGTGAGTGTATCTATGTTGGTCACGTGGGCAGTGAGGGGCTGAGTGTGTGTGTGTCTCTCTATGATGGTCCCGTGGGGTGTGATGCGCTGACGTTGGGCGTTGCCATTGCAGGAGCGGGTGTGTGTGTGTGTGTGCATGCGCGTGTGTCTATGTTGGTCCCGTGGGGGGTGAGGGGCTGTGTGTGTGTGTGCATGCGCGTGTGTCTATGTTGGTCCCGTGGGGGGTGAGGGGCTGAGTGTGTGTGTGTCTCTCTATGATGGTCCCGTGGGGGGTGATGCGCTGACGTTGGGCGTTGCGTTGCAGGAGCGGGTGTGTGTGTGCGTGCGTGTGTGTCTATGTTGTCCCGTGGGGGGTGAGGGGCTGTGTGTGCGTGCGCGTGTGTGTATGTTGGTCCTGTGGGGGTGATGCGCTGACGTTGGGCGTTGCGTTGCAGGAGCGGGTGTGTGTGTGTCTCTCTCTACGATGGTCCCGTGGGGTGTGATGCGCTGACGTTGGGCGTTGCGTTGCAGGAGCGGGGGTGTGTGTGTGTGTGTGCATGCGCGTGTGTCTATGTTGGTCCCGTGGGGGGTGAGGGGCTGTGTGTGCGTGCGCGTGTGTCTATGTTGGTCCCGTGGGGGGTGAGGGGCTGAGTGTGTGTGTGTGTGTCTCTCTCTCTATGATGGTCCCGTGGGGGGTGATGCGCTGACGTTGGGCGTTGCCATTGCAGGAGCGTGTGTGTGTGTGTGTCTGTGCGCGCGCGTGTGTCCATGTTGGTCCCGTGGGGGGTGATGTGCTGACGTTGCGCGTTGCGTTGCAGGAGCGGGTGTGTGCGTGCGTGTGTGTCTATGTTGTCCCGTGGGGGGGTGAGGGGCTGTGTGTGTGTGTGTGTGCGTGCGCGTGTGTGTATGTTGGTCCTGTGGGGGTGATGCGCTGACGTTGGGCGTTGCGTTGCAGGAGCGGGTGCATGTGTGTGTGTGCGTGTGTGCGCGTGTGTCTGTTTGTCCCGTGGGGGTGATGCGCTGACGTTGGGCGTTGCGTTGTAGGAGCTGGTGTGTGCGTGTGTGTCTATGTTTGTCCCGTGGGGATGAGGCGCTGACGTTGGGCGTTGCGTTGCAGGAGCGGGTGATTGACCACGCCGCTGGCAGCCACGGGGTGTCGGGCATTTTCATGAAGTACGACATCAGCTCTCTAATGGTGACGGTGACGGAGCAACACATGCCCCTGGGGCAGTTCCTCGTCCGCTTGTGTGGCATCATCGGAGGCATCTTCTCCACCACAGGCAAGTGTTCCCCATCTCCACATGCTCACACACCCTGCCTGCTGGCTGCAGCTGAACAAGTAGCCTCCATAGCTGAATGCACATAGACAATTGTAAACAGAATGGTGGAGTTGCAGCCAGTACATGGTTGGTTGGCTGGTGGTGTCCCCAGTGCTCGCTGTGTACGGTGGAAGTGTTGACAGATAGTGTCGTCAGAAGGACAGTGTCTGATCCGTCCCCACTTCCTCCTCCTGAGATCCTTCAGTGAGGATGTTCAGCCTGGGCCGGTGGTTGCACAGTGTCACCGTGCCCTGGGAATGTCATGGCTGACAGGAAGCTTACACCAAGCTTACGCTGGTCCTTGGCAACATCCCGACTCGGTCTCTCACTCCAACAAACTCCCATTCACCTGTTTATTGCTTCATTAACCATTGCCAATGAACGACCAAGACTTGTGTAGGTTTATTATCGCTACACATGCCGCATTCTAGTGGGATGTTATGTGCGTGCTCTCTGATCAGCTCATGTGTAGGATCAAGCCAATGCCTCGTACAGTAGAGGGGGTGAAGACAAGGATCTCCGTGTGCAATGAGCTTTCTCAGCATTGGAGACGTACTGTTACACAGATAAACTCAAGTCCGCAATGCTGTAGGTTGTAGAATCGGGACTAATCCAACTTCTGGGAACACTGGTCAAGACATAGAAACATGAGTGTCTTGTGTATTAGTGTGAAATTCAACCAGTGTTTTCGCCTCGTGCGTCGGGGCGATTGAAGCTCGTGCGTCGGGGCGATTGAAGCTCCCGTGTCGGGGCGATTGAAGCTCGTGCGTCGGGGCGATTGAAGCTCCCGTGTCGGGGCGATTGAAGCTCCCGTGTCGGGGCGATCGAAGCTCGTGCATCGGGGCGATTGAAGCTCCCGTGTCGGGGCGATCGAAGCTCGTGCATCGGGGCGATCGATTGCTACAACTTCACCGTCACCCAGTAAATGTTATTTAGCCCTGAACCTGATCCATCTCCTGGCAACGTGTTATTTTCCCTTCTCAAACAGTTCTCTTTATTTCCCACGATTAGTCCATGATATAACTCGTATGTGAACAATCCATTTTCTCATAAAACTAAAGATAGACACAAAAAGCTGCAGTAACTCATTGCCATTTTCTCTGGAGAGAAAGAATGGGCCTGAAGAAGGGTCTTGACCCGAAACGTCACCCGTTCCTTGTCTCCAGAGATGCTGCCTGTCCCGCTGAGTTACTCCAGCATTTGTGTTTGTCTTTGGTGTAAACCAGTATCTGCAGTTCCTTCCTACACATTCCTCTTAAAACTACATTGCAGTTCCTTTTTGTGGCATGAATTTTAGCTACCAATTCAGAAAAGCATTTCACTTTATCTGGAAAGAAATGGGATGTTGCTCTCCCAGTTGCTGGCAGTTGCTCTGCATGGCTCATACTTCCCAGGTTTACGCTCAATGGACCAGTAAACGTTCCGTCCATGCAGCTGCCGAGGAATATGTTCTCCGTAGTCATGCTGCAAGGGGTTGTTGGTTGCTTGTACACTTACTGGCAGTAACTTTAATGTTTTATGTGTCATTCCTAATTGTCACTGTATGTCGTGTTGTTGTCACTTGCGGGTGGAGCATCAAGGCAAATTCCTTGTATGTGAATACTTGGCTAATAAACTGATTAATTAATTCAGTAGTTGTAAATAAAGCAAACCATACAGGTTTATGCTCAGTGTACCAGTCAACGTTATTGGCTTAGTTGGGTAGATGTAGCTGACAAGAGGACTCTGCTGCGTGGGTTAGAGGGTTGCTGGCGTCGTTGTGAACGACACATACCATACAGATTAATGCTCGATGCACTGGTAAAGGTTGAGTAGATGTAGTTGATGTGGAATCTGTTCTCCGTAGGCATGCTGCACGGATTTGTGGGGTTCCTGGTCGATGTGGTGTGCTGCCGTTTCAAGCTCGGAGCCTACAAACCTAAAGCTGTAAGTTGCCGCTGTTACTCTTGTTACGTCAGCCCAGTGTTGTTAAGCATTGTCCCCTGGTGCTCAGTGGTTCCATACATGCAGCAGAACGTCCTTGACTCCCGCAAGGAAGCCTGCCGCTTCACTTGGGACAAAGGTCAGCTTCATCAAGGATGATTCCTCCACGTGGAAAAGGGATCCAGTTTCGTTGACAAAGTGAATCGTTACATGGGAACACACATTTATTTTAGCATTAAACTTTGTAGATGTTTTTAATAAGAATCTCTCTCAATATGTCATTCAAAGTTGAAGTACATCCAACAATAAGACCAGTCCAACACAGACCGGGTTGAACAGACTCTCTACACTACGAATGTGTCCAGATATTGTGTCCTCAGTGTATTGGTGCGAGATCTGCCCTTGGACTCGGCATTCTTTCGTCTGCAGCAGTTTATTTTCTGTTGGCTTTTTAACGACAGAAATAAGGCCAGTAAAACCCATGACTGCTTTTCCAGTTCACGCCTCCATGTCGATCTAGCGCTCTCCAAATAACCGCTGAAAATAAACCTGGAGAAGTTTGTTGATTCTAAACTTCCTGTAATATTCCTGTTAGTGGAATCAATGTCATGGATATGTTGTCACAAGTGTCGACTCTGGGCCTGGTGATGGAATACAATTAACAACTAACTGGGCCAGTTCAGTGGCGCAGAGGGTAGAGCCACTGCCTCACAGCACCACAAACCCGGGGTAGATCTTGACCTCTGGTGCTGTCTGTGTGGAGTTTGCATGTTCTCCATGGGTTTTCTTCCACATTCCAAAGACGTGCGTGTTTGTAGGTTAATTGTCCCTCTGTAAATTGCCCCTAGTGTGTAGGGAGTGGATGGGAGAGTGGGATCACACAGAACTAGTGTGAACAGGTGATCGCTGGTCAGCGTGGACGTGTTAGGCCGATGGGCCTGTTTCTATGCTGTGTCTTTAAACCTTCCTGACGGACAGATTGTGTATGTTGTTTAAGTTTAGTTTAGAGATACAGCATGGAAACAGGCCCTTCGGCCCACCGAGTCCGCACCGACCAGCGATCCCCGCATATTAACACTATCCTGCACACACTAGGGACAATTTTTACATTTATTCCAAGCCAATTAACCCGCACGTCTTTGGAGTGTGGGAGGAAACCGAAGATCTCGGAGAAACCCACGCAGGTCACGGGGAGAACATACAAACTCCGTACAGACAGCGCCCATAGTCGGGATGGCGCCCGGGTCTCTGGCGCTGCAAGCGCTGTAAGGCAGCAACTCTACCGCTGCGCCACCGTACAGCCCCCCATCATGTGAATATATTTAACTTTGACTGTTTTCCATATGTTTTTGTTTTTCAGGTGACTGCACTCGATGGCCACATAAATAACCATTCTGTCCCAATTCTAGATGACTGTGAACACTAGCGTTATGCATGGATGAAAATGGATCAAAAACTCTCCTCAAATCTCGGTGTGCGCAAAAATAAATATTTTTGGATGGCACAGCCTTTGTTTAAATAAATCGTTAGCTGCGTTCTAGAATCTACAATTCCAATCCCACTCAAGACGTTATAGATCAAATAGTTTTATGACCTCTGGATGATGGTCGGCTTTTAAATGATTCCGTGTCTTTATTTAAAAGAAACTCAGAGACGTTCAATGTCAAGTCGTAGAATGACCTTCGGATGATGGACTGCTTACTAAATTCAATGTTTTCATTTAAAATAAAAAGGGAAAATGATCAGTATTCTGTGGTCATACTTCAACTACGAGATGCCTGGCAATCCAACAAGGTTTTGTACAACACTGCTCCGTTTGTGATGGTACAGCTTCACCAGAGGAGTTAAATTGCCGGCACGGGACTGTTTGTATCAGATCCCTCGTGACATTGATGGAGGGCCACCCTGATCCTGTACCTTACCTGTGGAAGCCATCCAAGCGCCTGTGTACCTAATACCATGCCTAACTATTTATCTTTGGAGATTTTTCCTACTGTTTTTTATAGACTAAAGATTGACAGTAAATTAGTGGGAATTACTGTCATTTGAGAATTGTTGATGCTGTCGTCGTCTTCTTGCGAATGAAACGTAAATAAACCAAAGGAATAGTTAGATCTGGCGCCGGGTGTTGAGCAGCCAGGTTGTCTCTGTTGGTGTCAATGTCTGCCAGGCCCTGACGGAGCTCCATTTGGTGGGTGGTAGAGCGGGCACCCAGAGTGACATGGTTGGCTGTCACTGGCTATTGCTGCTAAAACAGCTGCTTTCTTGTCATTAGGTTGCATTGAACCAGCGATCAGTCACCGGGCCAGGTAGTTTCTGCTGTGAATGTGTTTACCGTACCTCACTCATTGAGTAGGTTGGTGACCCAACACAAAATACTCCAGCAGTCTTTGTGTGGACATCTGATGTTTGCATTCGCACTGTTGTAAAACCTCTCCCGTCACAGTGGGGGTGAGTGTGTGACACAAACTGACTACAACAAATCATTAGCAGATGGACTAGGACTCGCTGTGTGTGCAGGGGTGGCCAATCTGTGTCGATGGATGGATCGCTGCCAACCTTCTCCAAATGAAGCAAGCCCACTATGTTCTGTAAAATATTCACAGTTTCTCCCTGTACTGGAGCCCGGTGGGCTCTGCATTGGGAAAGTCAGTCGGAATTGACTGTATAGGATAAACTTTGTGCTTATACTGTAAGGTGAGTACTAGAATGCCAAAAAATAACATCTCACGTTGCAACTTGTAAATACAGGTACATTTTCAATCGCGGGCGGGTGCCCAAAAGTGGATTTGTTTTGACAAACGCATGTTGCAGGTTTTGGTGAAATGGGCCGTTGAGTCGACAAGATTAACGTTGGTGGCGGTTCAATATTTTACCGAGGGAATAGGAGTTTAATGGGAGGAATGGAAATGTCACACGAATGGCCTTTGCCGGTAATGTTGAACAGCTAAACATGCCTGCAGGTGGCAACCTCCATTACATTCTGGGACATGGGCTCTATGATCGGTGATGTACACCAAGATGTCTGGTTGTCGAGCTGTACTTGGAAATGTTTCAGTCATCTCTATTCTGTTTAACCTAATAATCTGTAAATTCCGATTTAAAGTGTAGGAAGGAACTGCAGTTGCTGGTTTAAATCGAGATAGACACAAAATACTTCAAACTGATCAGTCTGAAGAAGGGTCTCGAGCCAAAACGTCACCCATTCCTTCTCTCCACTCATGCTGCCTGTCCCACTGAGTTACTCCAGCATTTTGTCACTAACTCGGATTTAACCTTGTTTGTTGCTATCTCTCTGGCATGACCAATACTCCATCTCGTTGCTGGATTGAATGGTCATTGTTACACTGGCTCTGCAGGGAGGAACTGAAATCTCCTAATTGCTTGCGTTGTTTCTTTAAGCTGGTATTCGTGAACAAAAGAATGCATCATAATATATAACACTACTTTCGTGTTTGAACAAACAGCCCACCTTGCTGCAACGGGAAGTTATTTGATCAAATGAAGGTAGACAAAAATGCTGGAGAAACTCAGCGGGTGAGGCAGCATCTATGTAGCGAAGGAATAGATGACTTTTCGGGTCGAGACCCTTCTTCAGACCTCGTGAGCTGAATCAACCTCATGGGCAGATTATAAAGATACACATTGGTGCATAAGAACATCTCGGCTGTCAGAGCAGAGATCTGAGTGGCCGGTTTCAACATACGCTTGCAGGTAAAGTTACATTTGTCTAATTCAAGGACGTAAATATTCGGTTGGCAGATTAGCTTGTTTTTGTGTAGTTGAAAAAGGCTTCTTGATGGGCAGAATCTACATAACGCCGGAGTATTTCCTCAGCTTCAGGAAGGTGAGGTCCCATGGTGAGGTTTTCCCAGCTTTGTCTCCTCTTCATAACCAAGGTTGCCCCAGTCTGGGCCGGCCAGTGTTTGCCACCTTTGGCAATCTTCTTTGTTCCTGGGCGTTCCATCTATAGAGAAGACAGTTGAGTCCACAAGGGGAGCCTGCGCTCCAGGTTTAGCCCAATCGATCCCAGAGTCCAACTTCTCAACCGTGAGAGATGGTGAAGGAAATGCAAGTGTGAGGATGCATCACTTTCCTAAGTTTGTCTTTAGTTAGTTTCTCAATGTTGCCAATTAGTACAGCTGAACTCTCGTTGGCTGTGCGTATATCTCAGGAGGCCCTTGAACGGGGACTTTGGGTTCTAATTCTGTCTTTTTACAACTGAAGTCAATTGAGTTCACCTGGCCAGTCAAAGTGCTGCTTAAATGGACAGAAGCAGAAGCTGGAGAACCAACAGTCTTGGTGAGAACTGCGGGGATAAGAGGCTTCAGTGAGGAGTGCGTTTAGTCAGCAGCAACAAAGGATATTTTTATCATTACGTTTATTGTTCACTGAAGTTAATGTTAACGGCGTGTGGAGTGACCAGAATCAGTCTAGTTGTTAGAGACTAAATGGAGGGGTGGGATTAATCTTCACTGTGAAAGGCACGGGTTGATCAGGGACTTCATGGATTTATTGTGGGAGATCATATCAGACTCATTTAACTTTGAGTGTTTGGAAGATCCAACTCAATATGTTGATAAGGTAGACAAAAATGCTGGAGAAACTCAGCGGGTGAGGCAGCATCTATGGAGCGAAGGAATAGGCAACGTTTAGGGTCGAAACCCTTCAGACTGATGTGAGGGTGGGGGAAAGGAAGAGGAGGAGCCAGTGGGCTGAAGGACAGCTGGGAAGGGGAGGAGAAAGTAGGGACTACGTGAAATTAGAGAAGTCAATGTTCATACGAGGAGAAAGTAGGGACTACTTGAAATTGGTAGTGAAATTGCACTGGTGTGCCCAGCGGTATTTGAAGCTTGCTGCCCACAGGCAACATTGAGATGGGGAGAGGAACTGAATTAAATTACATTGGGCATGGTTTATTGTTGCCACGTGTACTAAAATGGGGAACAATCGGAAGATCCAGTGGGTCTTGGCAGACTTCAATTAAACTGTTGCCGAGTCTCTGCTTGGTCTCGCCCATGTCAAGTAGAAACTTTGCCATTTAAGTCACTGAGAAATATTAATGTGAAGAATTTTGACGAGTTATGATCTGATTTATGGCATGAAGGGTGTAGGGGATGTCAGAGAAACATGAAACAGAATAGGTACAGGAAGTTTATTTTTAACAAACAACCTTTTAAAAAAACTACTGAAGAAACATTACATTGAGAAATGTGAGTGACGGTCAAAACATTGTATGATCAATGTTAGATACACACAAAAATACACACTGGAGTTCAGTGGGACAGGCAGCATCTCCGGAGACAAGGAATGGCTGACGTTTCTTCTTCTTAACCTGAAACATCACCCATTTCTTCTCTCCACAGATGCTGCCTGTCCCGCTGAGTTACTCCAGCACTTTGTGTCTACAGTTTAAACCAGCACCTGCAGTTCCTTCCTACACATTTTGTATGATAAACATTGTCTCTGAAAGTCAAAGTGATGAAATAACTCAGCGGTCAGGCAGCATCTGTGGAGAACATGGATAGGTGACGTTTCACAGAGTGCTGGAGTAACTCAGCGGGTCAGGCAGCATCTGTGGAGAACATGGATAGGTGACGTTTCACAGAGTGCTGGAGTAACTCAGCGGGTCAGGCAGCTTCTGTGGAGAACATGGATAGGTGACGTTTCACAGAGTGCTGGAGTAACTCAGCGGGTCAGGCAGCATCTGTGGAGAACATGGATAGGTGACGTTTCACAGAGTGCTGGAGTAACTCAGCGGGTCAGGCAGCATCTGTGGAGAACATGGATAGGAGACGTTTCACAGAGAAGGGTCCAAACCCAAAATGTCACCTATCCATGTTCTCCAGAGATACAGCCTGACCCGTTGAGTTACTCCAGCACTCTGCATCTTTTTTTGAAAACCAGCATCTGCAATTCCTTGTGTTTTTTCTCTGGATATTTTGTGGGATTCAGTTTCTTTGTTAATGGAGATGCAGGTGAGAGAGAGAGTTGCCTTTTTATTTAGGGTGGACATAAACTGTAGTGTTCAGAGAGGATTGTCTAGTGAGGCTGTGTGGGTAGAAGTTCAACATCGGGACTTCATGAAAGACATCCCCATGTCAGCATGAATCACAGGAGCAGAACTGCAGCGAGATTGCAGATAGTTGTAAAAATAATAGGCTGGTATTAGTCAAGAGATTTCAACCTCCTTTGTATTGACTGGGCCTCCCATCGTGTAAAGGGCTTGGATGGGATAGATTATGTTAAATACATCTAAGATATCTTCCTTAATCAGGATATAGAGGTCCCTGCTAGAAAGGGCCCAACACTGATCGAGTATCAGCGGCGGGAAGATGTGAGGGCCAGCATGGCGATTGTGACAACCAAACACTTTGGAAATTGTCAACGGGATTAAACGACCCAAACATGGGTTTTGTAGAGAGACAAACGTACAGGAACCTCTGAGGAAGTGGCTACTGGTGTAGATGAGGGGGGTGGAGTGGGGGGGGATGCATTGGATTTTCAAAAGGCCTTTGATAGTCAAAGCAAAGATGGGGAGAGACTTCTTCAATCAACGGGTGGTGAAGTTGTAGAACTCTCTGTCTGAGCAGTGAGCGAAGACCAAGGGCTGAATATTTAAGGAAATGGATTTCCAGCTATAAAAAGGTGCAGGAGAAGAGAGTGTGGACTAGCCACGGGCGTAACTAATGGTGGAAGAGGCTCAAGCAACAGTGTCGCCAAGTTTCCACTAGTCCATGTTTTAAGATCCTAACATAATGTTGAATAATGAACGTATAGTCATAAATATTTGCAGGATTTGTTTGTACCGTATTGTCATTTTAAACCACTGGAAAGATTCATAAAACATCATCTATTGTTGCAGTGATAATATTAGAAAGCTCAGAGGCTGTTTTATAACTCCGGTCACAATGTGATCACTAAAAATAGTTCCTCTCCTGTGGTTTTACTCATTGGGTGAATACAGATAAAATATTCATTACAGTTTACACCTTCCCCGTATAATGAAGTGCACGAGAATGCTAGTCAGATGTGCTAAAGCTCCAAAACTCCAGACGGTGTCTATATAATTAGTAGTAAAGATTCTGCATAATAAGCTATCATAAACATCTGGAAGCATGGGAATGTCCACAGCTTGAGAAGGAACCGGGAAGAAATAGTTTTCTTTGAATTAAAGGTTGACAAAAATGTTGGAGAAACTCAGCGGGTGAGGCAGCATCTATGGAGCGAAGCCAATAGGCGACGTTTCGGGTCGAGACCCTATTTCAGGCTGATGAGGGGGTGGGGGCGGGAAGAAGAAAGGAAGATGCGGAGACAGTGGGCTGTGGGAGAGCTGGGGAGGGGAGGGGAAGGAGGAGAAAGCAGGGACTACCTGAAATTGGAAAAGCCAATGTTCGTACCGCTGGGGTGTAAACTACCCAAGTGGAATATGAGGTGCTGCTCCTCCAATTTACGGTGGTGCTCACTCTGGCCGTGGAGGAGGCCCAGGACAAAAAGGTCAGATTCGGAATGGGAGGGGGAGTTGAAGTGTTGAGCCACCGGGAGATCAGGTTGGTTATTGCAAACCGAGCGGAGGTGTTGGGCGAAGCGATCGCTAAGCCGGCGCTTCTTTGAAAGGTCAATCCGCATAGTTTATGACAATAATTGGAGGCAATTTCCTACAGCTCACCAGAAAAATGAAATGCAGCCCAAGCAACCATGAACACTTCAGGATGCTTAGCCCGACCTCCTGGGACCAACTCACTCATGTTAGGTATTGGGATGAACCTGTGTAGGAATGAGCTGCAGATGCTGATTTACACCGTAGACACAAAATGCTGGATTAACTCAGCGGGACAGGCAGCATCTCTGGAGAGAAGGAATCAGTGACATTTCGGGTCAAGACCCTTCAGTCTCGACCCGAAACGTCACCCATTCCTTCTATCCAGAGATGCTGCCTGTCCCGCTGAGTTACTCCAGCATTTTGTGTCTATCTTTGGGGTGAACCTTCCTGATTAGATTTGCCAGTTCAGTTACATTCAGCTATGCAAACTTCACAAGTGTTGAATGTGATGGTGCAAGGTTTATTGTGGTGGCGTCTGCATCTACCACCACGTTCTTTTGCTGCTCTCCGCATGAGTGGATTGCTGGAGCGTAGGTTTGCTCAGCATCCAGGTGAGGTTTCTGATCCAAGACCCTACCGATTTCATCAGTTTTAAACAGGGCTTAGGTTTCAGAGGCAGAGAGAAAATAAGATGTCTTCTTTTTTAAATACATTACCTCGATTGCAACTATTTTCAAGTACTTTAATCAATTTCTTCATTTTGTTTCTTACGTTTTATTTCCTGAAGTTTAAATTTTAATTATTTTCTTAAATATCTCAATACCAAAACACTTAGAGATGTGATATTTGACAGGAGATTCAACACCTTCCATGTTGAATTCATTCTGGGACTGTGGTCATAGAATCGTGTTGCCTGAGGGGTTGTTGATACCTGGATTTCCACACCTGGCCCAGGTACGTGAAGATGTGCCGAGATGCCCTGTTTTCAGTTGATTCACAGCTTGGTGTGATAGTTTAACTGTGATACATTGACATGCAATGGACATAATTACTTGGTGGTTAACATTTCCCACAGTATTGCAATATCAGAACAAACTTGAGGAATAAATGTGGATATTTGGTTGTTAAAGCAATTGATTTGACTAAACAATAAAAGATTCGGCTTTAAAGAATATTAAGAGATAATGCATTTTGTTTTCAATTATGTTACAAAGTATACGTTAATATTTGACGACTGCCAAGTTTGCAATGAAGGTAGAAAAAGGATCTCGACCCGAAACTTAGCCAATTCCTTCTCTCCTCACCTGCTGAGTTTCTCCAACATTTTTTGTCTAACCTTCGATTTCTCCAACATCTGCAGTTCTTTCTTAAACAAGTTTGCAATATAGTCTGGTGACTGACAAAGCTTCAGGATAGGTGTACTGCCATGGTGGAGATGTATTAAGAACGTTCTTCAGCATTGTGGAATTTTGGAATTCTCTATTCCAGGATGCTGTAGATATTTATTTATTGGGTGTATTCAAGAATGAAGTTAGTAGAGACCAGTTAGTAGGCTCAGGTGTGCTATTTTGACTCCAATAAGATTCACCTGAATATCTGTTGGATTTATTTAGTTATCTTTATTGATGTCCTCTCGTCACACACAGAAATATCTTCTCTATGACTACATTAAGGAACGACATCATTTTAAAAGATTAGTAAGTTACACACCCCCCTCAACTTTGTATTTTTAGAGTCAATTCTTAAAGTATATTCTGGTATTTCTGGAAATATTTCTATATAAAAGCCTATGTCACAATATCTGAATCAGAACATGATTTGTTTTGTTGCATTTCATTGCTATCCCTCCAGAGAAAGGACCCAAGTGACTTATTTATGGGCTAATTAAATAATATTGCCACTTGTGATTTGCTTCTCTATACCTCTCGTGCTCCTTGCTCCTCTGCCCAATTTGAACTATTCTGTGACCAAAATGCAGCTTCTTCTCTCCCTATCACATTCTTTCCCCAAGTACAAAACTATTTGGAGGCGATGGTTGCTCTGACATTCCTGGGGTCTACATGCCAGTGGGAAGTGTTGCCCAAGACTTTACTTCTAAACACATTCATGTGTAATTATTAACGTCAATTGGGAATAAGGGATTTCAATTCTCTTGTGCACTATTTTTAACGCATGGCATAACAGGTTTACATCATAATTTCCTGTAGTAATTTTAGTAGTAATTAACCTAGTTTTTTAAAAGGATTTTTGATATTATTAAAATAATGTATGTTAACTGGACAAAGACTTGTAAAACAGGAATTTGAACCTTTAAAGATTAGTTCGAGGGAATATATTAGTCAATTAAGCTTCAGTTTTATAGACAATCGATGCAAGAGTAGGCCATTTGGCCCTTCGAGCCAGCACCGCCATTCAATGTGATCATGGCTGATCATCCACAATCAGTACCCCGTTCCTGTCTTCTCACCATATCACCTGACTCCTATATATTTTTAAGAGCCCTATCTAGCTCTTTCTTGAAAGTATCCAGAGAACTTGCCTCTACTGCCCTCTGGCAGAGAATTCCACAGACTCACAACTCTCTGGGTGCAAAAGTGCTTCCTCATCTCCGTTCTAAATGGCTTGCCCCTTATTCTTAAACTGTGGCCAGTTATATTTACGAATATTCCGCTTGACACTTAGTAACTTACTGAATTTAATATTAGAATGTTTCTGTTCATGCATTTAGGTGAAAGCACAATGCCAGATTATAATCAGCAATTTTCATGTAATGTAATTGAACCACAGGGGCATTGTGAATATTGAGAGAGAAAGCTCACTGCAAAAGATTCCAAAGGAAACAAATCTAATTAAAATGTAATTGATAAAAAAGGCTTCTAAAGGCAGTGCATGAAGAATATATGTTAGTTGATTCTATCTTCCCGAGCTGCTTTTGATGAATTTGATTAAACAGAAGCATCAACTGCTTTTGTTGCAGCTTTGTCAGCTGATCAAGCAGCACTTGGAGTATTGTGTACAGTTCTGGCTGTTCCCATTACAGAAGGAATGGCGGTTTTGGAGAAGATGCAGAAGAGCTTGACCAGGATGCTGCCTGGATGAGAGGGGATCAGCTGAGAGGTTTTTGCTGGCGTGTCGAAGGCTGCGAGGAGACAAGAGAAGATTATGGAGTTGGACAGTCAACCTTTTTCCCCAGGGTGGAAATGTTGAATACTAGAGGGCATAGCTATGCATTTAAAGGAGATGTGCAGGGCAAGTATATTTTGCAGAGTGGTGGATACTTCGACTGCGTTACCAAAGGTGGTGACAATAGACAAGAGAAAATAGGTGCAGGAGTAGGCCATTCGGCCCGTCGAGCCTTCTCCCCATATCCCCTGACTCCGGTATTTTGAGGAGCCCTATCAAGCTCTCTCTTGAAAGCATCCAGAGAACCGGCCTCCACCGCCCTCTGAGGCAGAGAATTCCACAGACTCACCACTCTCTGTGAGAAAAAGTGTTTCCTCGTCTCCGTTCTAGATGGCTAACTCCTTATTCTTAAACTGTGGCCCCTGGTTCTGGACTCCCCCAACATCGGGAACACGTTTCCTGCCTCTAGCGTGTCCAAGCCCTTAACAATCTTATGTTTCAATGAGATCTCCTCTCATCCTTCTAAACTCCAAAGTATACAAGCCCAGCCGCTCCATTCTCTCAGTTTATGACAATCCCGCCATCCCGGGAATTAACCTTGTTAACCTACGCTGCACTCCCTCAATAGCAAGAATGACCAAAACTGCACACAATACTCCAGGTGTGGTCTCACTAGGGCTGTGTACAACTACAGAAGGTGGCGGTGGCAGTAAACATGATAGTGCCGTTTAAAAGGCAATTAGATTGGCACAATAATGTGCAGGGGATGGAGGGGTATGGATCGCGTTTAGGCAACAAAGATGAGTTCAATTTGAGGTCATGTTCTGCATAGCCATCGTGGGCTCCTGCGCTGAATTGTTCTATGATGAGGTGAATACTGTGTCTTTTTCCCATGCAAGGGGAATGGAGAACTCGAGGGAATAGGTTTACGGTGCGAGGGGAAAGGTGTAAAAGGGATCCAAGAGCAACTTCTTCAGACCGAGGGGGGTGGGAGTATGAAACAAGCTGCCAGAGAAAGTACATGTGTCAGGTACAATAACATTGAAAAGACTATTTATACTGGTACATGAATAGAAAATGGATGGATGTTTTGGATTTCAATGAATATTTTTAAAGCAGAGATAGATTCTTGATTACTACGGGTGTCTGGGGTTATGGGGAATTGGCACGAGGATGGGGTTTGGAGGAGGAGACAGATCAGCTGTGATTATGGTGGAGGAGACTAGTTGGGCCGAATGGTCTATTTCTGCTCCTATCACTTATGACAGGTTTGGGAGGTGGGGGGGTGGAGGGAGTCTAACATAGGCTGTCTTAGATGGGGTGAATTGGTCAGCATGCACGAGTTGATGTGGAGAGAATGTTTCCTTGCTGGATCACTATGATGAATATTTCTAGCTTTTCCCCCGCACTCTTGAAGTGGGGATGAAGCACCTCTTTCACTAACTAGACTGTCACAAGCTGCCTGATTTGAAGAAATGTCCTTTGAGGCTTTGCTGATCCATGGGTAAGTTTGCATTTTAGGTGGACATTTCTTGAGAATACAGGATATTTTTTCCTGAGCTGAACTGAAATTAGATACAAGCTGAACTCGGTCCAACACAATTGCACAATGTTAAGAGTATGTATTTAATGGCAGTACTATTAAGATTGATATACAGAGAGAGCTTGTGAGCTATTAAACGGTGGGTAAACAACTTTGGTGCAAAACGCTGATGCAAAATAGTTGCAAGTATCTGGAGCTCAGTCACAACTTCACCAGTTACAAGAGGTTCCAACAGAGGTTCACCTGCACCTCCTCCAACCTCATCTACTGCATCCGTTGCTCCAGATGCCAGCTGATCTATATCGGCGAGACCAAGCGGAGGCTTGGCGATCGTTTCGCCGAACACCTCCGCTCGGTCCGCAATAACCAACCCGACCTCCCGGTGGCTCAGCACTTCAACTCCCCCTCCCATTCCGTATCTGACCTCTCGGTCCTGGGCCTCCTCCACGGCCAGAGTGAGCAACACCGCAAGTTGGAGGAACAGCACCTCATATTCCGCTTGGGGAGTCTGCATCCTCTGGGCTTAAACATTGAATTTTCTCAATTCTGTTAACCCAGGCTGCCTCCTCCCCTTCCCCACCTCTCCCTCAGCCCTCGGACCCTGACATTCCTTCTCCATCTCCCCCCCTCCCCACCCCAGTCGCACTAGCTTCTCATTTTCACACTACAAACAGCTTACAATGGCCTGTTTCCTTTATCATCGATACCTTTTTGCATATCTTTCATTCATTGTTCTTTATCTCTCCACATCACCGTCTATATCTCTCGTTTCCCTGATCCCTGACCAGTCTGAAGAAGGGTCTCGACCCGAAATGTCGCCTATCTCCTTCGCTCCTTAGATGCTGCTGCACCCGCTGAGTTTCTCCAGCTTTGTGTGTAACCCTTCACCAGTTACTTGGTGTGCAGCGAGAGAGGATGTTGCAGAATTCTCGTCAGAGAGAGATCTTCTTCAAAGTAGACGTACCTTGAGGAGATTTCACAGTGGAGCGGACAAAATGTGTAGGAAGGAACTGCAGATGCCACACATTTTCTTCTGCTGCTTCTTGCGTATGGCGTGCACAGCCTAAAGTTGTAAGACAACTTGTTCTGTTTGATCTTCTGTTGGTGCATGCATTCTGCCTGCCAGCGTCCACAGTTCCTTCCTACACATTTTGTCTGCTCCACTGTGAAACCTCCTGAAGGTATGTCTACTTTGAAGATGTTTTCCTCCTCTCTCCAACGAGGGTTCTGCAAGTCTCTCTCGCTGCTCCCCCTCTGCGATCGCTCCTGTTCATTCATTGTTCTTTATCTCTCCACACCATCATCTATATCGCTTGTTTCCCCCTCCCCTGACTAGTCTGAAGAAGGGTCTCGACCCGAATCATCATCCATCCCTTCTCTCCAGAGATGCTGCCTGTCCCGCTGAGTTACTCCAACACTTTGTGCTAACTTGGTTTGCAGTACAATACAAGTGAATGATGGACACCACATGCTAATGTTTTTTAATCAGAAAGGCAACAGGAATTGAGCTGTTGTGAAAATAGCTGGTGTGGCAAAGGAACAGCAGGTGCTGTTTTAAACCAAAGATAGACACAAGAAGCTGGAGTAACTCAGCAGGACAGGCTGCATCTCTGGAGAGTTGGAATGAGTGACGTTTGGGGTTGAGAACCTTCTTCAGACTAGTAAAATAGCGGGGAGAGATGTAGACTCCACAAACTACTCTGCATACAATCAAACCCCCATGAATACGCAGCATCATCCACGACAATTAATTGCCACACAAGTCGCTCATTTCCATAAGGGATGTGGCACAGGATAAGGTGGAGTTTGCACGCGCACACACACACTGTGTCTGACGAGAACATACATTAATAATGACGACTGAGCATTGCCTGTGGTGTTTCACACTCACCTTTTAGTCGTGTTTCCCACAGCCGACATTCTCTGGCATGCATTAAATAATGGCACAGTTCACATGAGAACGTTTACCAACAATAACATGATTTCTCACGAGAAAAGACTAGGAATAATCACAAGAAACTAGTATCGTTCTTACAAATATCCAAAGTAGTATTTAATTTCCCACCATTGGTGTTGGAAGCAATAACATTATCACATCTGGTACCGATACCCACTTCTTTTACATGACACGATTGATTATTCCTTCCCCATTCATCAGGAAATGCAATGATAGGATCCCACATGTTCTCATGGTTCTTTGTCAGGCACAAATTAAAATTGCATTAGTTTCACACATCAGTCCTTTTAATTCTGTTCTCATAAAAATGTTGCTGCCAAGGTGTCCAGTTGGTTACACGTTGACAAATCAGGAAGGGAGAGGAGGTGACCATCGGCAAATATCGGGAACAACTCCGGAGGTTTTGGTCGTGTTAACCTTTATATACATTTTACAAGTGTAAAACACCAAGTATTGTTGAAGTTGTCGTTGCCATTTTAGCACCAAGAAGAAGGTTAGCACATTATTGCTGGAAGGCGATTTCCCTCGTACATTGGGACTCGAGCCCTATTCACAAAAGTCACTGGATGTTGTTCTGTTGTGGATCACTCGGGACTAACAGTACTATATGCTGGGCAGGTTCCTTTAGTGAATAAGGGCCCTGGATCCAAAATGTAGCGGTGCAGGAGAGAGAGTATTGGACTTGAATCCATTCCAGCAATTACCTGTAAAGTCAGGCCCAGGGCCCAGATACACGTACATGTTGATCAGAGCAAGCTGGTAAGGCTAGAAAACCAGAGAGTCACACGAGCAGATGCTTGGTGAGACAATATCATCGTTCTTTATAATAATGGCAGTGTGTAGATTGATTACATTGGAATGCAAAGTCATGTGGTTTTCTTTTCCACTGACTCGGGAAGTCTGGTGGTTGTTTTTGTTTAAAAAAAGTGAGATATTGTGAATGAATGGTTAGCGGTTTGGAACGTTGGGTTTACCACGTTGCTTCAGTGTCTGATGGTGCTGGACGCCCTGAAATAGGACAGGAACTTGTAGCAGAGGCTGACCACAAAATACCAGATGTTGCGGGCCATTTGTGAGCGAGCGATAAAGACACGCCAGATGAAGACCAGGAGAATGGTGTTGAAGCCGTAGCGGATGTTTCGTAGCCTGTCAAAACACAGATTGGGCCAAACGTCAGTGAGTGATACTTGATCTTGTGTTCAGTCATTATCAATACTTCCTACATAGACACCCACACGGTCCAGGATCAGGTGTCAATGTTTGCAATTATTTTGATCAATAGAGTTTCAGGGACTAACTCTGTCCTAGACTTCCTCACCAATACGTCATCCTTCAACCTGAACATGCACAGATCCTCTGAAACGCCTGTAGTGTATTACAGAGACATTATCAGTGTGTCAGCGTTCCCACCCAAGGTATATGTACCTGTTCTACTTGCCTTTAAATTGCACTTGTCAAGTTCCATACCCCTCTTTAGACTCTCACCTTTACCATGCACAAGTGTGGGCAGGTGAACACAAAGTGTTGGCGTCTCTGGAGAATGTGGATAGGTGACGTTTTGGGTTTGGACCCTTCTTCAGACGTAGACATGTGAACCTGCTACTCTAATGTGCAAATTGGAGGAACAACACCTCATGTTTTGTTTGGGCAGCTTACACCCCAGCGGTATGAACATTGACTACAAATAACATTTGCTTTCCCTCTCTCTCCATCCCTCCCCCTTGCCAGTCTCCGACTAGTCTGACTGCCTTGGTTTGCTTTGTTGTCACCTTCTCCTAGCTAACAATGATCAATTCTATATTTTCCTTGATGTCCATTCCCTTTTTCTCATTTCACACCTTCCACTTCCTTGTTCTGTATCTCCCCTGACTCAGTTTGAAGAAGAGTCTCGTCCCAAAATGTCACCCATTCCTTCTCCAGACATGCTGCCTGCCCCGCTGAGTTACTCCAGCATTTTGGGTCTATCTTCACTCTAATGAGAAAGCTACTTGGATTGTCCATTTAAGATCATAGTCACAAGTGATAGGAGTAGAATTAGGCCATTCGGCCCATCAAGTCTACTCTGCCATTCAATCATGGCTGATCTATCTCTCCCTCCTAACCCCATTCCCCTGCCTTCTCCCCATAACCCCTGACACCTGCACTAATCAAGAATCTATCTGTCTCTACCTTAAATATATCCACTGACGGCCTCCACAGCCTTCTGTGGTAAATAATTCCGCAGATTCACCACCCTCTGACTAAAGACAGACCTCTAGCTAACACCTCTCTGATAAAGGTTGCATCTGAGGTGAAGTAACCACCTTTTGCTCTTTACAGTAAGTGATAAATCGGATAGGGATGTTTCTCTCTACTGGACTTGTGCAGGTGGTTAAACGGTTCTGAATCAGTGGCTTTCCAAACTAAATGGGAAGGAGGAGGCAGACAAAGCAACATTGTTTGGGAAATTCCAATGGCTGGTAGTCTGAGGAACATGAGCACGACTGTCGATCGCTGCTCTGTGCAACAGCCTCACTTCGCTTGACGAACACACCAGCGGGAAAAGCCAGTTAAATAGCTCAAATAATGAAACGCTGCAGATGTTGCATGTCTGAAATAAAAACAGAAAGTACTGAAAAAGATCAATTGTGCCACTTTCCACAGATGCTGCCTGACCTGTTAAACATTTCAGTTTGAAGACCCTTCATTCAAGTGACGACGTTTGGTTGAGATGAAGGGTTTTTGACAAAACGCCAACTCAGTTTCTCTTTTCACGGATGCTGCCTGATCAGCGTGTTTACGATTTTTTTTTTAACCATAAATCGATCTTTCTCCTTTGGCTTTGTGGCTACCTGGTGAATCACGAGTCGAAGTTGTCTGCGGTCATTAGGACAGTGACTGAAAGCTCGTTGGTGAAGGGAAGACCTTGTTTCATGATTATTACGCTTCTCTTTTACGTTACATTTCCCAGTTCCAAATTCACACTTTGAGTTAAAAATACTTTGATGGATCAGGAAGTGTTGCGATATATTTACTCTACACATCTGGTAGGAGCATGACTGAATCACCATCTGGCAAATGGACAGATGTTCAAACTGAGGATGGGTTGTAATGAACGTAAATGGGGGAAGTCACCAGAGAGTCGGGGAAGATAGGATAGCAGTAGGATAGCAGGATAGCACCCTCTGGGAGGGCTGAGTATCGCAGACAACTCACCAACTCACAACTCTACCACAACTAGAGAGCAGTCCTGAACTACTATCTACCTCATTGACGATCCTCGGACTATCTTTGATCGGACTTTGCCTTGCACTAAACATTATTCCCTTATCATGTGCCTGTACATTGTATATGGCTTGACTGTAATCATGTATTATCTTTCCACTGACTGGACAGACGCAACAAAAAGCTTTTCACTCTGCTTGGTGCACAGCACGTGACAATAAACTAAACTGAAACAGAGTTGCCCATTCCAATGGGAGAGCCAGCTGCAAGGTGTGGATGTGGCGAGAAGGAGAGCCTGTACCTGGTGTGGTGACACACCAGACTTGCTGGGTAGAACAAGACACTGAGCCAAAGGGCTGCCTGAAGAAAGGTCCCAACCTTAAACGACATTAGGTGATAAGGGAAAGGAGTAGAATTAGGTCATTCGGCCCATCAAGGCTGATCTCTCTCCCTCCTAACCCCACTCTCCTGCCTTCACCCCATAACCTCTGACACCCGCACTAATCAAGAATCTATCTATCTCTGCCTTAAAAATATCCAGACTTGGCCTCCACAGCCTTCTGTGGCAAAGAATTCCACAGATTCACCACCCTCTGAAATACCTCATCTCCTTCCTAAAAGAACGTCCTTTAATTCTGAGGCTATAATGTCTAGTCTTAGACTCTCCCACTAGTGGAAACATTGTCACCTATCCATGTCCTGCCTGACCCACTGAGTTACTCCAACAATGTGTGTTTAAGTGCTTGTCAAAACTAACTATCAACCTGATGGTACTGAAGGAAGATATCATCTCTAGACACAACCACAGATGCTGGAACCTAGAGCAAAACTCAGTGGGTTCTTCAGACTGAAGAAGGGACT
This sequence comes from Raja brachyura, assembly GCA_963514005.1. The sequence goes on along the minus strand of OY740800.1, from coordinate 47,575,028 downwards.
GAACCCAAAGGTTGCTTATCCATGTTCTCCACAGATGCTGCCTGACCCACTGCATCAGTCCAGCACTGTTTGTTTTTTGCTCCTTATCATGGACATAGAGCTGACCAGCCATGCCCTGTCCCCAGATGTGCGTTGGGTACAGGTATCTGACATACATGGGTCTATTGAGATTTACCATTGATAATACTTTCTTCAGAATTGAATGCAGCTGATGCTTGGTAAGCAAGTGGCAAGGTGCTAGTACTCACTTCTTTAGGTGTTGTCTGGCTGCTGGAAGTCCAGACATATCCTCATTTAAGACATATCTCTTTGTTCCTATGCAGTAATTCTCGATGTATTCTGGCCAATTAAGCTGGCGGACATCAAAATTGAATCCCTGTGGAAAAGCATTGAAAGTTGAGCCTGTGTGCCCTGATGCACCCAGTGCAGAAAGCCTGCCCGGTTCCAGGGCTGCAATACCATTCACAGGCTGCTGTGACCGGGGCACATGGCAGCACAAACGCCAGGGGGGCATCACACAATGCACATGGTCACACTCACATCTGGACCAGAGGTCCCAGCTAACATTAATATTACGGCTGGTTAAGTGATTAACCTCGCCTATATACAACTCCCATCCACACTCAATCATCTGACACCCAGCAATGGTTCCCAGGGATGAAATGGCAGAATGCTGCCATGTTAGAATCATACAGCACAGAAACATGCCCTTTAGCCCAACTTGTTCTTGCTAACTGAGATGCCCCATCTATGCTGGTCCCACATGCCTGCGTTTGGCCCAAATCTCTCACCCCGGGAAGAAGTGAACAAAGTGCCAGGACCAACACGGGGAAGAAGTTATTTGGAATTCAATGGTAGACGTAAGGGAAAATGTGCCATGATCAATAGTGTAAGGCATTTACCAGTGGAGGGGGGAGGGGGGAGGGAGGGAAGGAGGAAGGAGAGAGAGAAGAGCAAGCCAAGGTGGCGGTGTGGCAGATGAGAATGGAGTATGTTGGAGAAACACAATGCACCAATTTGCCTTCAGAAGCAGTGTAAGAAGAATGTCAATATTCAACTTGAACATATTAAGGTGAGAATACCCTGTGAGAGGAGTGGTGAAAAGCCGCAGAGCGTTTGGGATGATTTTCCTCTCTCTCCATCCCTCCCCAGTTCTCCCACCACTCCGACTGTCTATACTTTATCCGTGTGCTTTGTTGCCACCTTTTCCCAGATAACAATGATCTATTATACATTTTCCTTCATCTCCATCCCTTATTTTCTTATCTATGTATCTCCTTCTGCCCTGACATCAGTCTGAAGAAACGTCTTGACCCAAAGCATCCTGACAGGACAATCAAATGCTTTCTTTGTATAGCACAACAGAACATAGAAGGCATTGACTACAATTCTATACATAAATACACCCATGACTTAATAAATTAATAAAGTGCAAATAACAGATGGAGGGGTATTAATGTTCAGAGTTTTGTCCGAGCCAGGTTTAATAGCCTGATGGCTGTGAGGAAGTAGCTATTCCTGAACAAGGTCGTTGCAGTCTTCAGGCTCCTGTACCTTCTACCCGAAGGTAGCAGGGAGATGAGTGTGTGGCTAGGGTGGTGTGGGTCCTTGATGATGCTGCCAGCCTTTTTGAGGCAGAGACTGCGATAGATCCCCTCGATGGAAGGAAGGTCAGAGCCGATGATGGACTGGGCAGTGTTTACTACTTTTTGTAGTCTTTTCCTCTCCAGGGCGCTCAAGTTGCCGAACCAAGCCACAATGCAACCAGTCAGCAAGCTCTCTACTGTACACCTGTTGAAGTTAGAGAGAGTCCTCCTTGACAGACCGACTCTCCGTAATCTTCTCAGGAAGTAGAGGCGCTGATGAGCTTTCTTATCAATTGCATCTGTGTTCTCGGACCAGGAAAGATCTTCACAGATGTGCACGCCCAGGAATTTGAAGCTCTTGACCCTTTCAACCATCGACACGTTGATATAAACAGGACTGTGGGCCCCCATCCTACTCCTTCCAGAGCAATTGGGAGACTTTTGTAGGTGACTGGGTTCAGATATGGGAGGGAGCAGGATAGGATAGAATGCTGGAGTATCAAGACTTGTAGAGCAAGAGGGGTCACTGGTGACTAAAATAGTTTTTGATGATTAGTTGAGAAACTAAACATTACCACATTTCTTCTTTTCTAGTTCAGAAATCTCATCAACTGGAAGATATCAATAACTGCAGTGCATCGGGACAAGATAAAGTCAATCTGAACTAACCAGGATCAACTCCAAGACATGGCTCTGTAGCAAACTTAACCACTGTCAGATTTTACTTCAGAGTCACATGAGTGACTACGTGAAGAACGCCAGCATGCATGTGCGACATATCGTCGAACGCATTGCGGAAGCGACAGTCGGGAGGAAGCGTCGCTCCTCCAGCGTAAGTTTAAAAAGACAACCGGGCGTAAGTACTTACCATTCTGGAAAAGACTCTGTGTGTGTATTTTCACAGCCAAGAAGAACAGCATGGAGTCCAGGAAATTGCGGAGAACAGCGGCAAAAATCGCTGCTGTGGAAAGCAGCCAGCAGCGTGCCGAGTCTCCAGAGCTGCAGGTGCATCCAGCAGACTCCGACTTCTCTCCGCAACAGACCGCAGGTGCGCCGCGGTCCGGCGGCAAAACCACCCGGAAGTCGGACAGGTCCGTAGACTCGGCTGGGTCCGGACCTGAGGACACCCCATTCGCGGATAGCGACGGCGGGCGTCTTTCCCACATGGAGCGGATGGTGGAGCAATTGCTCCAGCGTGACCTGCTTATGCAAGGGCAGAGTCACAGTGGGTCTCTTCGCAGACCCACGGCAGCATCCTATCAAGGACTGCCAAATGTCTCAACCTCTTCACAGGGGAGCATTGGGGGTCAGAACTGGGCTGACCCTGAAGAAGGGGACATGGCTGAAGACTTACCTGTGTTAAGGGTGCCGCAAGGAGAACTATTGGGTATGGTTAACAAATTTGCTATGCCTACCCAAAAAGGTCTGCCATTGCATCCTAAGCTGGCAGCCACTATTAATTACATGGCTACCAACCAGCTGCAGAAACAAGCTATCAACAACACAGCAGGGAAATACCTTGCTCCAGAGAATTGCATTTCTCTAAATGTGCCTGCAGTCAACAACCCCATCTGGGGCAACATGAGCCCGACCATAAGGAGCCAGGAGGTGAAACTCCAAAGAATCCTCAAACTGCTGGCTGCTGGGATTACAGCAGTAGCCAGAACAGTCGATGGGGTTGAGATGCCTGAAGAGCTGCAAGACGCTCTAGCACTCCTGTGCAATACTCAATTCGAGATAAACAGCTACAGGGAGAGCATCATCAAGCCTGCACTCAATCCCAAATTTGCAGGATTATGCAGGCTCAGCAGTGCCCAGCCGCCAACATTGCTGTTTGGGGCCAACCTCCCTAAGCAGGTTAAAGACCTGGATGAGGAGGCTAAGGCAATCGGCATGATAAAGGTGCCAACCACCCCCAAATCCCCATATCAGCGGCGGCAGCACCCCTACACAACCACCAGGCACCGCTACAACGAGAGACCATCTGGTGGTGAAAGCTCGAAGGCCGGCCCACCTGCACAACGGTCTTTTTTAGACCATGGCCCAGCCCGGCCTTCTTGGAAAATGCGCCAACCCCACGACGCAGCAACACAACAGAACAAGAAGCAACAGAGACAACCAACACAGCACCGCCGGTAACCATGGAGGTAGGTGGGTCTGGTTGCCTCGAAAACATAGCATGTCTAGACTCATCACGGGTTGCGGGACGGTTGCACTTGTTTCGTCATGTGTGGAGCACGTTTACCTCTGATCCTTACATACTGGGAAGTATTCAGGGATATAAAATTGAATTTGTTTACGAACTCCCCATCCCAGTTCAGCATACACCTAGCCGGAAGTTTATACTTTCACAAAAAGAAAGGACAGAAGGCCAGGCTGAAGTTTTGAGATTAAACACAAAAGGGGTAATTGTGAAGATAAACAGAGAATCTCAAGAGTTCGTATCAAACATTTTTACCAAAAACAAAAAAGACGGCGGATGCCGCATAATTATTTGACCGAACTGAATACTTCCGTTCAGTATGCCCATTTCAAAATGGACACGTTTGTCACAGCCAAACAGCTAATCTCTGGCAGGTACTACATGCCTTACCCAACGGGTTATCATCGGCACCCAGGCTGTTTACCAAATTGTTAAAACCAGCTTTGGCACATTTGAGGAAACAAAACCATATTGTTATGGCCGACCTTGATGATATTCTCATTGTAGGTGAGAATTTGGAGTTGGCTACATTGGCAGTATCAGCCGCAAAGCATCTTTTTCAAAAGCTGGGATTTATCATTCATCCAGATAAATTAAAATTGAGACCCTCCACTACCATGGATTATTTGGGGTTCACTATCAATTCTGTTCAAACGTCTATCACCTTGCCACCAATCAAAGTGACAGACTTGATGTAAAAGCCTCACTAGCATCAGAAAACCATCCATTCGGCAAGTAGCCAGAGTGATTGGGAAACTAGTGGCTGCATTTCCAGCAGCACAATTTGGACCACTCCATTACCAAAATCTACAAAGAGCAAAAAATTAGCTCTTAAAACTCATGCAGGCCATTTTGATAGGCCTATGGAACTACCAGGGGAAGCTAAATTAGAGTTAAATTGGTGGATAGACGATATTCAGCACTGTTCTAGCCACATCACTATTATGAATCCCACGGTTATTTTACAGACTGATTCCAGTGCAAAAGGTTGGGGAGCAACTAATACCTCCTCTAGTTGTGGTGGCAGATGGAGTGCACAAGAATTAACCCCGTTGGGAGCACTAGGGATTAATTATCTAGAAATGCTGGGAGCATTTCATGGACTCCGGACCTATTGCTCAGACATGCACCATTTGCATGTACGATTACAGATTGCTAATACCATTGTGGTGGCCTATATTGATCATATGGGTGGAATAAAGTCGATATCATGTGATAAATTGGTTAATAATATCTGGCACTGGTGTCTGGAAAGGAATATATGGATCTCAGCCACTTACCTTCCAGGTAAACTAAATACAGTGGCGGGCACCAGGTCACGTAAATCCAACGACAACATTGAATGGATGTTGGATCAGAAAGTGTTTGCCGATATTATAGAACGGTATGGGACACCAGATATCGACCTTTTTGCATCCAGATTAAATCACCAACTACCAACATATGTTGCTTGGGAACCAGACCCAGGGGCAGCAGCAATGGATGCTTTCTCGCTACACTGGGGGGATTTGTTTTTCTATGCATTTCCCCCCTTCTGCCTCATCAGTCGGGTCTTACAAAAAATTAAACAAGACTCCGCAACGGATATTTTGGTTGTTCCCGACTGGCCTACCCAACCATGGTTCCCACGAGTACAAAATATGGCCGCAGAACCCTGCATTCGGATCTACAAACGTCCGAGCCTTTTGGTACACGCTGTGACAGGGGAAAGTCATCCGTGTCATGACCGAATTAACCTGTTGGTTTGCAGATTCTGAACAGGCCATTTCTGGACTACGGACTGTCCGACAGGACAATCAATGTCATCACAGCGTCGTGCAGGGAGTCCACCAGAAGACAGTACCTGACATATGTGAAGAAATGGGAAGTGTTCTGCACCAGAACGAACACTTCATACGACTCAGCCACCATCACTGAAGTGCTGGAGTTCCTGGCTACCCTTTATTTCGATGAGGGATTGAGCTACAGTGCCATTAATTGTGCTCGGAGTGCCCTATCTAATTACCTGGGCCGAGGGAGTGATCACCTGGCTGTAGGATCACACCCACTGGTATCTAAACCAATGAGGGGTATATTTAACTCTAATCCCCCCCCCCAGGCCCAGATATACCCATACATGGGACATAGGCATAGTATTGACTATGCTTCGAGGATGGACACCTATATCGGGACTCACTCTGGATAAACTAACCTATAAAATTGTTATGTTAATGGCACTTGTAACAGCACAACGGGTCCAGTCCTTACATAAACTAAGTATGGACGCCATGTACATTTAAAAAAAGACAAGATAACTTTCCTTATACAGGATAGACCCGGATCCACTGGCCAAAAATGAGAATTTCTGGCCTATCCTGCAGATAGTCGGCTCTGCATTGTGACATATATATTACGATATATAGAGGTCACCAAGAGTCTAAGGGGCAGGGAGAAGGCTTTACTCATCAGCCTCAAACACCCTCACCATAAGGTCACAGTTCAAACCATTTCCAGATGGTTAAGGGTGGTATTGGGTGCAACAGGGGTGGATACTAATGTTTTCAAATCTCACTCCACCAGGGCTGCATCCACATCGGCGGAAAGGATGATGGAAGTTCCAATGGACCACATCCTTGCAACAGCGGGTTGGAGCAATGAATGGACTTTTCAGCGCTTCTATAATAAACCCGTGGCCACTCCCGAGACATTTGCAGTTCTGTTTCATGATTACTCAATGAAGGGGCATTATTATTTTAGGTATGAAATAAATACCTTTTTGTTTTTCAGCACAGTTTCATGTCTGAAATACGTTACATCAAAGCATGGCAGTGTGTGAGCATGGACTCGTTCCAGGGCATGAAATCACAGAGCTTTGAAATCATCACAAAATCATCAGCTCCGAAGTAAAATAGTAAGATTGAAGTTTGATCTTTATTTTATGAGGAGTTACATAGAAACATAGAACATAGGTGCAGGAGTAGGCCATTCGGCCCTTCGAGCCTGCACCGCCATTCAATATGATCAACTCGGTATCCTGTACCTGCCTTCTCTCCATACCCTCTGATCCCTTTAGCCACAAGGGCCACATCTAACTCCCTAACTTACGATGAGGGTCCTCCGCTCCCAAACCCTCTATTATAAAGGTCAACTGGTATATAAAGTTCTCTCTTATCTTACTATGTTAGTCAACTTTGGTATCTGTGATTTCACACCGCTGCTTTGAAGAATGTCGTGCATGCGTGCTGGAGGGGTCTTCACGTAATCCCTGATCGTGACTCCTCATGAAATAAAGATCAAACTTCAAACTGGTATATTCTAATTTAATCTTACTATTAATGTGTAGGAAAGAACTGCAGATGCTGGTTTAAATCAAAGGTAGACACAAAATGCTGGAGTAACTCAGCGGGACAGGCAGCATCTCTGGAGAGAATGAACGGGTGACGTTTCGGGCCGAGACTCTCCTTCAGACTGATATCAGGGCAGTGGGCAATCCCGCCCACTTAGCTTGCTCTCTCCTATGTACACTTGAACAGTTAGGGTGTATCTAGTGCCATAGAATGAAACTCGAGAGATGTCTGTGTGAGACCAAACAATAGTCTAATTGTTGCACCCGTTCTAACTTTGTCTTGACCCAAGTCTGAAAGCCTGGGGTCTGCACTAATATTAGAATATTGGTATTGTTATCCACAATGAATGGGAACCTATTCCATTATTCAAAAGGCTTACAGCACATTGTGCTTCCAACAACTGCTGCATTGATTTCTCTTTGGATAAGACACTAGTGGTGCTGAACCTTGTCATCAGTCAACAGCCTGAGAAACCTCCTTCAGCCAACAGCAGCAGTTGGTGGATAATTTGCACTGTGCTCTACTAACATTGTTATGGACTGGCAGTACACTTGCTAATGTTCCGCATGACAAGTCATTCTTCATTAACCTCTTAATGAATCGATGAGTTTCATTAATGATGGAAAATCTGCAGAAACCCTGTCTTGGAACAGTCAATGAGGCAAATCAGCAATTCATTATTTTTCTTTCCAAATGCTCTTAGTTCATCATTTTTGTTTCTTTGTTTTGTCTTTGTAACTTTCTTTATTGATTTATCAGCTGACTACTTTAGCTAGGGTTAACTCCACGCTACCCTTGCTCACTCAATCATTACCCCAATCAGCCCTCTATCTCTACAACGCAAACCAAACCATGCTCTCTCTCTGATCTGAGGACGAGTTCTTGACCTGAAACATTGGTCCATGGTGCTTTCCACAGATGCTGCCTGGCGAGCTGTGTGGCTGCTGCATTTTCTGTTTGTAATATGAAGCATTTCATTTACTTGGTGCCGACCAAAGGAATTGAATGCAGCAGGATCTCCAGTATTCTGCTTCCGATGTAAAAATGTAGTCTTGCCCTCCCAATGGCTCTCAAGTGAACACTGCAACGGCAAGATTTGCCCTCCGAGCCGGCCATGCTACTGGGTGCGGCTGATTCCTACACTTCCAGGCAGTCTCGGCTGCTGGGGTTCCAGCGGACTCTGGTCCTTACCCTCTTATCCTCGATGCTGAGCTGATTCATTAACATGTTCATGTTCTCTGAACTCCAATTCCAGGACTTGCTGCTGAAGTATTCCAGGAGCATCATGGATTTGTGAAGTCTGTTGAAGATCTTCATCATCCTGCAAGTACATGTGTAGTCAGCCATTCATTGTTCACCTCTTCAATCACATTGCAAACATCTTGATGCAAAAGATAACTTTTTAAATTGAAGTCAATGTAGTTCATTGATCCAGCTGTTGCAAGCAGCATATTAACACATTATTTTACCAATGTTTTTTTTTAAATTAACTAATTGATCCAATTAATGAGAGGTGAACCTTTAGTTAATTTCCAGCTATATTCATTAACAAAGTGTTGATTTAATTATTTCATGTTTGACCCAGCTTGCTTTCTCATCGTGGTCTATGTCACACACAGCGCGTGGTGTTCACTAAAGGAACTTCCATTCCATGATTGATAAACCAACAACAGCTTTGTAAAGCCTACATCAACTAATCCCAGATTTGTTTTTCTATCTGGCCTTTCATCCTAAACAAAGAATTTAAACGTTTAGAACATAATACATGGAGCAATGGTAGAATTGTTCTACTATATATATCCCTCGGTGTTTATTGAAGGCTGCAATCTTTTCCAAAAGGCTGGTCCCCAGCTAAAGTTGGACACCACACATGCAGGTGTGTCTATTGGTGAGCGTTTTAGTCCCCCCCCCCCCCCCCCCCCATGGTGGGGACAGCTCACTCGTGAGAACCGCAACCGTAATTTGATAACATCCGCTCAGTCCAGGAATTGCAATGCCCAAGCCAGTTTCCACAGTCACCATCAAACACATGAGGGCTCAGTTGACCCAACTATCAATGAACAAAGGGAGGTTCTTTTTGTTTCGGCTAAGGCCAAAGTACATTATCAAGCTGGAGAAGAGATATTAAATGCTGCCTTCCTTGATAGCAAAATATAGCAGAAAACAGAGCACAGGTCAGATTGTTAACATGAGAACCAAGTTAATTTCAGAGGGAAGTTAAATGAAGAACTGAAAAGCAAGGCGAGAGCATGAGAGAAAATAACAACCTGGCAGGAAACAGAAAAGGAAATGCAGGAATATGCAGCAGATATAAGAGGGGAATAGAATCTGATGAGCCTGAGGGCCCGATGGAGGTACTAAATATTCACCATGGAAGGATGCTGACACAGTCTCTGCAAACTGAAGTCAAGTCGAAATTCATGATGGGCTAAAAATTGACTGAAGAGGTACTAGAAAAGCCAGCTGCTCTTACATTGGATAAGTTCCCTGTCCAAATGGAATGCATCGAGACCTTTCTTCAGACTGATGTCAGGAGAAAGGGAGATACATAGATAAGGAAGTGTACAGATAAGGACGTGCAAGGTGTGAAAACAGGACAAAGGGAATGCAGATGAAGGAGAATGTAGACTAGATCATTGTTAGTTGGGAGAAGGTGACAACAAAGTGAACAGAGGTAAAATGTAGTTGGAGCCTGGCCAGAGAACTGGGAACGGAGAGGGATGAGGAGAGAGAGAAAGCAAGGTTTACTTGAAGGTTTCTTGAAGTTACTCTGAATAGAGAGAGCCTCCTCATTACTGAGAGATCCAAACCACTTCAGGCCAAAGCTACAAGGATCTACTTACCACGGTGTAGTGCAGGGAAACACTTACCGTGGCTTTTGTCCTGTTAGCCTCAGGTATAGGTCATAAAGCAATGCAGGGGCTTTGTGACTGACAGCAATCCAGTACTGATTAATCAGGTAGTTTGATGTAATATTTGCATTGGGCCTTCTGAAAGCTTGGTCCAGTGGGTTCCTCTTAAATGTGGAGATGACGTGGTATTCTGCAAGAGAATGACAAGATCCTGTAAACCTTTGCCTCATTTAACCCTGCGAAACTCACTAGTTCCTGAACATAGCTATGATTAAACCCACATATTACCACCACTGGAATCATAGAAACGTAGAAAATATGTGCAGGAGCAGGCCATTCAGCCCTTCGAGCCAGCACCACCATTCAATATGATTAACGCTGCACTCCCTCAATAGCAAGAATGTCCTCCCTCAAAATTAGGAGACCAAAACTGCACACAATACTCCAGGAGTGGTCTCACTAGAGCCCTGTACAACTGCAGAAGGACCTACCTGCTCCTGAATTCAAACCTTCTCGCAGTGAAGGCCAACACGCCATTTGCTTTCTTCACTGCCTGCTGTAATTGCATGCTTACTTTCAGTGTGGGCCATCTTCTCATTGCCTGTTCATCTGCTGAAGTACTGCCCAATCCAATACTAATCACACTGCTGACTGACCACATACCTCAGTGCCAAATGCAGGATGCCGGCTTTTGTTAAAAATAAATAAAATAGCCTCTACCTCACAAAATCTCTTGAAAGGCAGCTGCATTCAGACCGTAAAAGTGGAAGAAATTTTTTTACGAACAAGTTAACCTGGATTGTAATTCCTTGAGTAATGCTCCATGTGTCAGGTTTCTCACATGGAACTGGAAGTCTTGGAGAAGTTGACAGAGATTTCAGAGGGCAACGAATGTTCAGAGGGATAGGAACTCGTGGAGTGTTCCAGACAAACGTTGAGCTGGATGAGGACCTGGAGATGAGACGTGCACACCTGGACACAATGGCTGAATTAGCGAGTGCATCTTCATTCTACGCTTATCCAGTGCACTACTGGCTTCACAGCACACACACACACCACAGCACTCCAATGCTCAATCAGTTACAAGTCATGCTTAAACATTCATGTGATGATGATGATGGTCATCATCATCATCACCACCATCAGTGAAACCATCAATGGGCGCGGTGCCTTACAACGCCGTGTACGACAGTGATCGCAACTTCTACTGAAGTGTGAATGGCCGTTGGCTCGCTTGAAGCTCATCCGCACTTTGACAGTTCTTGTTTTTGGTCCTGCTGGGAGTCCACAGCCCCCTCCTCACCTGGCAAACCCAGGTGGGGGAGACGGTTTAGTCGCCGACTATCCGACCATGGAGCAGGTAGCACGGCGTTACATGGTACCCGTGGTGGGGGGAACTCCCCACCCCCGACCTGACATGTCTTCACCTCACCCTCACATACTTGGCAACAATGCAGTCTTATGCCCATGTCAGCTAGTGCCTACTGGTAGCTATTCAACTGTGAAAGCAAGCGTGATCCTTTGCCTGTGGTAAGGCAACCCATCTCCCGTGAATGAATAAAGAAAAACTCTTCAGTCCTGATTCAAAGCGAAGTCAGGAACAGTGCCTCAACTTTGCACCTGACCATCTTCTAAATGTAAATCATTTCTAGCCATAATTCTATGGTCTCCATTTACAATTCTCCATGACCATCCTTATCTGTTCCATTACCTCTTCTTTTGTCTTGTACTATTATCCTTTTTGCCATTTAATGTGTCCGTATGTGTTCCACAAACTGTCTTGGTTGCACACTAAAGATGGGGTTTTTTAAAATAATAATTATTGGGTTGTTTTAATTGATTGATCGTTTATTCCAGTTTCTATGAGCACTATGTTTAGGCCTGTAATGCTGCTCATTGTTCTGTGTTTGGTGCATATGACAACTGAACACTCTTGACATCTTCATGTTGCTGCCCCGCTCCAGATTATCTACGTGCCCCTCCCCTCGCTCTGTCTTCCATGTCCTTCACCTTGGGAAGGATTCATTGAAGAGCTCTCATACACCTAGCCTGACTCCTGCACAGATCAATCACCCTTTGGTCCCCAGGTGACCACTCTTTCCCTGGCTACCCCCTTGCTCCTGAACTAATTACAGAATGGCCTGGCATTTTCCTTAATACTACTTACCATATTCCATGGCTCCTTTTTGCTCCCCTAGTACCTTTCTTCAGTTCTCCTCTACACACCCTATATTCCTCAAGAGTGCCTTGACCCAGTGGCCTACACCCACCGTACGCTTCCTTCTTTTTCCTGCCCAACGTTGCAGATCCTTTGATTCAACATGACTGGCACCAATCTGCCAACTTTTCCAGGGCTACTTTAAGTTCACTTTGAACCTCGTCAACATTTATCGTAAGTCTGTGTCCTGTCACTCCTTTACGTGGCATTTTCTCCATCATATTTAATCTTCCAGCGTCTTACCAACTTTTAGTTTAGTTCAGTTCAGTTTGTTGTCACGAGGTACAGTGAAATGCTTTTGTGGTGTGCAATTTGTAATTTTCATGATGCCACTGTCAATGTCAATGTACTCTGAGCAACTGTGTTGTGATCACCTGTAATCTGATCATTTAACATTGATTTTATGCAAACAGTATTGTGCGAGCATCTTCACCAGACATATTGTAGTCTGTCGAGAGAGCAGCTCAGTGCCAGCTCTGAAGGGCAGTGAACATTGACCTTTCTAATTATGCTTTTGTCCAGCAAATGAGCAGAATAGGCTTGTCCACACAAACCAAGGTTGTTGCTTGAACAATTTGCTTTGTTTGACAGCAGGTTAAAGATAAAATCAGACTGCTACACTGGAACAAAGACAGCAAGTAATTTCAGTTTCTACACTAGACTTCACCTTGGTGATCAGATCTCTTGATTCCACTGAAGACTGGACTTTCATCCTCTTTCCTTGTATCAGTTAATTGTATTTTGAAGAGACTGATAAAACTATTATACTTCTGCAAGTTATTTCTCAGTTTCTCAATTTCTCATTTTGGATCCCTCTACTCTGAAATAAATAACATCTCCGCTCAGTCCGCCTTAGCATACAGGTTGCTAAACACTTTAACTCCCCCTCCCATTCCCACCCCTGACCTTTCTGTCCTGGGCCTCCTCCATAGTGAGGCCCAGCGCAAATTGGAGGAACAGCAACTCATATTTCGCCTGGGTAGTTTACACCCCAGCGGCATGAACATTGGCATCTCTAACTTCAAATAGCCCTTGCTTTCCCTCTCTCTCCATCCCCTCCCCCTTCCCAGTTCTCCCACGTCTGATGTCCTCCTGATTACATTTTATCTGTTAGCTTTGTTGTCAAAGCTTCTTCAGGTGTTTGATGGAAGGGTCTGGACCTGAAACATCACCCATTCCTTCACGCCAGAGATGCTACCTGTCCCGCTGAGTTACTCCAGCAATTTGTGTCTATCTTCAGTGTGACTCAGCATGACAGGGAGCATCGCTGGAGAGTAGGAATGGATGACGTTTCGGGTCGAGACCCTTCCACCATACACCTGAAGAAGGGTCTCGACCTGAAACCATGTTGCCTAGTAGCTCAGGATACTGCATGCCATCTATGACCATTTATCTCCAGTAATGAGGGAAGATACGATGCATGAAACACAGACAAAATCAATATTTGGCACCATAATAATCATAAATACTGCTTTTCTGCCTTTTTGCCCAATCCAATTCCAGTGTCACCACTACAAACATAGGTAAGATTGATATGATATCTGGATTCCTTAGTTTTGCACAAAATCTACTCATTGCAGCAAAAATATTTGGTTTTATTCCACTTTGTTATTAAAAATTAAATAAAACATTCACTATCACAAGGGAACTTTGTTACTTTTTATATCACCAAGGCATTTTAAATTAAAATAAAATCAAGCAATTTTGTTTTCCCTTGCATCTTGTGCAAATGGCATTATCTCTATCTTGGCGCATTTGAAAAATGCAACGTCAGGCATTTCTCATGCGCTGTTTAATGGATCTCCGTATTTTGTGCATTCCAAACACTTTTTACTGTGGCTGATGCATGGGGGTTGGTGTACAAGATTCCTCTGGTAATTACATCCATACATCAGTAAGTGTATTTGCACTATTGACAGCAATTCAAACTTGACCATTTCTCTGTCATATTCAAAATGCCTTTCAATTTAAAATATTTTGATGCATTGCAGTTTTGATAATAGAAGACAAATGATTTATTTAGCCTGACATCACCATACTTTCAGCCATACAAACAGTGCCCTCCATAATGTTTAAGACAAAGTCCCATCATTTATTTATTTGGCTCTGTACTCCACAATTTGAGATATATAATAGAAAAATTACATGTGGTTAAAGTGCACATTGTCAGATTTTATTAAGGCAATTTTTATACATTTTGGTTTCACCATGTAGAAATTACAGCTGTGTCTATACATAGTCCCTCCATTTCAGGGCACCATAATGATTGGGACACATGGTTTCACAGGTCTTTGTAATTGCTCAGGTGTGTTTAATTGCCTCCTTAATGCAGGTATAAGAGAGCTCTCAGCACCTAGTCTTTCCATCACCTTTGGAAACTTTTATTGCTGTTTATCTGCATGAGGACCAACGTTGTGCCAACGAAAGTCAAAGAAGCCATTATGAGACTGAAAAACAATAATAAAACTGTGTGAGACATTAGCCAAACCTTAGGCTAACCAAAATCAACTGTTTGGAACATTATTGAGAAGAAAGCTTACTAATCACAAAGGAAGACCTCCACAGCTGACAGAAGAATTATTTCTATAATAAAGAAAAATTCCCAAACACCTGTCCGACAGATCAGAAACGCTCTCCAGGAGTCAGGTGTGGATTTGTTAATGACCACTGTCCGCAGAAGACTTCATGAACAGAAATACAGAGGCTACTGCAAGATGCAAGCCACTGGTTAGCCGCAAAAATAGGATGGCCAGGTTACAGTTTGCCAAGAGGTACTTAAAAGAGCAACCACAGTTCTGGAAAAAGGTCTTGTGGACAGATGAGACGAAGATTAACTTATATCAGAGTGATAACAAGAGCAAAGTATGGAGGAGAGAAGGAACTGCCCAAGATCCAAAGCAAACCACCTCATCTGTGAAACACGGTGGTGGGGGTGTTATGCCCTGGGCATGTATGGCTGCTGAAGGTACTGGCTCACTTATCTTCATTGATGATACAACTGCTGATGGTAGTAGCATAATGAATTCTGAAGTGTATAGACACATCCTCTCTGCTTAAGTGCAAACAAATGCCTCAAAACTCATTGGCTGGTGGTTCATTCTACAGCAAGGCAATGATCCCAAACATACTGCTAAAGCAACAAAGGAGTTTTTCAAAGCTAAATAATGGTCAATTCTTGAGTGGCCAATCACCTGATCTGAACCCTATTGAGCATGCCTCTTATATGCTGAAGAGAAAACTGAAGGGGACTAGCCGCCAAAACAAGCATAAGCTAAAGATGCTCGACGCACTGAGCGATGTCGACTGGAATATGTTCCAAGCAAGTTCCAGCGACGTCAGTGAGTTCGCGGTAGCAGTCACGGGCTTCATTGCAACAATAACTGACAACATCGTCCCCACGGTAAGGGTTAGCATCTTTCTTAATCAAAAACCCTGGGTAGACAGGTTCGTTCGTGTTGCCTTGAATGCTCGCACCGCTGCCTACAATTCTGGCCTGGCATCAGGAAACATGGGTGTCTACAAGGGAGAGTCCTACTGACTGCGAAGGGCGGTGAAAGACGCAAAAAGGAGGTACAGAGACAAGATGGAGTCACAGATGGAGCAGCAGGACACCAGACGCCTGTGGAAGGGGCTACGGACTATAACCAACTACCGGAGCACCCCACCCTCATCCGCAAGTGCCGGCACCTCCCTAGCTGATGACCTGAACTCTTTTCACGCTCGGTTCGAGATGGGCAACAACACCCCAGGTCTGCCGACTATCGACAATAACACCAGCGGGCTGGCTAACGAAGCTGATGGGAGGAATGAGCGTTTTGTTAAGCATACCGACGCACTGGAATTCGCTCGAGACATACAGAAGAAGGCAGAAGAGGAAGCAGAAGAAGAAGCAAGCGAGGAAGGAGAAGAAGAATGAACTTTTATCACCGACCTGCGGTTATGAATTATTCATTGAGAAAGAGGGGGAATAATGGACATGTTGTTATAGTTTGGTATTAATTAGTAAAATTTCAATGGTTCCCCTAATATAGTATTACTTATTATAATATTAATTATAATAGAAATTAATAACTAGTAATTAGTAATATGAATAATAGAAATAATTACTAAGTATTTAAAGTTAGTACCCCACCCCAATATACACAGCATTATAGATAGGAGCTGGAACATTTAACATCCTTTTTAATAAAAACGGAAGTCAATAGATTAATAGCCACGCTAGTGTGGCTTTCACTAATGCACACTACACTACATATCAGTGTAGTTTCTTTTTTTTCTGGGCACCCTGTTAACACCCTTTCTTCTTTTTTTAATTACACTTTTTATTTTTTCTTATATATTAAGTATTTGATTTTATGTTATATATTATATGAATGTAATTATGAGCAATATTGTATAATTACTTTAAGAAGACATGTATATGGTTTACTGAGGATAGAAATTTTCATCAGGTTGGCGTTTGGGTATACCGCTGGGCTGGAGGGGTCGAGAAGGCTACTCCAAAAAAAACCACCCTAACAGTAAAATGCAAGACATGAATGTGAAGACTGGGGGGGGTGGAATTACCTTCTGTAGTTGGAATGTTAAGGGAATTAATGAACCAATTAAAAGGGGAAAGGTGCTAGCACAGTTGAGCAGATTGAAATCAGACGTGATCTTCCTTCAAGAGACTCATCTTAAAAGACATGCTCAACATAGATTAACGGCAAAATGGATTCCCAAGGTATATCACTCTTCATTTATACACAAATCTAGAGGAGTTGCAATAATTATCCGTAAAGGTATACCTTTTAAACAAAGTACTATAATAGAGGACAAAGAGGGTAGATATGTAATAATTACAGGGGAATTATATTCACAGAAAGTAATTTTGGTGAATATATATGCCCCTAATTTTGATAATCCATTATTTTTTAAGAAAATATTTAATAATATTCCTATTTCCACGCAATAAAATTTAGTTATTGGGGGTGATTTTAACTGCACCTTAGATAGCTACCTAGACAGGTCTTCTACAAAAAGGAAAGCTACCTCTAATTCAAGTAAACTTATAAATTCTTTTATTAATACATCTAATGTTAAGGATATTTGGAGACTAGATAATCCATCCGGACGAGAATACTCGTTTTTCTCGCCCGTATATGGAACTTACTCTAGGATAGATTATTTTCTAATAGATTCAAAATTACTACCTTTTACGTATGATGCAAAATATCACAATATTATTATTTCAGATCATGCGTCACTAACATTCAAGATAAAACTAAAAGATATACTTAATAAAACTACTACTTGGAGATTTAATCCCCAGATATTAAAGGATAAGGACTGTTGTAAACATGTAGTGGAACAGATTAAACTATTTTTTGAAACTAATGACAAACCTGAAATTTCACCATCGTTACTTTGGGATACATTTAAAGCATTTATGCATGGTGCAATAATATCAGCACAAGCTTATTTTAATAAAGAAAATAGAAAGATGGAACAAAAGTTAGAAAATGAGATAAAACAACTAGATAGTGAAAACATAAAACACCCTTCTAAAGAGCTAAGTAATAAAATTGCAATAGTAAAATATAGACTAAATAAAATATATTCTAACCAAGTCATTAAACTTTTTCAACAAACCAAACAAGTGCACTTTGAATTTGGAGACAAACCACAAAAACTACTAGCACGACAACTTAGAAAATTAGAAGATGAAAAAAATGATACATAGAATTAGATCTGCGCATGGAAATATATTGACGATACCAAAAGATATTAATGACAGATTTCTACAATATTATCAAAATCTTTATTCATCTAAATTAACAGGACAAACAGATGGTATGGAAACATTCCTACAAGAGTGTCAAATTAATAGTCTAGATCAGGAAGGTAGACATTTGTTAAACGCTGAAATAACAGTAAAAGATATTGAAGAATCAATTAGTTTGTTAAAGAATGGAAAAGCAGCGGGCCCTGATGGCCTGAGTGCAGAATTTTATAAAAAATTTCAAGATCTGATTTCCCCAAGATTATATACAGTATATAGATATGCATATGAACAAGGCAAATTACCAGAATCTTTAAATGAATCCACAATTACACTCATTCCTAAGGTAGATAAGGATTTGGAAGATCCAGGATCATATAGAGCGATCGCCCTTCTAAATACAGACCAAAAAATATTAACTAAAGTTTTATCTCGGAGATTAAGTCTGGTGATTTCTAAATTAATACATTATGATCAAACAGGTTTTATTCCAAAACGCTATTCATCCCATAATCTCAGACGCTTGTTTAATATTATACATTCAAAAAGAGTACGGGACAGGGAATTAGCGGTTGTATCGCTAGATGCAGAAAAGGCATTCGATCAGGTGGAATGGTTATATTTATTTAATATAATGGAAAAGTTTCAATTGGGGGATAGATTCTGTAAATGGATAAGAATTTTATATTTGAATCCAACGGCAAGAATCTTAACTAATCAAATATTATCAGCTAAATTTAAGCTCTCTAGGGGATGTAGACAGGGATGTCCATTATCGCCTTAACTATTTGCTTTGATGATAGAGCCTTTGGCGGAAAGAATTAGATCTGAACCTGAAATCTACGGCTATAATACTGACACAACAACTAACAAAATATCTTTATATGCAGATGACGTTTTGATTTATATTACAAAACCGGAAATTAGTATACCTAAGCTGTTTAATGTTATAACTAAATTTGGCACATTCTCAGGATTTAGGATTAATTGGAACAAAAGTGATATTATGCCTATAACTGGAATTAATGTAAATATATTACAACAATATCCATTAAAAATAGTTACAGACAAATTTAAATATTTAGGAATTAATGTAACTAAATCTTATAATTCACTAATTAAATCTAATTACCCTCTATTATTAGATAAACTTAAAAATAATATTTTGTATTGGAAAACACTTCCTATATCTATGATTGGTAGAATAAATGCTATAAAGATGGTGTTTTTACCACAATTATTATATTCGTTTCATGCTATTCCTTTTTTTCTCCCAAAGACTTAAAAAAAAAAAGATAATATTATTAATAGTTTTATTTGGGATTATAAAAATCATAGAATAAGTAAAAAACATTTATGTAAATCTAAGATAAACGGAGGATTAGCACTTCCAAATTTTTTATATTATTTTTGGGCAGTCCAGATTAAGAATATGAATTTCTGGTGGTTAAATATGGATTATGAACCAATGTGGTTAAAGATGGAAAAGGAAGACTGTTTACCTTATAATGTAGGCTCGATTCTCTTTGCCCCAAAAGAAGTACAAAAAAAAATTTATAGGGACAACCCTATAATTTATAATAATAGACGTATTTGGAAACAAATAGTTAAGACTTTACATCTAGATAATCTTTCACTTAGACTACCAATCACGAATAACCCATTATTTAAACCCTCTATATTGGATGGAGGGTTTAGACATTGGGATGATTTAGGAATTAAAAGGATAGAGCACCTTTATAGAAAAGGAAAATTTCTTTTATTCCAAGAGTTACAAGATATCTACGGATTGTCTCCGCAACACTTGTTTAGGTACTTACAAATTAGAGATTATATAAAATCCAATACACAAGATTATAAAAATAAAGAACCAGGATTATTAGATGAATTGTTTAATTTACACCCAAATACAGAAAAACTAATAGCCTATATATATAACATAATTTTGGATAAGGAGAATCCAACAACTGAAACATATCGTCAAGCATGGGAAAATGAAATTGGTTTATCTATAACAAAAGAAAATTGGGAAGAAAGTTTACAGCGAATACATCGGTGTTCGTTAAATGCCAGACACACATTGATACAATTTAAAGTACTATATAGACTACATTATTCAAAAACTAAATTAAATAGTATCTTTCCCAATCTCTCTTCAATTTGTGATAAATGTAAGAATTTAGAAGCAAATTTAATATACAGTTTTGCTACATGCCCAAATTGAATTACTACTGGACAGAAATTTTTAAGGTTATTTCTGAAGTTCTTAAAATTAGATTGGACCCTGACCTAAAGTTAATAATACTTGGAATTTTGGATTCAAATTCGGTACTTACAGTAAATCAAAGAAATTTTTTTGATTACTGTTTGATAATAGGGAAAAAAATCATATTGAAATTTTGGAAGGGAACATTATCCCCCACAATTAAAATGTGGGCAGCAGAAATGTTGGAGACGTTACATTTAGAAAGAATCAGATTTGTCCTATTGGACAAATATAATTCCTTCGAACAAATATGGTCTCCATATATACAGTAACTAGAGAAGTAGCTGTTCTTGACATCACAGCTCGACGGGTACCCAGCGGGATTTGATGAGAATAACTAATTTTCATACTAGGATTAATATGCATGTCTCTATTGATATTATCATTTGTAATAGTTTTAGTTACAATATATTTTGTTGATTTTCATTTATATATATATATCTTTTTACTTTTTGTTAACCTTTTTTCTTTTCTCTTTTTTCTTTTTCTCTTATATATAATCAAATTATTATTTAATCACTCCCTTATTGATTTAAAACTGCTCTACTCTATCCTTATCTTTATCTCCAAAAAAATAGAAGATAATAACTTTTAACGGGTTATTTAAAAAAATATGGAATTAAGTTGATGTTTGTAAAGCTGTTTACACTAATGTAAATTGATTACTTCTAATAAAAGAAATTAAATACAAAACATCGTCCCCACGGTAAGGGTTAGCATCTTTCCTAATCAAAAACCCTGGGTAGAGAGGTTCGTTCGTGTTGCCTTGAATGCTTGCACCGCTGCCTACAATTCTGGCCTGGCATCAGGAAACATGGGTGTCTACAAGGGAGAGTCCTACCGACTACGAAGGGCGGTGAAGGACGCAAAAAGGAGGTACAGAGACAAGATGGAGTCACAGATGGAGCAGCAGGACACCAGACGCCTATGGCAGGGGCTACGGACTATAACCAACTACCGGAGCACCCCACCCTCATCCGCAAGTGCGGGCACCTCCCTAGCTGATGACCTGAACTCTTTTCACGCTCGGTTCGAGATGGGCAACAACACCCCAGGTCTGCCTACTATCGACAATAACACCAGCGGGCTGGCTAACGAAGCTGATGGGAGGAATGAGCACACATCCGAGCACGACGTGAGGAGGGCTCTGACACGGGTGAACACGAGGAAAGCTGCGGGCCCCGATGGCATCTCGGGGCGAGTACTTAAGTCCTGTGCTACACAGCTAGCTCTGGTACTCACTACAATATTCAACCTCTCCCTGGCCAAGTCCGTAGTCCCTGCCTGCTTCAAAAAATCCACCATTGTACCTGTCCCAAAGGATGCCTCCCCACCCTGTCTGAATGACTACCGTCCGGTGGCCCTCACCTCGGTGGTCATGAAATGCTTTGAGAGGCTGGTGAAGAAACACATCTGCGCCTTCCTCCCTCGCAACATGGAACCGTTACAATTTGCATACCGTCCGAACAGATTAACGGACGATGCTGTCTCCCAGGTTTTGCACACCGCTATCTCCCATCTTGACAGCCAGAAGGGGGGCTACGTGAGGATGCTGTTCATAGACTTCAGTTCAGCCTTGAACACGATAGTCCCCACCAGACTGGCCGCAAAGCTACTGGATTTAGGGCTCAACACCCCCGTGTGCCTGGGTCCTGGACTTTCTCACCGCCAGGCCCTAGGTAGTCAAGATGGGAGGGAATACATCGAAGTCCCTCACCCTGAGCACAGGTTCCCCCCAGAGTTGCGTCCTCAGCCCCCTATTGTACTCCCTGTACACACATGACTGTGTGGCGAGGTTCAGCTCCAACTCAATAATCAAGTTTTCTGATGACACCGTGGTGGTGGGCCTGATCTCAGACAACGATGAGAAGGGCTACCGGGAGGAGGTAGCTGATCTGGCACTCTGGTGTCAGGACAACAGCCTCCTCTTAAACATCAAAAAAACGAAGGAGCTGATCGTGGACTTTAGGAGGGCACATCATCCGAGGACGTACACACCATTGAGGATAAATGGGGATACTGTGGATAGGGTGAGCTGTTTTAAATACCTGGGAGTCCACATCTCTGAGGATATGACATGGCATCGCACGCTGCAGCACTCGTAAGGCAAGACAGCGCCTTTACCACCTCAGGCAATTGAGGAAATTCAGAGTGTCTCCGAGGATCGTCCAGTGTTTCTACTCTGCGGCTGTGGAAAGCACCTTGTCTGGGAATTGCTCTGCCCAAGACAAGAAGGCTCTGCAGAGAGCAGTGCGTTCGGTCGAACGCACTATGGGAACTTCTCTCGCCCCTCTGCAGGAACTATACATCAGGAGGTGCAACTCCAGAGCCAATAAGAAATTGGGAGACCACCCCTGCAACGGACTGTTCCAGCTGCTACGGTCAGGCAAACGCCTCCGTTGCCACGCTGTGAGAACGGAGGGGATGAGAAGGAGTTTCTTCCCAGAGGCCATTCGGCCCGTAAACTCCTATCTCACCAGGGACTAACTCTACTAACTTACTGTATCACAATACCGCCCACAATATTTAATATGAAAAAGAACATGTGATTCTGTTTGTAGTTTGTTGGTTGGTTGTTTTTTGAACAAAGTCCGCAGGCACGGCCACTTTTCATTTCACTGCACATCCCGTATGTGTATGTGACGAATAAACTTGACTTGACTTGAAGATGGCTGCAATACAGGCCTGGCAGAGCATCACCAGAGAAGACACCCAGCAACTGGTGATGTCCATGAATCGCAGACTTCAAGCAGTCATTCCATGCAAAGGATATGCAACAAAATACTAAACATGACTACTTTCATTTACATGATATTGCTGTGTCCCAAACATTATGGTGCCCTGAAATGGGGGGGGTGATGTATAAGCACATCTGTAATTTCTACATGGTGAAACCAAAATGTATAAAAATGGCCTATATTAAAATCTGACAATGTACACTTTAACCACATGTGATTTTTCCAATTACAAATCTCATATTGTTGAATACAGAGATAAATAAATAAATGACGGGTCTTTGTCCCAAACATTATGGAGGGCACTGTAGATCATGTCATGCAGCACTCTTCTGGAATGCAGCTCAAAAACTTAAATGTAAACTTACCAATTTCACCCCAGTGAAAAGGGTTGATGCCGCCTGTGGTACAATTGTAGATAAGGGTGACTTTTGGTCTGGAGAAAAAAGAACACAGAAGATTGGTTAAACATTTGTGAGGTCTGGAATAAAAAGAGGAAATACTGGAAATGCTCAACATGCGAGGCAGCAATTATGGGAAATGAAACGTAATACTTTAGACAGATGAGCTTTTAGGTCAGATAAGCCAATAATGGGTAATCAATACAATTGTTCATCTGAAAGAAGCATTGTAATCTCAGTAATCCATGTCCAATGCTGAGTGAGGAACATGAGAGACAATTGGCTGTTCTGCAGTGACATTGAAACGGTGTTGGCTTTCTTTGATGTGCTGAGTAAGGGTAGACAAAGCAGAGGAGAAACAGAACATCTACAGTATATCCAGCCAGTGCCTCAGCTTTATCTTCTTCCTCACTCAGCATTGTGAAATGTATTTTCTACATTCAATTAAGTTTGCTCATCTCTCTCCACTCTACCTACATCCTTCCATATTCTGACAAAATCTTCATTGCTTCAGAAACTAGCGGTGTAGTTCCCCAGTAGTATCATTGTAGTTGGGTTGTAAAATGTACCTGGTACTTGTATTGTAAAAGTAGTTGAAGCTATCCAGTTTGCCCGCAAAAGAAAATCTTGCCGTCAATTAAAAAAATGATTAATTTGTGAAGTGGAAGGAATGCAGTGCTAACCTGGGGTCAAGGAAAGAGCATTCACGTCGCTGCCCTATTTCTGCCTATCTTTCCACCACTACGTACAAGAAGAGCAAGACGCTATTGTATGTAGATGCCGAGAAGTGTGCTCAGCTCAGGCTGAACAATTTCTATGCTTGTGAGGGTACACAAAAGGCTGGAGAAACTCAGCGGGTGCAGCAGCATCTAAGGAGCGAAGGAGATAGGCGACATTTTGGGTCGAGGCCCTTCTTCAGACTGGTTAGGGATCAGGGAAACGAGAGATATAGACGGTGATGTGGAGAGATAAAGAACAATGAATGAAAGATATATCTTTCTCCAGCATCTGCAGTTCCTTCTTTAACACTTCTATGCTTGTGATGTGGACTCGATAATAAATACTAACCTAGTTGAAGTTTTAAACAAGCTACTAGCATGCTTTGGTCTCTCTCTTCAAGCACAACAACAGTGTTGGGGATAGTTTCTGCCCGTGTTACCCATTCTGTTTTACTAACAAATTGATGAGAATGAGGGGCAAAGCAAACCTCACCCACATAGAAATATAGACAATAGGTGCAGGAATAGGCCATTCTGCCCTTCGAGCCAGCACCACCATTCAATGTAATCATGGCTGATCATCCAAAATCAGTACCTCGTTCCTGCCTTCTCTCCATATCCCTTGATTCTGTTAGCCCTCTATCCAAGAACTCTTTCCAATTCTCTCTTGAAAACATCCAGTGAATTTGACTCCACTGTCTTCTGTGGCAGAGAATTCCACAGATTCACAACTCTCTGGGTGAAAAAGTTTTTCCTCATCTCAGTCCTAAATGGCCTACCTCATATTCTTAAACTGTGACCCCTGGTTCAGGACTCCCCCAACATGGCAAACATTTTTTCTGCATCTCGCTTGTCCAATCCCAATCCCATGAGAAGGTCCAGGATGACTTCATGGGCTGAGTTAAGCTTGTTGTTTGCTGTCTCCAGCTCCTGCTGTTACATTCAGCCTTATCCCTCAGCCCTCTCTCATTCACTTTCTCTGTTCCCCATCTGTTCACTGCTCTTCTGCCTCCATCCCCCACTCAGATTATTCCCACCGTTACCCTTTTGAAGATGGATATGGCATTTGGACATCTGGTGGCAGGGTGCAGCACCAAGTTAATAGCACCATTGCCCTCAACAAGGCAGCATGCAGATCTTGAAGCAGAGAAATCCATTTTGTATTTGAGAAACCATCACTGAACAAAGCCGATCCTCAATATTCTGGGGGTTACGATGGACCAGACAGCCCCCCAACTGGCTCCTTCACAAAAGTAAACAGATCGCCACAGCAATTTGGAGAGTAAGTATTGAGCATTTCACTCCTGAGGTCACAAAGCACATTAGTGAATTTAGAAGATTGAGGGTGGATCTTATAGAAACTTACAAAATTCTTAAGGGGCTGAACAGGATAGATACAGGATGATTGTTCCCGATGTTGGGGAAGTCCAGACAAGGAGTCACAATTTAAGGATACGGGGGAAATCTTTTAGGACCAAGATGAGAAAAACATGTTTCACACAGAGAGTGGTGCATCTCTGGAATTCTCTACCACAGAAGGTAGTTGAGGCCAGTTCATTGGCTATATTTATGAGGGAGTTAGATGTGGCCCTTGTGGCTAAAGGGATCAGGGGGTGTGGAGAGAAGGCAGGTACGGGATACTGAGTTGGATGATCAGCCATGAACATATTGAATGGCGGTGCACGCTCAAAGGGCCGAATAGCCTACTCCTGCGCCTATTTTCTATGTTTCTATGCCTTTAAATCCACTTTCCTCCTAATCTCCTGGATAAGCCTAGGCTAGAACATCATCCAGAAATCCATCTTGTTCAGATGTGAAAACATTCAGAACTCTCCCGGGTTAACTATTCCACAGATTCACAATCTTGAGAAAAGCTATGAAGCGTTCACGTTTTTTAATGTCAATTAAAATGTGGCTACAAATATGCTTTAAAAAGTGAACTGATTCCAAATGTAACTGTATTTGTAAAACATTGGATAGAGAGTGACAGAGTGGTAGGTGATGGCTAAAGTGTAATCCATCTTTCAGGATGGAGCTCGGGGCTCCAGCAGCTGCGTCACTGCGCTGCTCGCCCGAGGGTTGCAGTGGGCAGCATGACACAGACAATTTGGGATGGGCAACACTGTTGGCCTTGTCAGTGTTGTCTGTACTCCATGCTAGCACAAAAGACAACACAAAAACATCATGTTTACAAAAAAAAGGGAGATTGAATTGAACACTTTAATTTAAGGAAGTCAAGCTGCCTTTGGCATTTGTTTGCTTTATGCCAATGTATTAGTAGTTTACATACAGACAGCAAAAGTTTTTTCCATTTTTAAAGTATTCTCAACAAAAATGTTTTATAAACTCCCCCAGTCGAGCCTTCCCCTGAAGTGAATAGCAAACGAGGGTCATTTGTAGCAAACTAGCAGTCAGTTTATTTCCCAATAGACAGAAATTCAGAAATAGTTGTGAATAATTTGGCTTTCTTCACACCAAAGAAAAAACAATTCCTGTGTTGACTGTCCTTCAAGAATACTGACGAGAGGCCTGGTCCTTGCAACATTATAGAAAACAAGACAGCGACAGAGATAAATCAGTGGTGTATACAGGATAGTGTGGAGAATACAAATCTCTCACCTGTGAACTGCTGTATACCAGCCAGCTGCAAGCGTGAGGTTAACAACAACATCAACAGGGATCAAATCAGCCACTGCATTGTTAGTAGCTCTCATGGTACGAAGAATCCCTTTACCTGCCTGCACAACAATGGAAATAACATTATAAATGAGTGTTGCAACACCACATGTACACACCCGTTTTATAAAGTTGGTTAACATTTATTTTGCTCTTGATATGATCTCTCTGTCTCTGTCTCTCATCAACAGGACTGACCCCACAGTCTGCTTACCCACCACACCACCTCCAGGTCCCTCAGATCGGCCGACTTGGGTTTACTGAACATCCCGCGGTCTTGGCATAAGCTCAGGGGCCTTTGCGGTTGCAGCTCCTAGACTGTGGAACAGCAGCATCCCTCTTCCCATCAGAACTGCTCCCTCCATCAACTCCTTTAAGTTGAGACTTAAAACTCATCTGTACTCTCAAGCCTTTCTTGACGTCCTCTGAGGGAGGGCTATATGTATGTATTTATGTATGTACTTCATCTATGAACCACTGTTGTATAACGTTAGTACCTCCACCAATGTAAAGCACTTTGGTCAACGAGAGTTGTTTTTTAAATGTGCCATAGAAATAAAAGTGACTTGTCTTGACTGGACAGGGAAGGGAGTGTGGTGGGGGTGGGGGTGGGGGAAGAGTTCCTCAGAAAGACAAGTTGGAAAGAGAGAGGGTGAAGCGGCAGGGAGATAGCCAGGTCATAGGAAATTTTGGAAGAATAATTTACAGGTGGCACTGGCTATGCTGCTGCCTCACAGAGCCGCAGGCCTGGGTTCACAGCTGATGCTGTCTGTGTGGAGTTTGCATGTCATTTCTACCTGGATGGTACAATGTTCTACCTGGATGTTACAGTGTTTAATTCTTTTAATGTTAAGCATTTCCTAAAACACTCCTGCCATACTCGGCATTTTGAATTTATTACAAAGATTTAAATATAATACATCAAACAACTAACGAACAGAGTGCTGGAGTAACTCAGCTGATAGGCAGCAACTGTGGAGAACATGGATAGGTGACATTTCAGGTCAGGGTCCTACTTCAGACAAAAAACGTCATCTATCCATGTTCTCCACAGATGCTGCCTGACCCGCTGACTTGCTTCAGCACTCTGTAAAACATCACCTATTCATGTTCTCCAGAAGGATGAAAGGCCATCTTATACAAACATAAAATTCTTAACGGGTTGGACAGGCTAGAAGAAGAAAAATGTTCCCCACGTTGGGAGAGTCCAGAACCAGGGGCCACAGTTTAAGAATAAGGTGTAGGCCATTTAGGACTGAGATAAGGAAAAAAATCTTCACCCAGAGAGATGTGAATCTGTGGAATTCTCTGCCACAGAAAACAGTGGAGGCCAATTCACTGGATGTTTTCAAGACAGTTAGATTTAGCTCTTAGGGCTTAAGGAATCAAGGGATATAGGGAAAAAGCAGGAAGGGGGTACAGATTTTAGATGATGATTAGCCATGATCATATTGAATGGCGGTGCTGGCACGAAAGGCCGAATGGCATACTCCTGCACCTATTTTTCTTTGTCTCTATGTTTCTATGAACCGTTGAGTTACTCCAGCACTCTGTAAAATGTCACCTATCCATGTTCTCTAGCCTGACCTGCTGGGTTACCCCAGCACTTGGTGCCTCTTTCTGTAAACCAGCATCCGCAGTTGCTTATGTCTCACAATTAAACAACTGATTTGCAAAATTCATGTTTTGGCAGCTTTTTACCTCCAATAGTTCTCTTGGTTGCATTTACTCCACTGAAGGAACAACCCCATTTACTTGTGATGGCATCGTATAAACAACCCCCTAGTCTGAATATGTGACGTGCAGCTTGGGAATGCTGCTCTAACTTTGAACATCAGCACGAGGTATGCAGAGGTATCAGCCATCTTTATGTTTTGCTTGTATATTCTATAACACAAAGACTTATTGACTTATAAAAACAAAGTGCTTTTACATACGGCAATGAAAAGCCCACTTGGTCCATTGAAATTGTCGATCCAACCCTATTCAATTGGAAAAGTCAACATTAGTTTTGTAAATCATTATTTTACGGTTGTGGATAATTTAACTGTTTTTTATATACAGAAAGGTTTCTACATTAATGACTTCAGTTACAGGACATCAGATTAAAGTATATGAAAATATGATGTATCAACATTATAAACAAGAAAAAAATGTCTTTCCGATTCTACCTTGAAAACGTTATTAAAAATTAAAAACAAATTGGTTAAGTGGATAGCATAATGAGTAAGGATCTCAGATTGTTGAAGGTTGAAGGTGTCAAAGTAACAAAAGAGCAGGACAATTTATAACCGTGACTTTTAAAACATTAAAGTGGTACTCAGACGCAGATAAATATTTATGTACTCCATGCTCCAAGGCCAAGGAAGGAATACGGGAAAATGTATATTTAAATACTTCATGGCCAGCACTCATGTGGTGATCTGATGGAACTGTTTCTGTGCGCTCTAACACCATCCATTCACATTAGTCAAGTTGGACAGTAGAACAAGATCATTTTTTCATGCTGGTAAATAAAACCTGATTAGTTTAGTTTGGAGATACAGCGCGTGTAGATGGTTTTGCATGCAACCAATAACATAGTTACCTCAGTACCATTAACCCCGCCTAGTTAACATCAATCATAACGCCTTCCCCTTCCTGGATACGGTTCACTAGAAGAATGTAGCCCGTATTTGAGGATGTATGTAATACCTTGTGCTATCATTAAAATGTGTTGAACACTTTTAGAGTTTGTAAATTGCTTATTTACATGGTGTCAGAAGTGGGATTCGAACCCACGCCTCCATTAACCCCGCCTAGTTAACATCAATCATAACGCCTTCCCCTTCCTGGATACGGTTCACTAGAAGAATGTAGCCAGTATTTGAGGATGTATGTAATACCTTGTGCTATCATTAAAATGTGTTGAACACTTTTAGAGTTTGTAAATTGCTTATTTACAGCGCGGATACAGGTCCTTCAGCCCACTGACTCTGCGGTGACCAGCGATCCCTGCACACTAACACTATCCTACACTCTCTATGGACAATTTACAATTTTACCAAAGCCAATTAACCTGCAAATCTGTACGTCTGTGGAGTGTGGGAGGAAACCGGAGCACCCGGATAAAACCCACGCACGCCACGGGGAGAACGTACAAACTCCGTACAGACAGCACCCATAGTTAGGATCGAACCCGGGTCTCTGGCGCTGTGGCAGCAACTCTATTGCTGCGCCAGACCTAGTTTGTGTATTAAATTGTTTGAGGAAATTCATTAAAGTTGCTTTCAAGATCTTTCATCTTGCTGAAAGATGCATGACACAGAGCTTGAACAATTGTTATCTATTGATCATAACTACACAAACAAAGTGGAAAGCCTGTGCAACCAAGCTAAAATAAGATGCCTCATTCCAGCTCATGGACAGGGTGGTGCTGATTGCAAAATACCAGAATTAATCTCTCACCATTCTCGAATAGATTGCAGAGCCACATATGCTGTCTCAGTTAAAGGTTTTATCACCAATTTTCATCAAATATATTTTTCCTTATTGCAAAAGTAAATGTTTGAGGAAGGACATTCTTACTATTAAGGGAGTGCAGCGTAGGTTTACAAGGTTAATTCCCGGGATGGCGGGACTGTCATATGCTGAGAGAATGGAGCGGCTGAGCTTGTATATTCTGGAGTTTAGAAGGATGAGAGGGGATCTTAATGAAACATATAAAATTATTAAGGGTTTGGACACACTAGAGGCAGGAAACATGTTCCCGATGTTGGGGGAGTCCAGAACCAGGGGCCATTAGTTTAAGAATAAGGGGTAAGCCATTTAGAACGGAGACGAGGAAACACTTTTTCTTACAGAATTGTGAGTCTGTGGAATTCTCTGCCTCAGAGGGCGGTGGAGGCCGGTTCTCTGGATATTTTCAAGAGAGAGCTAGATAGGACTCTTAAAGATAGCGGAGTCAGGGTATATGGGGAGAAGGCAGGAACGGGGTACTGATTTGGGATGATTGGCCATGATCGCATTGAATGGCGGTGCTGGCTCGAGGAGCCCAATGGCCTACTTCTGCACCTATTGTCTATTGTTATATTGGAAAAAAAAAGTTCTGCTCTTCCGTATATTTTACTTTACAGTTTACAGTATTAACAATTGTGATCAGGGAGTTTGTGAATTATACAGAGCTGAAGCTTACAATTTTAAATTATGCAATGTGATATCTATAAAGGGAGCATTTCTAAAGGAAAGACGAAAATGGTTCAATATTTGCATTGATTCCCAAACGTCACCAAGTGCACAATTGCCAGGTGGTTTCTCGCCAGTATTCAGAGGCTCTGTGACCATCCACCTCATGACTGGTACACTGATTGGATAATGATCTCTCTTATATCCAGCAGCACGGGAGTGTCTGTGTTGCAACAGTGATCACCTAAATGTCACTCATCTACAAAAGCAAACAGATGCATATTTGGGTGCATCTGTCCTCTTAGGGCCATCCAGCAGATGAACGACAAAGGTTAAAAATGTTTAGGAAAGAACTGCAGATGCTGGAAAAATCGAACGCAGACAAAAAATGCTGGAGAAACTCAGCGGGTGAGGTACCATCTATGGAGAGAAGGAATAGGCGACATTCTGGGTCTCGTCCCAAAACGTCGCCTATTCCTTCTCTCCATAGATGCTGCCTCACCTACTCAGTTTCTCCAGCATTTTTGGTGTACCTTCAAGGATAAAAATGTTCTCTGTCTCACAGCAGGAATAGTAAGATTGAACGAGAACTTACCAAGTTTGAAGGTTGATCTTTATTTCATGAGGAGTTGCGGTGAGGGATTTCGTGAAGAGCCCGCCGGCACGCTTGTGCGACATTCTTCAAAGCAGCGGTGTGGAATCACAGAAACAACAACAGAAATGACTTGGCATAGTAAGATTTAAGGAGACTCTGATTACCAGCTGAAGATGATCGAGGGTTGGGAGCGGAGGGCACGAAATCCCTCACCGCAACTCCTCATGAAATAAAGATCAACCTTCAAACTTGGTAAGTTCTCGTTCAATCTTACTATTTCATTTCGGAGTCACGTGAGTGACTTCGTGAAGACTTCAAAGCTTCTGTGATTACACGCCCTGGACAACGTCCATGCGGACACACCACTAGCAAGGATGGATTGGAGTAAACAAGTTGACGAAACGAGGTTATACTGAAACAAAAAGAAGATTTGTTAATAACACAACAAATAACGCCCTTTTAATCAGGGACATCCCCACGTTCACACCCGGCGTTCAGCACGGCCTCTGCGAACTGAAGGGGAGCAGCAACAGGCTTATTATAGAATCGCTGGAACACAGCTTCATTCGCCCATCCTGCTGTGGCGAGGATATGGTCCATGGGTACCTCCATGACTCTCGCCGCCGACGTAGATGCAGCCCTGGTGGAGTGGGATGTAAACACATTAGTGTCAATACCTGCCTTATTCAGGACGATCCGGAGCCACCTGGATATCGTCTGGACTGTCACTCGATGGTGAGGTCTTTTGTGAGTGACAAGCAGGTACAACTCCATTCCTCTGATGCTCCTCGTCACCTTGATGTAGTAACGGATGTGAGTGGCTAAACATAGCCGAGCATCTGCAGGGTATGCCGGGAACTTCAGCTGCAGCCCTGTGCACCCGGGTCTATGCTGCTTAAGTAGCTCATCGATAAAAAAGACTACTTCTCCAGGGGTCGACGTCATCCTGTCAATACGTAGTTTGTGGAGCGTCTGAACCCGCTGTGCTGAAGTCAGCGCTAGTAACATCACCAATTTCATAGTGAGTTGGTCCAGCTGTAACCCTTCCATGGGTGACCACGACCTGAGCAGGGTAAGTACATCCCTGACATCCCAGGTGATGTTGTAGCGTGGTGTAGGCGGATTCAGATTGAATATTCCCCGCATAAGCCTGGACACTAGCCTGTTCGATCCTACCTTGATGTTGAGGTAGAATGATAGCGCACTCCTGGCGCTGTTGATGGCACTATAACTCAAGTGCTCATCATGGTGCAACCCCGCGAGGAATTCCAGGACGTCGGCTATGGAGACATCATCACAGGTGATGTGAGAGCGACTGCAGTAGGCTTCCCACTTGGTGATGTGGGAGAGATATCTCCGCCTGGTTGACTCTCGACATGATGCTCCAATGGTGTTCATGGTCCGGGTGGTAAGGCCATACTGCATCCATGGCCTGGTCAGAACCTGCAAGCCAGTAATTTTAGATAGGCATGGCAGGGGTGTAACTCCCCTGAGACAGGGTGAGAAACCAAATGTGGGCAACCCTCTAGAGGGACCCAAGGTTGACTAATCATGTCAGAGACCACCGGATACCAAGGCTGTGTAGGCCAGTCGGGTATGACAAGAATGCCTCTGGCAGAATCCATCCTGATTTTTTGTAATACCCGACTGATGAGGCAAAACGGGGGGAATGCATAGAAAACCCACTTCCCCCAGTCTAGCGAGAATGCATCAATCGCTAATGCCCCAGGGTCTGGTTCCCATGAAACATATGTCGGTACCTGATGGTTCAACCGGGACGCAAAAAGGTCGATATCCGGTTGGCCAAATTTGGCTGTAATTTGGGCAAATATTTGAGGATGCAGCATCCACTCAAAACTATCATTGAATTTGCGTGACCTGGTGTCTGCCACAGTATTAAGCCGACCTGGCAAATAGGTAGCTGAAATCCAAATATCTCGATCAATACACCAGCACCAAATAGTATTAGCCAATTTGTCACAAGAGACTGACCTGGTACCGCCCATATGGTTTAAATATGCCACCGCTGTGGTGTTGTCTATTTGGAGACGGACATGAGTACCACTAAGATTAGCACAATATGCCCGCAGTCCGTGAAATGCTGCAAGCAGCTTCAAATAGTTAATCCCTTGTATTAGCAACATGCTAGCTTCAAGGGGATCCCACCTGCCTCCACAACTAGAAGAGCTGTCCGCAGCTCCCCAGCCTAGAGAGCTTGCGTCAGTTTGCAAATATACCACCGGATTGGGCACAACAATGGGTTTGAATGCCTTGCCAATATTGGACACCCACCATTGTAGCTCAACCTTAGCATCGGAAGGCAGCCCCATAGGTCTGTCAAAATGACCAGCGTTCTTTTTTAACGCAGCAATCTTGGCCCTTTGCAGATTTTGATAATGCAAAGGTCCAAACCGGGCTGCCGGAAATAAAGCTACGATTTTCCCAATCATCTTAGCTGTATGCCGAATAGATGGTATACTGGCGGATGCGAGATCCTGACATGCAAGGGAAACATCCTCCACCTTGTGAAATGGAATGGTGGCCCTCATTTGAATAGAGTCCACCGTGAAACCCAAATAATCCATAACCTGGGATGGGTGAAACTTCGATTTTTCTGGATGGACTATAAACCCCAGCTGCTGAAATATAGTAACAGTTGCTGAAACAGCGCTTTCAGCTGCTTCCAGAGTGTTGCCAATAATCAGAATATCATCTAAATAAGCCATTACAATATGATGTTGTATACGTAATTTGGCCATAATAGGTTTGAGTAATTTAGTAAAGCCTAGGGCGGTAGTAAGCCCATTTGGTAAGGCCCGATATTGCCAGAGCTGATCCATCCAGACAAATTTCAAAATTTTCCGGTGATGTTTCCGGATGGACACTGAATAGCATGCATCTTTCAAATCAATACATGCCATAAAGCAACCATGCGAAAGCAGTGATTCGGCTGTCTCAAAAGGTGTCCATTTTGAAATGTGTATATGTTACAAAGGTATTCAACTGGTCAAGTCAATAATCACCCGACAACCTCCATCCTTTTTTGGACTAGTAAAAATATTGGAGACGAATTCAATGGGCTCGTGAATAGTTTTCTCTATCACGCCTTTTTGTTCCAAACGAAAATTTTCAGCCGTGCCTGCTGCCTGCTCAACGGCAGACAGCGTAAACTTCCGTTGAGGCATATGCTGGGATGGAGGAATGTTCCCGTGAATAAATTCAATAAAATGACCCCGAATATCCTTCCCTCTTGGAGAAGTCTTCCCCGAAACTTTTTGATTCTGCTGCAGGAGGGGCTCCAATATCCGCTCCATCCTGACCAATACGCCCCTTGAGCTAAAAACTCGGGCGGCCGAAGTCCTCATGTTCTGCTGAACTGCTGGGGCTTCGTCCATCGGCCCGCACCTCATCGAGGTGAACCTGGTGCCGCAAAGTTGTCGCCGGTAGCCGCTGCAGCGAAGCTGAGCGATTCCCGCGCGGGAGGTACACTCAAACGCCTCCTCGGCGGAGCTTGGTCTCGCTGCCTCGGAGGGCAAATGCGATGGGAAGTCGGCACCTGACTTAGCATGGAGATCCGACGCCCGCGCGGGCTTGCCGGCTGTCCATATCATGGACCTAGCCGACGCATAGTCTCGTCCTCCCATCCATGGGGGACTCGGCGACCGTGGCGTATGGGCTCGTTGAAGGGAGGAGCAGTTCGCTGGGCTTAGTGTCTGCTGACGGTTCTCAGCTGCTGCTGACGGCGGTTAACCTCCCTGTGCCTACTGGAGCTGGATGGCTCCTCTCCAGTAGCCGCGTCATGCGGCCATACGTCCTTCACCCTGAACACTGGGGTGGTCGGAGACCTCCGGCTCAGAATGATTGCCGGGGCTCCTTTCATCGGCCCGCACCTCTGAGAAGTGATCTCGGTGCCGGAAGTTGTCGCTATCGGCCGCCGCAGCGAAACCGCGTGATTCCCGCGCGGGAAAGGTGTTCAACCGTCTCCGTTTAACAGGAGCGGAAGCCGTTGCCACAAAGGGCCCTGACGGCTTGGGGTCGACTCCAGCAGAAGCATGGAGCGACGCCCGCGCGGGCTTGCCGGCTGTCCACATCGTGGACCTTGCCGACGCACGGTCTCGTCCCCCCCATCGACAGGGGACTCGGCGACCGAGGCGGGACCGTACCCAAGCCCCCCGTCCCAGCGGCGGGGTTTGGGAGTTGGATAGCAGATCTCACAGACCCAGGTCCCGCCGTTGCACCAGACCGCACCAAGGCGGCTGGTGGAGCCTTGGCCCGAACCGGGTATAGGCTTACGGGCTCCCCCCTTGCCCTTCAACGAAGGGCTAGCGGAGGGGGGTCGGGCCGCAGCACGACCCCTTCCCCGTGGTCGCCAATGGCGAACTTGTGGCAGGGTCCCCCCTTTCGAGAGGCACCCCGTTCTCGGCTCCTGGAATCAGCATTGGAGCTGCTGCTCCTCGACTCAGCACAGGAGCTCCTGCTCCTTGAATCAGCACTGGAGCTCCTGCTCCTGGAACCAGCACTGGAGCTCCTGCTCCTTGAATCAGCGCTGGAGCTCCTGCTCCTCGAATCAGCACTGGAGCTCCTGCTCCTTAAATCAGCACTGGAGCTCCTGCTCCTTGAATCAGCACTGGAGCTCCTGCTCCTCGAATCAGCACTGGAGCTCCTGCTCCTTAATGCAGCACTGGAGCTCCTGCTCCTTGAACCAGCACTGGAGCTCCTGCTCCTCAAATCAACACTGGAGCACCTGCTCCTTGAATCGGCACTGGAGCTCCTGTATAGCGGCGGGTCGGGCCCGGTAACAACAGGGCTCCCCGACATCCACGCCTATTTCCCCACGTACCTGCAGGGAGAGAACATAACATACACCCGCCACAACAAGACACCAACTCACACTGGAGCTCCGGTGTATCGGCGGGTCGGGCCCTGTACCAACAGGGCTCCCCGACTACCACGCCTGTTTCCCGGCCCGACTCGCAGGTGAGCCGCTGAGAAAGGCTCCGGGATAAGTGGCCGGCGACTCCAAATCCACGTTCCTGTAGGGAGAGAACACACTGCTCCCCCCCCCCAACAGGAACACCAACTCTAGGGGGCTTAGCCTTACCTGAGTCGGCCCTCTGAAGGGCTGGTCGGGAGCCGCGCTCCCGACCAGCCGTCAGCAGCAATGCGATGCGACGATATGTCGCACATGCGTGCCGGCGGGCTCTTCACGAAGTCACTCACGTGACTCCGAAATGAAATAACAGCAGCCCCCCTGATAAAATACTTTGCATTTAAACAGAACGACTTACTGGGAATGATTAAGAATGAACTGCAGATGCTGGAAAAGTCGAAGGTAGAAGGTTGACTTACTGGGAATGGTTCTTGCCAACTTGCTCCAACGATAGAAGGTCTGATGATGGCAATGTTCAAATCCTCACCCTCTTGTTGAACGACGTACTCTGCAAGTGCCTTCGTGTAGGTGTAGGTGTTTGGCCGGTCTCCTATCAGTTTGGGGGTGATATCTTGGATCATACCTTCATCCATCCACCTGCAATCAAAGACATATTAAAAATTAATGAAAGGTTTAATCGTTTAAAGCAATAGGATTTATAAACATGGCCAGCAAGGATTAATTGATGGTAGACTAAAAATGCTGAAGAAACTCAGCGGGTGAGGCAGCATCTATGGAGAGAAGGAATTGGCGATGTATCGGGTCGAGACG
The DNA here is from genome assembly GCA_963514005.1 of Raja brachyura. Next base: position 47,537,825 of record OY740800.1, on the reverse strand, counting down.
CTTCTTCAGACTGATGTCGGCGGGGTGGGGGGGGGGGGGGGGGGGGGTGAAGAAAGGAAGTAGGCGAAGGCAGTAGGACGTGGGAGAACTGGGAAGGGGAGGGAAAGCAGGGAGAAAGCAAGGGCTATCTAAAATTAGAGAAGACAATGTTCATACCGCTGGGGTGTAAACTACCCAAGCGAAATATGAGGTGCTGTTCCTCACTCTGGCAATGGAGGAGGCCAATAACAGAACATTCACATTGGGAATGAGAGGGGGAGTTGGTACTGAGCAACCGGGCGATCAGGTAGGTTAAGACGGAGGTGTTCAGCGAAGCGATAGCCAAGCCTGCGCTTGGTCTCGTCGATGTAGAGAAGTTGACACCTGGATGCAGTAGATGAGGTTGGAGGAGGTGCAAATGAACCTCTGCCTCATCTGGAAAGACTGATTGGGTCCTTGGTTGGAGTCCAGGGGGGAGGTAAAGGGACAAGTATTGAATTCCTGCGGTTTCAGGGGAAAGTACCCGGGAGGGGGTGGTTTGGGTGGGAAGGGACGAATTGATCAGGGAAATTGAGGATTTATTAATTGAGCACGAGGGAAGAGATAACTATACAGGTGATCATTTTAAATTATAACGCCTAAATTATAATGCCTGGTGATATCACCTAAATTTCACACATCTATAAAAGGACATTTTCCAAAGGAAATCAATGTGGTTCAAAATGTGCACCGATTCGCAAGTGTGAATAATTGTTCAATTATCGTGTGCTCTCTGGAGGCAGTAATCTTCCATCCACCACAAACCCACAGCTGCTACGTCAGTAACCAATCTATCCTAATGCCATTCTATCCTAATTGATGCAGCGAGGGTTTGAATTACATAGAAACATAGGAAACCGGTGCAGGAGTAGGCCATTCGGCACTTCGAGTCAGCACCGCCATTCAATATTCAAGAGTGTTGGGTCTCTGGAATTCTCTGCCACAGAAGGTTGTTGAGGCCAGTTCATTGGCTATATTTAAGAGGGAGTTAGATGCGGCCCTTGTGGCTAAAGGGATCAGGGGGTATGGAGAGAAAGCAGGTACAGGATACTGAGTTGGATGATCAGCCATGATCATATTGAATGGCGGTGCAGGCTCGAAGGGCCGAATGGCTTACACCTGCACCTATTTTTCTATGTTTCTAATATGATCATGGCTGATCATCCAAAATCAGTACCCCGTTCCTGCTCTCTCCCCATACCCCCTGATTCCGTTAGCCCAAAGAGCTAGATCTAACTCTCTCTTGAAAACATTGAATTAATCAAACAATGCTCTTGCACAGTTTTTCCTGATCCTGATTTTGTTCATTGTTTGGGGTTACGGGGAGAAGGCAAGAGAGTGGGGTTAGGAGGGAGAGATAGATCAGCCATGATTGAATAGCGGAGTAAACTTGATGGGCCGAATGGCCTAATTCTTCTCCTATCACTTATGAACATTAGATTTGATAAATTAAAACCATAATTTAATACAAATCTGTGATGTTTGGTGGACTGTGTGGGGTGGGAGAACCTGTTGCACCTCCCATGCAGCAGGTGGCGCTGCACAGGACAAAAGGAGAATAACAATAGACTGACTGTAGGTGCAGGAGTAGGCCATTCGGCCCTTCGAGCCAGCACCGCCATTCAATGTAATCATGGCTGATCATCCCCAATCAGTACCTCATTCCTGCCTTCTCCCCATATCCCATGACTCCACTATTTTTAAGAACGTTTTAAGAGAAAAAGTGTTTCCTTGTCTCCGTTCTAAATGGCTTATTTGTTGTAAATTTAGAAAGCAAAACTTAATTAAAAGTAGCAATGTTACAAAATGTTGAGATTTTAAAAATCAAGTCTGCAATTTATCGCATCAGATAAAGCATAAAAAGAAGTTTAATTTGACACCTAATTCATTTTCATATCTTCAGTATTAAAAAAGTTATGGCCATTTTCATACTCGGAAATTAGCATCTTGTTCCCTATTGCTTTTCCATTGACTTAACACAAAAGCTGTGATCGATGAGTCAAAAGCCCATAACTTTCTTAAAAATTAAGAGAACTGAAAGAAATTTTCAGTTATTATAGATTGAAGCATTCTGAAACAAATACGAAACAATCTTACTTGGATGACCTGAAATTAAAGCATATAATTAGTTAGTTACCCAATTTGTAGCTAATTACAAAATTTAATTACTAGATCTAAACATCTATCCATTTCTTAAGAAAAGATCAACATTTTTAAATAGCCTAAGTGTCCAAATAACATTCACATAAGAATTCACAATATAACATGATTTTTAAATCTCATTGTCATGAATTTATAGGCCAAATGGAAGGAATTTAGTGTTTAATTCCAGTAAATTAATGGCCATTTAAATCATCTTGCGAGTGGGTTTTTGCAGAACGCGATTTAAACCCCATATCGGCAGAAAAAATACTGCCAGTTCGAATGGGGCCTAATTCACCTTTTTGCAACGTAAAATGTGGATTAAGGTCATCCAAAGAAGCATGTTTATATGTAAAATAAACGGCTTTCCTTTACCGTACATGAAATCCCGTACGCGAAATCCGTCCCCGTTGTCAGCGTTCACGGCATTAGAAGCTAATTTTTATTTTACTCCAGCGCTGAAATTGTCGGACAATTAAAAAAAAAATTCACAGACCGGCAGTTGGAACAAATCTTCCGCAAAAGCTCGTACCCCGAGAAAATAAAACTCCGGCAGGCAGGGGAAAACCGCATTTTAACCCCGCCCCAACCCCTCAAAGGCGCCAAAGTCGCGCACACGGCCAGTGACACAACTGCAGCGCCGTTGAAGGTGGGTTTTGTAACATACCTATGAAAAGCACTGAAATGCTTACTGACTTCCTAAGTATTGCTTTTCTAAACTTTAATATCTGTAAATAATTATTTCTGCAAAGACCAGCATTTATTGACTGTTTTTAAATGTTGCTTCCCTTTAGATCTGCTGCAGTTACTGTGGTTGGTTAAGCAGTTCCAGTGGCAACAAAGGAACAACGATGATGTATGACTGGCCATGCCATTGAAGCCTTCTGCGACATAGTGGTAGAGATTGTGGACCTGGAAGGTGCTATCAGAGCCTAGGTGTGTAACTGCAGGTCCATTTAGATGGTTCACACTGCATCCACTGTAGACTGGTGATGGAGGAAATGAAGGTTCAGGTGTGGATGGGGTACCAAACATGTGGGCTGCTCTGCCCTGGCTGGTGTTGAGCATCTTGTACATTATTGAAGCTACACTCGTCTGGACAAGTATGGAGTATTCCCACAGATCCTTGATTCGTGTCTTATAGATGGTGGAGACACTTTGGGTGCTAGTGAACGAGTCACTTGCTGCCAGACTCTGACCCGATTTTGTAGCTACTGTATTTACATGGTTGAGTTTCCGGCCAACAGTTACTCCTTGTTACTCTCATGGATGTTTGTTCCAAGCCAGCTCCTGGAGAATGATTTGAGAAATCAGATATCATTTAATTCCTCATTGTGCTCCATGTGCAATCAGATTGTTCAACATGGTAAAAGGATTGAATTTCATCTTTCTTTGGAATGTGACAGTCTAATCTTGGTTTGTTTTGTATCTAAGGAAATAAAATGTCTTTCATAGAAAACAAAAGGCAAATCCAACACGATATAAATAATTATGCCATAATCCAAGCGAGTTTAGCAAACGTTTGAACAAAAGATTAATGGACTATGTGGACAAACATTTTTATTCAGCGTAGTTTCGATTTGGAATTAGCCATCATAAGGTCATAGGGAATAGGAGTAGAATTAGGCCATTCGGCCCATCAGGTCTATTCCGCCATTCAATCATGGCTGATCTATCTCTCCCTCCTAACCCCATTGTCCCCATAACCTCTGACACCCGTACTAATCAAGAATCTACCTATCTCTGCCTTAACAATATCCACTGACAGCCTCCACAGCCTTCTGTGGCAAAGAATTCCACAGATTCACCCCCTCTGACTAAAGACATTTCTCTGATCCTTCCTAAAAGAAGGGTGATGTGAACAAAATCAGCGTCTTCAAAGGGGAATTTGACAAGAGTATTATCTCCAGGAAGAAAGGTACGCTGCTCCAACAGCACTGATTTCCTTGGGACAAAATGCTCTCCCCATATCTTGGAACAATTCTAGGATTCCATTTTTTCCACTTTTAAATATAGGGAAAAACATACAAAACTGACTGCTGCCCTGTCGGCCTCATTGGTTAAAACAGAATCATTCTCCCTCGCCCCCAATGTTTTTCTGATATTTGAGTCTCCATTTTCCTGTGCTTTGAATTTGAATTTTGTTTTGCCTTCCAGCCTTCCATCATTGTGAGGAATGTGGAGGAGTCGCTGTGGTGGATCTTTATGTTTAAATGTATTTTGTGTGTTCCGTTGCTTTTTATTTGTATGACTGACTTGGAAAATGAAATTCCTTGTATGTTGCAAAACATACTTGGCTAATAAAGTATTATTGTGATAGTGATTGTAATTGTGATTTAATGTTATTTACTGTACTTGTACAACCAAGCAGAGATGACATGAACCAGCACAGTACACATTTCCCTGTGTCTGCACCAATTTCTTTGTGGGTATGGTGAAAGCAAATACGTTAAAATCTTTATATTCTCAAAGCTATCCCCAATGATTTGCAATTTAAACCGAGTTAGTGACACTCAAGGATCCAGCGTAGCTTCACTGCAACAGCATGTTTCAGCTAAAGGTGGCCAATGAATCCAGCAGGTAGAATGAGGTGAGCAAGGTGACTCCATGAGGCAAGTCCCTTTCATTAGTGCTGATCAGTGGGTTAAGCCTGCTTTCAAGTGGTCAGCCAAACATAGGGAACTTGGCCACGAAACTGCCAGCAAGTGAGGATGGAAAATATCGCCAATTAAAGAAGCACTTGTTCCAGAACGGCACGGTGGTGCAACGGTAGAGTTGCTGCCTCACAGCACCGGAGATCTGGGTTCTATCCCGAGTATGGGTGCCGTCTGTACGGAGTTTGTACATTCTCTGTGACCTATATAACCGTATAACAATTACAGCACGGAAACAGGCCTTCTCGGCCCTTTCAGTCCGTGCCGACCATTTATTTTCCCCTAGTCCCATCTACCTGCACTCAGACCATACCCCTCCATTCCCTTCCCGTCCATATACCTATCCACTTTACTTTTAAATGTTAAAATCGATCCTGCCTCCACCACTTCTGCTGGAAGCTCATTCCACACAGCCACCACTCTCTGAGTAAAGAAGTTCCCCCTCATGTTACCCCTAAACTTCTGTCCCTTAATTCTCACGTCCTACTTGGGTTTTCTCCGGGATATCCGTTTCTGTCCACACTCCAAAGACGTACAGGTTTGCAAGTTAATCGTCCCTTGTGTGCGGGATAGTGTTAGTGTGAGGGGATAGCTGGTCGGCATGGATTCGATGCTGTATCTATCGATTCCGTTTCCATGCTGTATCTCTGACCTAAGGTAAACCTGTAGAGGAGGGCTTGTATCCTTGGCCTGAGAAACTTGCAGTCACAGCCTAGATTTGCTGCATGTTCAGGAGAACCGTGACTGGCAGGCAGAAATTAAATGCACATTTCTTAATAATTTGAAATATTCCATTAATCAAACCACTGTGTTCACAGCATGAACATATACAGCGCCTGCTACCCACAGAAGTGCTGCATGTTTAACACTGACATGCCACACCCTATTGCTGTTTGTTATTGCTCATAAGGATGCCTGCCAGCATTAGACATCTCCTTTGCAAGTGGTCGCTGGTAAGCAGAGCAATTTGAAAAAACGCAGTGTCCTCCAAGGGACTGCAGTAAGTGGGTTGATTGAAGAAGCTGAAGGTTAAGAGAATATCAGAGCCAAGCGTTTAAAATCTAGAGGGATTCAGACATAGCAGAGAGAATCATTTTCCAATTAGCTGCAAAGGCAATAAACACCAGAGAAAAACAGATTTCAGACAAAAACCAGCTGACCACGAGGGAAAAATATCCTTGAGCAATAAGCAATAAGGGCTTGCAAGCCAATAGGATGCTGGGGAAGAATTGAATATAGTGGCCAATAGGCAATTGAGTAAATAGAATCATTGAATGATACAGCACGGAAACAGGTCCTTTGGCCCAACTGGGCAAGGACGACCAAGACGCTGCTTTGTCACAAGTCTTATTTGCTGGAATTTGGCCCGTATCCCTCCAAACCATACCTATTCGTATACCGAAATGCTGCCATGGTATCTGCCTCAACTATCTCCCCTGGCAGCTGTTCCACATATCCACCAGCTCTGAATGAAAAAGTTGCCCCTCATGTTCCTCTTATATCATAAAACAATTTCCTCTAGTTTGTGATTCCCCGACCTGGCATAAAATACTCTGTGCATTCATCTTTTATCTAATTCCCTCCTATTTTACACACCTTAGTTGTACACAAATAGTTGTAAGAAAAAAATTGCAGAGATATAGGAAAAGTCCTGGGTCATAGTGATACAGCGTGGAAACAGACCATTCAGCCCAACTTGCCCACAACGGCCAACATGCCCCAGCTACACTAGTCCCACTTGCCCGTTTTTGGTCCATATCCCTCCAAACTTGTCCGATCCATGTACCTGTCTGTTTCATAAACATAGGGATAGCCCCTGCCTCAACTACCTCCTCTGGCAGCTTGTTCCATACACCCACCACCCTTTGTGCAACAAAGTTACCTCTCAGATTCCTATTAAATCTTTTCCCCTTCACCTTAAACCTATGTCCTCAATTCTCTAACACTGGGCAAGAGACTGTGTGCATCTGCCCGATCTATTCCTCTCATGATTTTGTACACCTCTGATCCTCCTGCGCTCCAAGGAACAGAGACCCCGTCTACTCAACCTCTCCCTACAGCTCACACCTTCTAGCCCTGGCAACAACCTTGTAAATCTTTTCTGAACCCATTCTACCCGATCCATTCTCAGCCTACTCAACCTCTCCCTATAGCTCAGCAACACCCTTCTTTGTACCCTTTCCAGCTTATGAAGATAAAAAGGAATCAAATTAACAGATTACTCAACAGAAGGACAGGTGAAAATTTCATGGCAAATGGACCAGTTTTGAGCATCTTTATTCTGTAATCCCTTGGCAATCATGGGTTCAGGGACACATACATTGTAGATCCCACATGACTTGTTATTCTCCCTACATCTGCTATTTAGAACAGTTTGCCTCATTCCCAGGAGCGTCTAGTGACTGTGTTTACTCTTGTGACAAATGTAGGCCATTTGGAATGTGAAGTTATTGCCAGATTCATGCATCATGAGCAGCTTGCCGACGCTGCACAAATTCTAATCAATGCCATGCCTGCACATTTTCTTCTAATTTAAAAAACACTTCTTTTTTTTAATTTAGCTTCCTGGGAATGGTTGGATCTTAGGCCAAGGAGACAGGACCTTTTGTAATTTCTTTCTGAACTAGTCATTTGGTATCACTTGCCTTTCCTCTTAGCCAAAATAAACACAAGTGGAATGAATCTTCAATGCCATGGAATCAAAGCACATCTGAAAATGATTGCCTTGGCCATGAAAGGAACTTGGAGCGCAGCAAGTAGTGTATTTACACGCTTGTGGAAAAAGGGGGTCAGAATTATTAGGATTGTGCCAAAGAAAAACCATAGCAAACTTGGTTTCATTTTTCTTCATCTATTGCTGCACTAGAAAGCAAAGTAGATTGTGAAAACAACACTTAGAAAACCGATTGAAAATTGAATAGGAAATGTATTTTGTTAAAAATGACATTGTTGCACGAGATGTTGGCATATAAATGCTATGTACAGAACTCGAGAAAACATCTTGCATACACTATCTAAACGCCACAATGCTAATTATCTCCAGTTAAACTCTGTCACCAAGACGCTACACGTTTCACCACGTGTGCTGGTTCTTGGAATACGATTCACCATTTGTGAACACTTGAGGACATGACACTGTTTGATTCTAATCTAATTCAGCAATGTGCAGAGCAATGACTTGCCCCTCGATAAATGCAGCAGCTTTAAAGGAAATGAGGAATGGTCGGTACACATGCCTTGCATCCTCGCACTGGTTAAACATAACATAAATACGCTTTCCACTGTGTAGGAAGGAACTGTAGATAGACACAAAATACTTGAGTAACTCAGCAGGATAGGCAGCATCACTGGATAGAAGGAATAGACAATCGCCAATAGGTGCAGGAGTAGGCCATTCTGCCCTTCGAGCCAGCACCGCCATTCACGGTGATCATGGCTGATCATCCACATTCAGTACCCCGTTCCTGCCTTCTCACCATATCCCCTGACTCCGCTATCTTTAAGAGCTCTATCTAACTCTCTCTTGAAAGCATCCAGAGAATTGGCCTCCACTGCCTGTGGCAGAGAATTCCATAGATTCGCAACTCTCTGGGTGGAAAAGTTTTTCCTCATCTCCGTTCTAAATTGCTCCACTATTAGATTAAGACTCCGATGTTGTTAGACTGTCAACTAGTCTTGGTCTTTACTCAGTATTAATGTAGTCTGGTTCCTTATCATTTCGAAGATATACAATCTAAAGACCAAGACTAGTTAACAGTCTAACAACATCCAAGTCTAAATCTAATAGTGACCATTGTATGTGGAGAAATCTGAAATAGCTTCTCAAACTCTAATCTGGGAAATGTGACTTACATGCATTGAGGCAGAAACTGTCCATGCGGATGAGGCGCATCTACCAGTTAAAACTACAGCAGAACAATGAGAGCTGTTCAAAAAGCTAACTTTGAATAAAAATCAGTTTCCTTCAGGGGTAAGGGCTCTTGGTGCCATGAAAGATAACAAAACAGAACTGACGAGGTAAGGAACAATGTAAAAACAAAAGGAAAAATGATTCAAAAAAGGCTGAGCAACCCTGGCAATTCAGTAAGATACAAGGGGCTGGATACCGGCAAACACATCCATATACAAGTGTCTCCTGAACCGTCATTTGGGCAGATGAAGTGAGGTAAGACCCACATCAAGACACGAGGAACTGCAGATGTTGATTTACAATAAATGGCACAAAGTGCCGGAGTAACTCAACATCTCTGGAGGACATGGATAGGTGATGCTCCGGGTCACGTCTGATAAAAGGTCCTGACCCAAAGCATCACCTATCCATGTTCTCTAGAGATGCTGCTTGACACGCTGAGTTACTCCAGCACTTTGTGTCTTTTTAAGAGCTGCACCTATTTCTGCAGTTTTGAAGGTGGGAACAATGATTTAAAAATATGAACACATGGGAAATTTTAACATCACCACGCCTGACTTTCTGCATCAAATTTAAGGCATGGGACACAAACTCGGTATCGAAATCTTTTGTTCCTGGAAGTATCCCAACAACCATGTCAAAAGCTAACAATTCTAAGGATGCAGAACATCTGCCAGAAGTACAGAAGTGTGTACTTGAAAATACTGTAGAAGCTGAAAATTTGATATCACAAATATTACTAATACTTTCTGTATTCCGGTTAGGCAGCATCTGTGGAGAACATGGATAGGTGACGTTTCACAGAGTGCTGGAGTAACTCAGCGGGTCAGGCAGCATCTGTGGAGAACATGGATAGGTGACGTTTCACAGAGTGCTGGAGTAACTCAGCGGGTCAGGCAGCATCTGTGGAGAACATGGATAGGTGACGTTTCACAGAGTGATGGAGTAACTCAGCGGGTCAGGCAGCATCTGTGGAGAACATGGATAGGTGACGTTTCACAGAGTGCTGGAGTAACTCAGCGGGTCAGGCAGCATCTCTGGAGAACATGGAGAGGTGACGTTTTGGGTTGACATCCTTCTCAATAGTCAATCTGCATCTGCGTTGGTCTGATCTGCAAGATGCAGGGAATGGGCAGTGGCATCTAATGTCGTACAGAGCAATCCTGGATGGAACTTGCACGCTTTACTTTGGGCATGTGTGGCCTGTAATGTCCATGGACTGTGTACAAACAGGTTGTCACAGGAGCAGTTTGATTTTTAGAGGTCCTGCATGAACAAGCTACTTTTCACATAGGTCCCGTTAAGTAGTTCTACATTAGATTCCTAATTCTGATGAGTTCTGATTCCCAGCCCAAGCTTCCGATTCTTGTCCAGCCTCCCGTCCCACTCAAGATCTGCTGAAACAATTCAACATTGACCTTCACATGCTGATCTGTCATCGTGACTTACAATGACACCTCCTGAGAATATACCAGCCCACGAGATAAACACCTCTGTTTAATGATTATACCTCTGATAACTAACCTCATCCCACTAACTACCAATCATTCTCCTCAGACCATTGATGACAACTTCCAACTACCCCACCCACGATCACACTAAACACCTTCAGATGACTAATATCCATCCCACTGATTGCCAACCACATTTCCCCCACCACTAATTGCACCAACCTCATCACTTTGACTGCTAATCCCACTAAGCCACCCACAATTATTACACTCACCAACCTCATCCCAACCACTAATCGAATCCCTAAGTAATGACCTTGGTTTTTTCTCTCCTCTACTAGTAATTTTAGGTTTAATTTCTCTCCTGCAAATGCATCGTCTGCAGACATTCTTACTCATTGGACCTCTCAGCTGTCACCACCAGTTTCCTCATTCAGTCACTGCTGGGAATACAACACAAACCTTCCCCTTTGTTCTCTCCGTCCCTCTCCTTTTTCTCCGTAGCTGACAAATTTGATTCATACACGAGTTAAACATTTTATAAAAAGACTTACTCTAAAGAGTCAATGAGTTTCTTTGGCTCTACAGTCGGAGGGTAGATGACCTCCTCGACATGGTTCCGGTTGCAGTTTGCATAAGCCGTGGAAATGTGGATGAAGGCATCAAGCTTCTGCATCTGTCGGGCCAGCACCAAGAGCTGCTGCGTGGCCACCACATTCAACTGCAGGGCATGTCTATGCAAAGCCAGAAGAAAGGAAGGTAGGATCAATGAGTGCGGTAACAAGGGAAACTATTGAGCAACATAGTTCAAAATATGTAGGAAGGAAGTGCAGATGCTGGTTTACACCGAAGGTAGACACAAAATGCCGGAGTAACTCAGCGGGACAGTCAGCATCTCTGGATGGAATAGTCGAGATCCTTCTTCAGAGATGCTGCCCGTCCCGTTGAGTAACTCCAGCATTTTTTGTCTATCTTTAGTTTTATCTTAACATTTTACCTTCCAGCCAGTAAATGGGACTTCTAATATGCATTATCCTTAAATTAAAAGAACATAATTATAAAGAAGGTCAAATCGTCTTGCCAAAACAAAATCATTTTGGATAAAAAAACAAAGTGCTGTGCGAATTGGGCAGGTCAGGCAGTACATAGCGAGGGAACGGACAGTCGATGCTTTGAGTCGAGACTCTTCTTCACACTGGAGCATGGCGAGGTAGAACGCTGAAATAGCTAATCTCTTCTCAATTTGACCAGATATTATATTTGTGGCACAGCGGCATAACAGACTGTACAGCATTGCTGAACCATGCGGACTCAATGCCTCCATGTCCCTTTGAATGTGAAGTCAATTGCGCCGTCATGAAGGCCCAAGGCCCACAGCTTGAAATGCTGGAGTAGGAACCATCACCACCAGACTGCCTTTTAACCACCGGCTGAAGAGGAGTGCAAGTGGAAACCTCACAGCTAATAATTCGTTCTATTGGATGCCCATAGTCTGATAAGACTTGATTGAAAATAAACAGGAGATCAAACGTCATTTTACCCTGAAACAAAGTAAATATTTGATGATCTACTAGTTTTGTTGTATCGCTTGTATATTATTTTGAAAACTTTAGAGGTACTGAGCCAGAAAGATATGGTACTTTTTTTTTTAACACATGATTGAAATATGGAAAAGCCTGCTTCATATTCTAGATTGTGAGAAATGATTTTAATCAAATTTGCCAGCTAGGTACATAAGAAATTCTGTAATAATAAACTAATAGGTAAATAACTAACTTATTCCTCCTAATAAGTGTAGAAGTATAATTTTCAATGAAATTATATACTAATTTTCATGGCATTAACTATAGAATTGTCCTTAGAAGCTTTACAATGTCCAAAATATCAATATTATGCATACGATATCTTTCAACGAATAACTTCTGATTTGCTCTTTTATGGCTGAATCAGCGTAATGTGCAGCAAATCTATTTAACAACGGTTCTTTGCCAGCATTAATTGTACTGTACGTTTATGGGACTCTTACATCAGATTACCTTCATATCTCATAAATTAAGAGATACACTGGTTATCTGGAAAGATTACGCTCAATGAGATGCTATTCCAGAGTTGAGCGGGAAATGCAACAGTGACAAGCAACAAATTAAGGGAACGGAATTATACTGATGGCTATAACTGGTAAACAGGAAAAGTCGAACCTCATTAAATGTAATATATATTAAGAAAATAATTATAATTTTATACATACACACACTTAACTATTTTTTCTCAGTTATTATATTGTTTATATATTGTGTTGTGCTGCTGCAAGTAAGATTTTCTTTGTTCTATCTGGGACACATGACAATAAAACACTCTGGATTCTCAACCGCTTTGATTTGGCTACACAGATTATTCATATGGGACATACTTCAGAGGCTCGTCGAATCGTATGGTGGCTGCACAGTGGAAGATGACGTTAATGCAGGAGAGTAAACGCTCGGTGTCCTCGGAGCTGATGGCAAGGTTGGGCAGCATCAGCTCACTGCCGATGGGAATGATCTTTTTCTGGAAGTCTTCTCTCACTCTATCAAAGAGCTACAAAGAAAAACAGATCAAAACATTAGCTACAAACTTAACCCATAAGCAAACTACTGTGTGTGCTAGAAATTGAAAATGCTGGAAGTACATGGAAGTTCAGGCAGCATCTTGCGGAGAGGGAAACAGTGTGTTAAACCGATGACTTTTCATCAGTTCATTGACCTGAATGGTTACCTTTTTCTTCCCCCTCGCTCCAGGCAAATTCTGTACAGACAGAACCCACAGTCAGGATTGAACCCGTCTTTGGTGCTGTAAGGCAGCAACTCTACCACTGCGCCGCCCCTATTCATTTGATTAGGATCATGGCTGGCATGCCATCAAAGAAAAAAAACCAGACAGGCAAATTGCAACTAGAGTAATTCACGGCTTGAAAAAGCCACGTTGGTATTGTTCCTGTATTTCAAATCAGAGGGGCAACTGAGTAGAAGAAACAAGCATAATTCAGCAGTTAGACCGTCGGCAACATATCCAAACACCCTGCCTGCAAAACACAGTCGGCCTATTAAGGGCTTTTGGGATCGTTAAAGACATGTAAAAACTTTAGATATTTAGAATATCATTAAACATTATAACTATATAAATAATTAAAAACATATTAACGTACTAACAATTAAAGAACAATGTGCATCTGCCCCCCTCCTCAACATGTCAGCTTAACAACATGGAACACTTAACCAATATTTAAAATAATCACGATAGGCACAAAATGCTGGAGTAACTCAGTGGGTCAGGCAGTATCTCTGAAGAGAAGGAATAAGGTGACATTTCTAGTTGAGACCCGTCTTCAGACTGAGAGTCGGGGAGAGGGAACAAATCAGAGCCGGCAACAATGACCAAGGAAAGATGGAACCCATCATTTTAAAATAATCAAATCAGCAATAAAGTCTCTCAATGATCTGAGACCTCCACAGGTTAGGTCTTGAAATGCTTTTCACAATGACTAACAAAACCACAGACCCACGTCAGAACCAGCATGATACGCAATCATATAATTCACTAGAATAACACAGACATGTAGTCTATTCTGCAACATTCCAAAATGCAAATGTTCTGCCAATATTTGAACATCCTTTGTGATGAATAAATATGAATTTCTGACTCATCACAGAGCAGCTGCATTAAAACTTGCTCCAGGTCAGCTCCAGGTTAAAGTGGAGTGATGTCAAACATTTTGAAATGATTAGGAAGGAACTGCAGATGCTGGTTTACACCAAAGATAGACACAAAATGTTGGAGTAACTCAGCGGGATAGGCAAACTCTCTGGAGATATGGAATGGTGATTGAAGTCTGAAGAATGGTCTCGACCCGAAACGTCGCCTATCTCCTTTGCTCCTTAGATGCTGCTGCACCCGCTGAGTTTCTCCAGAAGTTTTTGTGTAACCGGGGAATTTATTTAGTCAGGTGGTGAAACACCAAAGGTAGATCACAAAATACTGGAGTAACTCAGTACGACAGGCAGCAACTGAAGAGAAGTTGTTCAGGTGATGTTTCGGGTCGAGACCCTTCTTCAGACTGATGTCAGGGGAGTGGGCGGGACAGAGATAAAATGTAATCGGAGAATAAGACTGGTGGGAGAACTGGGATGGGGGAGGGGATGGGGAGATAGGGAAAGCAAGGGCTATTTGAAGTTAGATCTGTCAATGTTCATACCGCTGGGGTGTAAGTTACCCAAGCGAAATATGACGTGCAGTTCCTCCAAATTGCACTGATCCTCACTCTGATAATGGAGGAGGCCCAGGACAGAAAGGTCAGATTGAAAGATCTGCCATGATTGAATGGCGGAGTAGACTTGATGAGCCGAAAGGCGTAATTCTGCTCCTATCGCATACAACCTTAAGTTTGCACCGACTAGCGATCCCCGCACGTTAACACTATCCTACTCACACTAGGGGATAAGTTACATTTACACCAAGCCAATTAACCTACAAATCTGTACGTCTTTGGAGTGTCGGAGGAAACCGTAGATCTCGAAGAAAACCCATGTAGGTCACAGGGAGAACGTACAAACTCCGTACAGACAGCGCCCATAGTCAGGATCGAACCCGAGACTCTGGCACAGCAAGCCAGTAGCTCTACTGCTACATCTGAAATGTGATTTTGATTATTTCCGGAACAGTAGAATAAATCTTCTTGACAAAAATAGCAACAGGCTAGAAATTCCAAATAATAAGAGTGCCTGACAATTACTCAATCAAATTATTTCCATCTACCTGTCACTTATTCGACATAAATTCACCTCTCTGACAGGGAAGTGCCATGAAGGCAGGTGAAACATTCATTTACCAGTGTTTCCGGAGGGAATCCTCAGCCTCATGTGACAGATCTTCATCTTGCGTATGGTGTGCACAGCCTAAAGTTATGTGACAGATAACATACACAGGAAACATTGATTGGCATCAAATGGATTAATGTTTGGGTGTGACCCCCGGCTGCTGTGGTGAATTACTTCAGTGACAACAGGCCATGTTGATTTTGTTGCTAAGCATTTATAAACTGCTAATTGCTACACAGAAAGAAAATGGTTCAGCATCTGTGGAGAGAAGGAATAGGTGATGTTTCAGGAGTATTTTGTGTCTATCTTCAGTGTAAACCAGCATTTGCAGTCCCTTCCTACGTGGTACAGATCAGATTCTGTGCAACTGTCCAACAAAATTAAAGTTAGCTTTTAACAAGCAGATATGATCTTATCTTTCAGAAATAGAGTTAGAGTATTTTCATTTCCTGTACATTGTGGGCACACCAGTTTCTTTGAAACCAACACACGAATAAAACATGCAAACAGATTACAGGGATTGTAACCCCCGTAAATACAACAAATTGTTACATTCAAGACATTAATTCAAATTCCCCACGGCTGATGGAGAATTTAGAGAGTTCAAACTATAAAATTTAAAAGTATTAATAAAGATTATATTATTACAACAATATATCTAGTCGTAAATTCCAAAGATGAACAACTTGATAATTCCAAAGATAGACACAAAAAGCTGGAGTAACTCAGCGGGACAGGCAGCATCTCTAGAGAAAAGGAATAGGTGACGTTTCGGGTCAAGACCCTTCTTCAGACAGGGTTAGGGGAAAGGGAAAACCTCTCCAGAAAGATAATTGCAAAGATGGTTGAGTCGGCAGAGTGGGCCGCAGGAGGCCCTGAAGCAGCCTGGGACTCAATTAGATCGGACACCGCTCTAAGTGGCTGAGCATGTGGATCGGACGTGGCCTGCAGCTGCACGGAGTGATAGAGCAGCGGTGGAGGGCATCAACACATCGCCTGGCCAGGACGTCCCATGCAACTGAAACCTTGTGCTACCACCAAGACATTAGACCTTTATGGCCTCATGAGACACTAACATTGTGGTGTCTCTTGTGTACTAACTCAGTGTGGTCTACTATCTTGCACACTTATACTTAATATGATTGTGCCTCATAGACAATAGACGATAGGTGCAGGAGGAGGCCATTCGGCATTTCGAGCCAGCACCGCCATTCAATTGATCATGGCTGATCATCCCCAATCAGTACCCCGTTCCTGCCTTCTCCCCAATTCCCCTGACTCCACTATCTTTAAGAGCCCTATCTAGCTCTCTCTTGAAAGTATCCAGAGAGCCAGCCTCCACCACCCTCTGAGGCAGAGAATTCCACAGACTCACAACTCTGTGTGAAAAAGTGTTTCCTCATCTCCGTTCTAAATGGCTTACCCCTTATTCTTAAACTGTGGCCCCTGGTTCTGGACTCCCCCAACATCGGGAATATGTTTCCGGCCTCTAGCGTGTCCAAACCCTTAATAATCTCATATGTTTCAATAAGGTCCCCTCTCATCCTTCTAAATTCCGGAGTATACCAGCCCAGCTGCTCCATTCTCTCACCATATGACAGTGCCGCCATCGGTAAGGTAGGATTGTCACTGAACTGTATGCAGAAACAGAATTTCACTGTAGTTAGGTACACATGACAATAAAGTACCATGGAATCATCAAAGCAGTTCTCCTGCCTCTTTAGTGGTCAACTTCTTATTCTGAGACAATACTCCTAAAACCTTCCCTGGTCAATACCCTCACAGCCTTGTATAGTTGGTAAATTATTTAAACCCCATTAATGATTCTCGAGGCCACAGAATAGCTGCAGCTTGCCAACAACCTATCCATACTCACTAATCTACACTCTGTTGTAATTTAGTCAATTCTCCATTCACGCTGATATACACTTCCAGTGACACAAACTATTGAATTGTGCAACAACCTTATGGCACCTTTTAAGATGCTTCTTGGAAATCCAAATGTGTTGCATCTCCTGGTTCACTTTGACTCACCTCTTTCGTTACATCTTCAAAGAACTTCAGTAAATTTGTCAGTATGATTTTCCTTTCATAACAGTGTAATTTTTTCGTACCAGCTATATTTTGCGTATTACTGGGTTCCAGCATTTTCCCCAAGAACAGATGTTGGGCTAATCAGCCTGGACATTCCAGCTCTCCACCCATTCCATGGTCTCCACCCATTCTTGATTAAGGGTATTATATTTGCACGGTTCTAAACCATTAGATAAATTTTGAAAAACGGACCAATGCATCCACTTGGCACATTTCATGTCCAGGGGACCTAGAGTCATGCAGCGCGGACTAGCCCAAATCTTTCTAAACTTTTCCTATCCATGTACCTGGCCAAGTGTCTTTTAAATGTCTCTAAACCTTTTGGGTATTGTGTGCAGTTTTGGTCTCCTAATTTGAGAAAGGACATTATTGCTATTGAGGGAGTGCAGCGTGGGTTCACCAGGTTAATTCCCGGGATGCCGGGACTGACATATGATGAGAGAATGGATTGACCAGGGTTATATTCACTGGAATACAGCAGGATGAGAGAGGACTTATAGTAGAAACATAAAACTCTAAAGGGATTGTACAGGCTAGATGCAGGATTTTTTTTCGTGATGTTGGAAGAGTCCAGAAACAGGGGTCACAGTTTAAGATTAAGAGGTAGGTCATTTAGGATTGAGATGAGGAAAAACTTTCAGCCAGAGAGTTGTGAATCTGTGGAATTCTCTGCCACAGAGGCAGTGGAAGCCAATTCACTAGATGTTTTCAAGAGAGTTAGATATAGCTCTCAGGGCTACCGGAATCAAGGGATATGGGGAGAAAGCAGGAATGGGGTACTGATTTTGGGTGATCAGCGATGTTCATCTTGAATGGTGGTGCTGGTTCGGGCCGAACGACCTATTTTCCATGTTCTATGATTCTTTCCTTTCCAAGTACCTGTCCAAATGTCTTTTTAATATTGCTATTGTACTTGTCTCAAGTACTTCCTCTGGCAGCTCGCTCCATAGACCCGCCACCCTTTGTGTGAAAACTCTGGCTTAATTTGGACGCAACAATCTTATCAATGGCCAACTTTGTTCCTGTATAATGTTAAGGAGGTTGAGTGCTATGATATGAAAGAGTAGGTTTTGTGGTTATATAGACTGGAGATAAAAAAAGATAGACAAATAGCTTGGGAGACAAAAAGGGAATTAAAAAAAATGCCTGTAGTACAATTCAAAATGAAAGGAAAAATAACAAATTGTGAACGGATCATTTAAAAAACAAATCTTGTGATATTATTTTGAATGGTTTTGTACCACATGAAAGGCTAAGAAATTGCCGCACAGTATTGGTACAGAAATACAACAAGCAATGTCATTAAGCTGGAAAGAATGCAGAGAAGTTTTACAAGGATGTTGCCAGGACACGAGGGTCTGAACTATAAGGAAAAATTGGGCATGTTGGAGAGGAAAGATTAAATAGGAATCTGAGGGACAACATTTTCACATCGAGGGTGGTGGGCAAGTGGAATGAGCTGCCAGACGAGGCAGGTACTAACACTATTTCAAAGACATTTGGACATGTACATGGATATGAAAGGTTTAGAGGTAAATGGGCCAAATGGGACTATATTCGATGGAGCTTGGTCAGCATGGACCAAAGAGGCCGTTCCTGTGCTGTAGGACACTATGGGCAATCTGCAGTTAAAATCTAATTCCCAAAGGCAGCGCTCCTTCACTGTTAGCTCAGGGAAAGAAATCTCTTACAGTCTGCACATACTAATCCACAAATCTCAAACACTTTCAAACTCTGGAGCTGTAAAAAAGGACTCAAAAGATAAAGAAATGATCAAGATCAGCGTTAAACAGGCTTTAAAATCTTCCATAAAACACCAGCATCATGACCTTGAACTCTGGTGCATCCAGAACTTTAGATTTACACTGACATCATTCGGGACTGGATTATATGTGGGGAAACTCATTTTGACTCACTGTTTTCTAATTATCTATAAATGTTTTTGGCAGAGGTTCTGCTAAAGCCATGCAAACTATTGAATAAATTAGTATCACTTAAAAGCAAGCACTTATAATTTACTTATAATCAAAGCGTTTCAGCTTTCTGGAACAAGAAACAGCATTTCCCAATATTATTACCCTTGCTTCAGCAAAGACGGATGGACTTTTATGCTATGGTACAATGTCTGGTATCCCAAGCACCGAGTGTTTATTCTTCGTATTTGAGCACAACTAGTAAGATCCAACAAGTCATTTGGATCTTGAAAGGTCCGCCCTTTCACCCTTTTTTATTTTTATTTTTAATCCTGTTTAAAAAAAACAAATGTTAGTTGGAGGTCTTTTACGTGGGGGGAAGGGGGAAACTTTATTTCCTAGTCCCTACCTGGTCGGAGAGACGGTTTCCCTCCAAGCTGCTTCTTCGCCCTCTCTCCGCGGCCTACCATCGAAACTGGAGCGGCGTTTCCTGCCGGGACCGGCCGGGATTACAGCTTCGGTGGCGGCACAGCGCTGGGACACCATCGTGGAGCGGGCGATGCCATACCGGGTCACCGTGCGGTAAGCTCCGGAGTGCTGTGACCGCCGACTCCAACATCCGAGGAGTTGTGGCTGCGGGCGTCCACCTGCGAGCGGCGCTGAATTTAAAACACCGCGGAGCCTGGGATCCGAGATCGCCAGAGTCGTTGCTCCACCCAGCGCGGCCTGAGGACTTTGCGTTCCGCAGTCTCCGGGGAGCAAGCGGCCGCTCCAGACATTTAATAAGCCACTGAGGAGTGTTCACCTGACGCCGAAGTTCCAGCTTTCCGGCAAAGAGGGCCTGAAAAAATCGGACTGGCTGCGGAGGCCACAAACAGGCCCTGACCTCGGGTGTTTCACAGAGGAAGAGGACTGAACTTTCTGATGCCTTTCCCCACAGTGGAAAATTTTGATTCTGTTGTGGGGGGACGTTCATGTTGAATTCTATAATGTGTTGTGTCATTTTTCTTAATTTTAATTTTTCTATGAATGTATGGAAACTTTATTATTTCTTTTATGTAAAGCAGTTTGGTTAAAGCGAGTTGATTTAAATGTGCTATATAAATAAAATGTACTTACTTACTATTTAACCACAAACACTGAAGTCCTAATCTATCCTCAGGTAACAACTAGACATATGCTTCGACATCAGGGGTCAATGGACAGTAATTAATACCTAATTAGTAAATTAGAACTGAATTAGTCTGAAGAAGGGTCTCGACCCGAAACGCCACCCATTCCTTCTCTCCAGAGATGCTGCCTGTCCCGCTGAGTTACTCCAGCATTTTGTGTCTACCAGTAATTAGTACTTGCAAAGCGAGCCAAAACCTGCAGGTATTAATGACATTTGTAACATCACACTGCTACACAGGCTTAGGTTAACTCAATTGACACTGTAGATCAAGAAAAGGAACTTCCTGGTCAATAGAGGCAATTCACTCATTTGAAAACCACATAAGTGGCCACGTTTAGGTCAGAATATCATTTTCGCAAGAATAAGGGTTCTGCCTGAAAGGTTGTCTGTCCCTTCACCTCCACAGATGCTGCCTCACCCGTTACGTTCCTCCAGCACTCGCTGTTTTGCTCATGTATCCAGCACCTGCAGTGCCTTGTGTCTCCATCAATTTATTTCTTCAAGTCTCCGTGCAGAATATGACCCTTTTTTGCTTGTCAAAAATAAATGCCTCTTTCATTGTGACAACTCAGTTCTTGCAAGAACCATTCAAAACCTCCTCAGCCCTCAAGATCAGGCAGTAAAATGAAGATCCATTGTTCATAGGGTACACAAAAGGCTGGAGAAACTCAGCGGGTGCAACAGCATCTAAGGAGCGAAGGAGATAGGCGACTTTTCGGGCCGAGACCCTTCTTCAGACTGGTTAGGGATCAGGGAAACGAGAGATATAGACGGTGATGTGGAGAGATAAAGAATAATGAATGAAAGATATGCAAAAAAGTATTGGTGATAAAGGAAACAGGCCATTGTAAGCTGTTTGTAGTGTGAAAATGAGAAGCTAGTGAGACTTGGGTGGGGGAGAGATAGAGAGAGAGGGAATGCCAGGGCCCGAGGGCTGAGGGAGAGATGGGAAGGGGAGGAGGCAGCAAGGGTTAACAGAATTGAGAAAATTCAAATGTTTAAGCCCAGAGGATGCAGACTCCCCAAGCGGAATATGAGGTGCTGTTCCTCCAACTTGTGGTGTTGCTCACTCTGGCCGTGGAGGAGGCCCAGGACCGAGAGGTCGGATATGGAATGGGAGGGGGAGTTGAAGTGCTGAGCCACCGGGTGGTCGGGTTGGTTATTGAGGACCGAGCGGAGGTGTTCAGCGAAACAATCGCCCAGCCTCCGCTTGGTCTCACCGATGTAGATCAGCTGGCATCTGGAGCAACGGATGCAGTAGATGAGGTTGGAGGAGGTGCAGGTGAACCTCTGTCGGACCTGGAAGGACTGCTTGGGTCCCTGAAAGGAGTGGATGGGGGAGGTGAAGGGACAAGTGTAGCATCTCTTGTGGTTGCAAGGGAAAGTGCCCGGAGAAGGGGTGGAGCAAAAGGGAAGGGAAGAATTGACAAGGGAGTTGCGGAGGGAGCGGTCTTTGCGGAAAGCAGACGGGGGGGAGATGGGAAGATGTGGTGAGTGGAGGGGTCACGTTGGAGGTGGCGAAACTGGCGGAGGACTATGTGTTGTATGTGCCATCTGGTGGGCTGAAAGGTGAGGACCAGGGGGACTCTGCCCTTGTTGTGAGTGGGGGAATGGGGAGAGAGGGCAGTGTTGCGGGGTATGGGGGAGACCCTGGTGTGAGCCTCATCTATAGTGGGGGAGGGGAATCCCTGTTCTCTGAAGAATGAGGACATTTGTGATGACCTGGTGTGGAACACCTCATCCTGGGAGCAGATGCGGCGTAGACAGAGGAATTGGGAATAGGGGATGGAGTCCTTACAGGAAGCAGGGTGTGAGGAAGAGTAGTCCAGGTAGCTGTGGGAGTCAGTTGGTTTGTAGTGGATGTCGGTCAGGAGTGTATCACCTGCAATAGAGATGATGAGGTCAAGGAATGGTAGGGAAATGTCGGAAATGGTCCAAGTGTATTTGAATGCCGGATGGAAGTTGGTGGTGAAATGGATGAAGTCAGTCAGTTGTGTGTGGGTGCAGGAGGTGACACCAAAGCTGTCGTTGATGTAACGGAGGTAGAGGTCGGGGATGGGGCCCTGGTACGCCGAGAACAAGGATTGTTCGACGTGCCCGACAAAGAGGCAAGCGTAGCTGAGGCCCATGCGTGTGCCCATAGCTACGCCTTGTGTTTGGAGGAAATGGGAGGAGTCAAAAAAGAAGTTATTGAGTTACTGATGGCTGTGGGGAAGCAGCTGTTCCTGAACCTGGATGTTGCATATCCATTGTTCATATGTGGCTTTTAAATTCAAATTTCACTGACTGTAAAGAAAATTGGGCAGTCGAGAATCCACAAAAGCCCTTTTCTTGCAATGTCCAAATTAAACTTTCCTTCATGGTTCCTTCAAGTAGTGGCAACTGTTCTGAACATAATTCCTATATATTTCAAGCACAAGAGAGTTGTGATATATGCTGCTCATAGATTTATTCAGTGAAGTCTACAACTTTTGTCAAGCTGGAAAGGGTACAGAGAAGATTTACAATGATGTTGACAGGACTAGAGTGTCTGAGCTATAGAGAGGTTGCGTTGGCTGGGACTCTATTCGCTGGAGCACCGGAGAATGAGAGGTGATCTTATTGAGGTGTATAAAATCATGAGAGGAATAGATTCAATATTGTCATGTGTCCCAGATAGGACAATGCAATTCTTGCTTTACTTCAGCACAACAGAATATTGTAGGCATAAATAAATACAGGACAGATCAGTGTGACCATATACCATTGAATATATATACACACACACATAAATAAGCAGATAAAGTTAAATGGGCTATTTTACTTCGGAGTCACGTGAGTGACTACGTGAACACCCCGCCAGCACGCATGCGCGCCATATCGTCGTTCGCATGCGGAAGCGACAGTCGGGAGGAGCGGGGCTCCTCCAGCGATGGAACGGTAAGACTCACCAGAGTGGTGAGCGCGGCGAGAGTAACGGCAAGAGCTGCTGCTATAGAGCGCAGCCAGCAGCGTGCCGTTTTTTCTCCGAGCTGCAGGTGCTACCTGCAGCTCCCGAATTCAGCCCGGGAGGACTGCTGGTTCGCCACGGACAGGCGATAAAACCACCCGTTCGTTTCTCGAGCTGCAGGTGCTACCTGCAGCTCCCGAATTCCACCCGGGAGGGCTGCTGGTTCGCCATGGACAGGCGATAAATCCACCCGATTTTTTCCCCGAGCTGCAGGTGCTACCTGCAGCTCCTGAATTCCGCCCGGGAGGGCTGCTGGTTCGCCATGGACAGGCGGTAAATCCACCCGAATCTTTCCCCGAGCTGCAGGTGCTACCTGCAGCTCCCGACTTCCGCCCGGGAGGGCGGTTGGTTCGCCACGGACAGGCGGTAAATCCACCGGGACTGGTTCGCCACGGACAGGCGGTAAATCCACCCGGAAGCCGATCGGGACTGTCGACTCAGCTGGGTCCAGTCCCGAGGACACCCCGTTCGCTGCAGCAACGGAGGTCGTCTTACCCGCATGAAGCGGATGGTGGAGCAATTGCTCCAGCGTGACCTGCTTTAGCAGGGGCAGGGTCACAGTGGGCCTCTTCGCAGGCCCACGGCAGGATCCTATTATGGACTGCCTAAATGTCTCACCCTCTTCGGAGGGGAGCATTGGGGGTCAGAACTGGGCTGACCCGAAGAGGGGGAGTTGGCTGAACAAACCAACAGTGTCAGGGGTGCAGTGAAGAGTTCTGGATATGGTAAGTAACATGCAGTTCCTTCTAAAAAGGTTACCTATCCACCCTAAGCTGGCAGCTAGTTTAATTATATGACTACAAACCAGCTTCAGGAGCAGCCATCAATGCTATAGCTGATAAGTACTTGCTCCTGATTATTGTACTCGCTATTGTTCCCGCGGTAAATACCCTATTTGGGGGATCATGAGCCCTACGATTAGAGGGCAAGGAGTCAAACTTCAGAGGATCCTGAAGCTTTTGACCGCCGGTATTTCGGCAGTGCCAGTACTGCGGTGGGTATAGAGCTACCGGTAGGAAAAGGATGCTCTGGCCTTACTGTGAACACAGTTTGAAAATAACTACAGGAAGAGCAATTCACCCCAAATTGCGGGGTTATGCAAACCAGGTACGCTCAACCACCATATCTGCTGTGCGGAGCTCCCCAAACAGGTGAAAGACCTGGACAAAGAGGCCATAGGGCTGATAAGGTACCCAGTACCTCCAAGCGCACTGCCAACAGCTACAGCACCCCTACACACCCAAAGCTCGAAGGCCGGCCCACTTGCACAACAGCCTTTTTAGGCCATGGCCCAGCCCGGCCTTCTTGGAAAATGCGCCACCCCTACAACGCATCAACTCAAACAGAAGAAATAACGGTGGTATTGGACACTACGCCGGCAATACCTTGGAGGTAGGTGGGTCTGCCTCCCCCAGGAACATCATATGTCTAAAATTCATCTTATGGGGGAGACCGGTTGCACTTTTACCTCTGATCCTTACATATTCGGAAGTATTCAGGGCTATAAAATTAATTCATTTACGAACTCCCTGCCCCGGTCCAGCATTCGCCTAGCCGAAAGTTATATTTTCACAAAGAAAGAACGGCGGGCCATGCTGAACTATTAAGAGGGGTTATTGAGAGAATCACAGGAGTTCGTATCTAATATATTTACCAAAAATAAAAGATGGCGGATGCCGCATAATCATAGACCTGACCGAACTGAATACTTCTGTTCAGTATGTTCATTTCAAAATGGACACAGTAGCCAGCTTATAGCTATGGGTACTACATGGCATGCATTAACCTCAAGATGCATACTATTCAGTACTAATACACAAGGATCATAGGGAATACCTTAAATTTATCTGGATGGGACAATTATGGCAATATATAGCCTTACCCAATGGGTTATCATCAGCACCCAGGCTGTTCAACAAATTACCAGCTTTGGCCTATTTAAGGAAACAAAATCATACTGTTATGGCCTATCTTGATGATATCCTCATTGTCGGGGATAATTGGAAACGGCTACATTGGCAGTTTCTAGCCATAAAACATCTCTTTCAAAAGCTGGGGTTCATCATACATCCAGATAAATCAAAGTTGGAACACTCTACTACCATGGATTACTTGGGGTTCACCATTGACTCGGTGCAAATGTCTACCACCTTACCACCGAACAAGGTGGTGGACTTGGTAGAAGCTTGCAGAAGCCTTACTGGCATCAGGGATCCATCCATACGGTAGGTGGCCATGGGTTTGGGAAGATAGTGGCTGCTTTCCCGCAGTGCAATTCGGACCACTACATTATCAAAACCTACAAAGAGCTAAAATTATAGCTCTCAAAAGTCATACCATTTCAACAGGCCTATGAAGTTATTAGAAAAGGCAAGAGTTGAATTAAATTGGTGGATGGGAAATGCTCAATTCTGTTCCAAATCCATCACTATCATAAATCCCTCGGTTACATTACAGACTGATGCCAGTGTTAAAGGTGGGGAGCAGCTAATACCACCACTGTTGTGGTGGCAGATGGAATGCACAAGATTTAACCCTGTTGGGAGCACTAGGGATTAATTATCTAGAAATACTGGAAGCATTCGTGGAACCCGGGGGCCTACTGCTTAGATATGCACCAGTTGCATGTATGGTTACAAATTATAATACCACAGTGGTGGCCTATATTAATCTTTTGTGTGGAATAAAATCGATATCATGTGATGAATTGTCTTTTTTACAACTAGCACTGGTGTCTGGATAGAGAGATTTGGATCTCAGCCACTTACCTTTCAGGTAAACTAAATACGGTGGCGAACACCAGGTCACGCAATTCAACGACAACAATGAATGGATGTTGGATCGGGACCGGGGCCAGCAGCGATGGATGTTTCTCGCTGCATTGGGGGGATTGTTTGCTAAGCATTTCCCCCCTTCTGCCTCATCAGTCGGGTCTTACAAAAATTTAATAGACTCCGCAACTGGTATTTCGGGTTCCCGATTGGCCTACCCAACCATGGTCCCCAGCAGTACAAAGATGGCCGCAGAACACTGCTTCCGGATCCTCAAACGGCCGGGCCTGTTGGCACACCCTGTGACGGGTAAGTTATCCGTGCCATGATCGCATTAACCTATTGATGCTGTTTCTGAACAGGCCATTCTGGACTTCGGATACTCCGACAGGACGATCAATGTCATCACTCGTCGTGAGGGAGTCCACCAGGGACAGCACTGACATATGTCAGCAGATGGGAGTGTTTCTTCTTCAGAACAAACACTTCATATGACTCGGCCACCATCACTGGATTGCAGAAGTTCTGGCCACCCTTCTTTCCATGAAGGTTTGAGCTATAATGCCATTAAATTTGCAGGAGTGCCCTACCTACCAACCTGGACCGAGGGGGCGATCACCTGCGTATAGGATCACACCCTCTGGTATCAATCTGATGAGGGGTATTAATATTTTCCCCTAGACCAGATCCACTCATACATGGGACCTAGGCATAAAATTTACTATGCTTCGAGGATGGACACCAATATTGGGGCACTCTCTGGATAACTACATATTATATGGTTATGCTTATGGCACTTGTAACAGCACAACGGGTCCAGTCTTATAGCTAAGGCTGCATCCACGTCAGCGGCTAGGATGATGGGAGTTCCTATGGACCACATCCTTTGCTACAGCGGGTTGGAGAGTGAACGGATTTTCAGCACTTCTTTTATAACCCGTAGCCGCTCCTGAGACGTTGCGGGGAATATGTTGGGTTTCTGTTACATGATTTACCCAATGTGGGGCATATCATTTTAGGTATGACTAAATACCTTCTTTGTTTTTCAGCCAGTGTCTTGTCTGAATTACGTTCATCCTCTTATCCCAACTTTAGCGGTGTGTGAGCATGGAGCTTCCAGGGCATGAAATCACAGAGCTTTGAAATCTTCACGTAGTCACTCACGTGACTCCGAAGTAAAATAGTAAGATTAAACGAGAACTTACCAGTTTGAAGTTTGATCTTTATTTTATGAGGAGTTACGATGAGGGATTACGTGCCCTCCGCTCCCAACCCTCTATTATAAAGATCACCTGGTATGAAAGTTCTCTTTTTTATCTTACTATATTAGTCATTGTGACTGTTTGTTCTGTGATTTCACACCACTGCTTTGAAGAATGTCGCGCATGCGTGCTGGCGGGGTCTTCACGTAATCCCTCATCGTAACTCCTCATAAAATAAAGATCAAACTTCAAACTGGTAAGTTCTCATTTAATCTTACTATTAATGTTCAGAGTTTTGTTTGAGTTGAGTTTAATAGCCTGATGGCTGTCGGGAAGCAGCTGTTCCTGAACCTGGATGTTGCAGATTTCAGGCTCCTGTACCTTCTACATGAAGGCAGCGGGGAGATGAGTTTGTGGCCAGGATGGTGTGGATCCTTGATGATGCTGTCAGCCTTTTTGAGGCAGCGACAGCGATAGATCTCCTTGATGGTAAGGAGGTCAGAGCCAATGATGGATTGGGCATTGTTTACAACATTTTGCAGTCTTTTCCGCTCCTGGGCACTCAAGTTGCTGAACCAAGCCACGATGCAACTGGTCAGCATGCTCTCTACTGTAGATCAGGTAGATACACAGTCTTTTGCCCAGAGGAGGTGAATCAAGAACCAGAGGACATAGGTTTAAGGTGAAGGGGAAAAGATCTAACATGAATTTGAGGAGTAACTTTTTCACACAAAGGGTGGTGGCGTATGGAACCGGAGGAGGTCGTTGTGGCAGGTACTATCCCAACATTTAAGAAACAATTAGACAGGTATATGGATAGGACAGGTTTAGTGGGATAATGACCAAACGCAGGCAGGTGGGACTTGTGTAGCTGGGACATGTTGGCCGGTGTGGGCAATTTGGGTCGAAGGGCCTGTTTCCACTTGCATCAGAGAGCCTTCCTTGACAGTGGCCAACATTTCAAAATGGTCAATGCTTGTACAGTAGATCAGATGAGTCTGAAGAAGGGTCTTGACCCAAAACATCACCCATTCCTTCTATCTAGAGATGCTGCCTGTCCCGCTGAGTTACTCCAGCATTTTGTGTCTATCTTCAGTTTAAACCAGCGTCTGTAGTTCCTTCCTACAACATGAGACCAATATTCCAGGACTGGTTGCATCTTCTACTGAGTCCCTCATTTCTGGTCTCTTCAACTGGGATGGTTCATCACCTTCTGTTGGTTAACTTTTGCAGTCAATGGTCTCAGTGTTCTTTTGCATCAATGGATGAAGAGTCTGATCCTGGAATCTGTTACTTTGGCAGTCTGCACAAGGCTGTTTGATTGTTAGGGAACCGGAGATCCCAATTAAATTGGAAGGTAGATGGATGGTGGGAGGAGAGAGAAGAGGGTGATTAGAATTAATCCGATTAATGGTTTCCATCATGCACCATACTAAAGTGAACAGGCGTGGTGGCGTGGGGTTGCTGGAATATTTTTCAGTACCTCGTGGTTGTCAACTGTGGTTGTCAAGGCACTGCCAAAGGCGGATCATGTCAAATCTGATCATATCAGATCAGAACACATTGCTTTTTCAAATATTACTAGCATTTCCTTTCAAGAGTTGTATGCCCTGTGGTTTAGAATCTTGCTTGCAGTTTTGCACCAGCCAATATTGCAATGAGTCTCAAACCCAGAATGACAGTCAAGAGCAGATAAATAAGAGAAAAATTAGATATGAAAAGAAAGAGACCATTTTCTCCTTATCTCCTCAAGTTCCAGTCATTGACTTTGTCCTTCAGCCTTAATTCCCACTCTTCATCTTGCCACTTGACATCCATTCTCTCTTGCTCAACTCTGTTCAAATTGTTCTGTAATTTCAGGAACCCCAATTACCAACAACTCCACCTCCAATCAGTAACTCCAAGCTTTGTTTCTATTTATCAATGCAGTAGCTGAGAAGACTTTCCTAACTCCTATGTTAGACCTATGTATGCGTATGATTCCAGTGATGGGGGATGTGGATGAGGGTAGGGAGCTCTCTACCATTATTTGCTGGTTAAACAAAACCATTTCATTTAAACTCGCTATAAACTTGCACATACGCATTTGAAAAAATATTTAGACAATTAAATTCAGTAAGCAGTGTGGGTACACAATATGGCTTTAAGGAGGAAAATTTGTATTCATCATAAATGTGTATCATCGCAACGTGGCAGTAATGCACATTTACCATGGATTTCACTGTATATCTACAAAAGTGAGTTCAATGGCCAGGAGCACACTGCCACGTGTATTATAGAAACAAAGAGGTGGGGAAGGTGCAACAACACGGACTTGACAGGGGGTGGAAATTAACGTTTGCCCTGGTGCCAATGGCCACCTAAAGTTCCGCCGGGCAACCTAAAAGCTGTGTCATTTTGCCCGGCTTGGCAAGCACCCAGGACAGCTGCCGTTCAATTCTGAGCAGGCATCCCTCTCTATCTCTCTCTCTCTCTCTCTGTGTCACTCTCCAGCTCCGCCCACCATCCATGTCCGGGCCGCCGGGTCTCCGCTCTCCGGCCGCTCCTCATCCGCCGGCCGCCTTGCACATGCGCACAACCACGGCCAGCACATCATCGGCTGCCCTGCACATGTGCACTGCCATGGCAACTGGTCGGCATCGGGCACTTTCTCCCTCACTTTGCATTGTGGAAGATCTGGCTGCCATTGTTATCCGGTCGTCGCCTCGCCGCGACTGCTGAAAACCAACGCAGAATCACTCCCTGGAACTGGAGTCACTCCCTGGAGTAACTCTTGTTTCTTGGTTTCCTGGTCCTCCAAAAATATTCCAAATGGAATTTAAACTGGAGGTGGTAGAGGGTCCACCACCAAACTCCAAACTCTGAAAAATAACAGCCTATTGCACTTTATCTGTTTATTTATTGTATATATATATATGGTCTATGGTATATAGACATACTGAACTTTTATCCCCTATTCTGTATTATGTTTACATATTCTGTTGTGCTGCAGCAAGCAAGAATTTCATTGTCCTTTCTGGGACACATGACAATAAAACTCTCTTGACTTGGACTTAAGCAAAAAAGGGTTCTTGGGAAAAATCTGTGGACAAAAGAAAAATATTACACTTTGGGTTGGGTCTGAAAAAGCCTCCTGCACACCTTTAGAATGTGGAAGGAAACAAGAGCACCCGGAGAAAACCCATGCGATCAAAGGGAAAAGGAGCAAACGCCATACAGACAGCGCCCATATTCAGGATTAATTCTTCAACTGAATTAAAACATACCGTAGCTGTAAAGGGAGACATAGCGTCACTTAGAGATTTAAGACTGAAAATGGATAGTTTATTTTTTTTTAGTAACCAAAGTTATCAACGTATAATTTTTAGTGTGTAGGAAAACAAAATAGAGTGGCACAGCTGGTAGACTTGCTGCCTCACACACCAGAGATCCGTGTTCAATCCGGTCCTCGGGCACTGTCTACCTTGAATTTGCACATTCTCCCTGCAAGCGTGTGAGTTTCCTCCCACATCCCAAAGACGCTTTGGCTTTGTAGGTTAACTTGTCTCTGTAAAATTGACCCTAATGTGTAGGGAGCGGGTGAGGAAAGTGGGATAACAGAACTTGTGTGAATGGGTGGAAGACAAAAAAAACTGGAGAAACTCAGCAGGTGAGGCAACATGGAGCAAAGTAATGGGCAACATTTCGGGTCGAGACCCTTCTTCAGACTGATGTCCAGGGGTAGGGCGAGAAAAAGAAAGGAAGACGCGGAGACAGTAGGCTGTGGGAGAGCTGGGAATGAGAGGGGAAGGAGGGAGAAAGCAAGGACTACGTGAAATTGGAGGGGCCAATGTTCATACCACTGGGGTGTAAACTACCCAAGCAAAATATGAGGTGCTGTTCCTCCAATTTGCGGTGGGCCTCACTCTGGCCATGGAGGAGTCCCAGGACAGAAAGGTCAGATTCGGCATGGGAGTGGGAGTTAAAGTGCTGAGCCACTGGGAGATCAGTTTGGTTAATGCGAACTGAGTGGAGGTGTTGTGCGAAGCGATCGCCAAGCCGGCGCTTGGTCTCACCGAGGTTGATCATACGCTGAATAATCCAACCACATTTTTGTTTGGAAGCGGTAAGAAATAATAGAAATTGCATTCATTGCAATGTGTAAAAAGAGTTGAGATACTGTATAATAATTTTGCTGCATGTCATTGTGGTATATATCATGTCTTGATTGGTGAATATGTTTAGTTTGCAACTTTATTTGAAGCAGAAATAATATGTGAATGCTTCATTGAGCTTAATTCCGACTGGTAACTACGCACTTCGCCTGAGCACATTATCGCACACGTCATGCAAGCCGTCCTAAATGACCACCTAAACTGTCATTTGGCAATCTAAAAAGCTGCCTGGGTTGCCTGGCTGGTAAGAGAGAAAAAAAGTTAAGTGAGAGCCCTGCTTGATGCGTTGCTCCGTGGATTGTCACCTTGTCATTGTGGTGGAGAAGCTTGTGTGGTCCTGAGATGCTGAGAGCGATGCCGTCTGGAGCGATGCGCCTGGTAGGGCCACCCATGGCGGTAAGGTCGAGGGGGAGGACTCTGACAAAGAGCAATCCAACCAAGACCTCAACGGTGGAACAGGCGGAGGACGATGGCTGACTTCAGTGGAGCGTCACAACGGCTGGGAAGGCAGATGAAGGCTGCAGCAGGAAAGGGTCTCCGGTCGGCTTGGACTCCATGCCACTGGATCCTGACCGAGATCTATCAAGGACCGTGGGGTGGCTGCCTGTGCACCAGTCTCCCCACGTTAAACAAAGTCACGCACAGGCGTCCTGCATGAGAAGACAGTCATACTCGTTTGGAGTGCCGCCGATGATGCTTTACCTCTCAATATAACTCACTTTGTTGGAATAATTCTGGTTGAGGAATGGTTAAATAGCTTTCAAATGTGAAAGGATTATTTTATTACTTCAATGTAACTTGGTAAAAATATGCACAAGGAACTGCAGATGCTGGAATCTCAAGCAAAACACAAAGTTCTGGAGGAGCTCAGCTGGTCAGGCAGCATCTTGGATGGAGTGGACAGGCAATGTTTCAGATTCAGGGAGAACCACCATTGACCAGAAACTCTATTTAACCAGCCACATAAGCAATGTGGCTCCAAGATCAATTCACAAGTTGGTATTGTGTGGTGAATGATTCTACTCCCAACAGTCCAATGCCTTTCCAACATCTACAAGGTACTAGTCAGGAGCTTTCAATTTCCTTGGATGATTGCTCCTCCAACAACAGAGAAGAAGCTGGACACTAGCCAGGGCCTTTTCAAAATTCCCCCCACACCAGCAACCAGCAACACTTGGAGAAGCAAGCACAGCAGATGCCAGCTCCTGATTATATCAATGTTTATTCCTCATTGTCAAGTCCTGTAACGTGTCAATTCGGCACAAAATTGCAGGTTTTTCCAGACTCTATGGCAAAAAAAGGGAGAAGCGTTAAATCACTGGGATCTCTAGATTCCCGGCATTGCTAGTTGCAACAATGCTCCCTGAAATCCTCTGAGGTTCCTTGTTAGTACAGGCGCTATTATTTGCAATTTGCACCATTTAGTGTAGTTATTGGGGTCAAGGAAAGAGCATTCACGCCGCGGCAATGTTTCCACCAATCTTTCCACCACCACGCACAAGAAGCGACAAGACAGACACCATTATATGCAGATGCCGAGAAGTGTGTTCAGCTCTGGCCGAACAACTTCTAATCTTGTGTGTGGACTCGACAAGAAGAAGTGTAGTTATTTACGTAACAGAATCCATGAGCTAATAAGAAAGATATTCAATAACATACCTCCAAAAATGTATGAGCAATAATCAAGAACACAGCTGGTTTCAGCAAGCACTCCTCACAACAGATGCTGAACAAAGTTGCAGCGGTCCACACCCCAGTCATAGGCAGTGCTCTGTTCATCCAAGA
Source organism: Raja brachyura (assembly GCA_963514005.1). Next base: position 47,504,715 of record OY740800.1, on the reverse strand, counting down.
GAAAAACATGTGTCCTGCGAGTACTATATTTCCTGGCTTGTCACATAACTTCTAGTTCCAAGATTAAAGTGTCACATTTTCTGGTATTCAACTAATGGAATATTGTCTGACTAATTTAATCGAGTTTTTTGTGGAGGCAACTTAGGAAATTGATGAAGGCAGAGCAGCAGACATTGCCTGTTGGACTAAGGCATAAGGACTAAGGATTGTGTACACCAAGCTGATCCATGAATCTCCCGAGAGGCAACAAAGCACTAATTGATCCTAAATATGTTATTATTATTGTTGATACCCAGAAATTACAATTACTTTAAGCTTGGCAAAGTTGCAATGAAGTCACTTTTGGCATTATTGCAAAATAACACGTCTTTTTGAAGTGTGCTCTAATACATATTGAAAATATGTATTTTCGTACATCTAGGTGATCCTTTTCCCCCTGTAGCTATCAAGCTGTGTAAATCCTCCCCCTTCTCTCATGGGGTAGACCGACTCCTCTCCCCCACCTCCCCTAATTTCTGCACAATCACAATCCTGGACTTTCCACTCGTCACTTTGGCAGACCAATTTCCCTCCTGGGATAAATAAAATTCTATTGGATTGTATCGTAAATTGACTCTGAAAGACAACACTGCAGCCTTGCCAACAGTCTGTCAGTCTCTTCCTTCTCTGTTGTTTCTTTAGTATGTGTTAAATGTACGTTTTTAGTCTTCTTTCGCTTGTTTTATGTTGGGCGGTGTCGGGGGGGGGGTGTGTGGGAATCTTTAAAAAAAACCTCTTACTTCGACGGAGATGCGATTTTCCGTATCGTATCTCTGTCCTAACATCAAGGAGCTGAAGGCCTCTGCTGAAGACGGGCTTCGGGAGCTCCAAGCACGAGCGCCTGCGGAATTTAATATCGCAGAGCTCGCGGTCCCTTTGCCAGGGATCGGCCTCTGAGCTCCAACCGTGGGAGTCTGCAGAGTTAACACTGTGGGGCTCGCGGTCTCTGGTTAGAGACTGACCGGGAACTCCAAGCCGCAGGAGCTTGGACCGCCCCGACGCGGGAGCTTTGACCGCCCTGACGTGGGGGCTTCGACCGCCCCGACGCAGGAGCTTCGACCGCCGGTTGCGAGATCTTCGATCGCCCCGACGGATAGTTCGACTGCTCCGACTGCAGGAGAAAGATGAGGGAAGAAGATTAGACTTTATTGCCTTCCATCACAGTGAGGAATGCAGGGAATCCGCTGTTGTGGATGTTTATGTTCACTTTTATGTAGCTGTGTGTCTTGTTGCTTTTTTTTCTGCATGGTAATACGTACATCAATGTACCTTAATTGGTACACGTGACAATAAAGACCTTTGAACCTTTGAAGTACAAGGAGTGTTTACGCCGGCAGTAACTCAGTAGACTTCACATTGGCACTTATTTCATCAGAAGGCCTTCTCAGCTGCAGCTCCCCCAGCACTTCCTACTCAATGATAGTGAACTTCCTACTCAACCTCGGTGGAATTGGATAATCACGTGCTGATTCACAGCAACAGTCTTCAACTCCGGCAAACGCCAGTCCAGTGAAGGGTAGCCTCTGGCAAACGCCAGTCCAATGAAGGGTAGCCTCTGGCAAACGCCAGTCCAGTGAAGGGTAGCCTCTGGCAAACGTCAGTCCAGTGAAGGGTAGCCTCTGGCAAACGCCAGTCCAGTGAAGGGTAGCCTCTGGCAAACGCCAGTCCAATGAAGGGTAGCCTCTGGCAAACGCCAGTCCAGTGAAGGGTAGCCTCTGGCAAACGCCAGTCCAGTGAAGGGTAGCCTCTGGCAAACGCCAGTCCAGTGAAGGGTAGCCTCAGGCAAACGTCAGTCTAGTGAATATTCATTCATTTCTTGTGTACACCTTGTGCTAATGACAAGATTACAATAATTACAGAAACTAGCAAATGACCAGCAAATCCAGTCACTCCAATCTTCCATGGTTCAAACAAACTTGGTCTATGGTCCGTCAAATATTAGATCCCTGCCAGAACATGGAATTGTGTTGGAACTTTCTCATAGTATTCCAGGAATGGAGAAATTTGAGCTTAACTCATGATAGTGAACTTTCGGAAGGGAAGCAAACTCTGGCTACAATGGGATTAACAAAACAATGGCTGCTAAAGATTGAAAACTCACCAAGGTTTTGAAATGCTGCCTTGAAAGCTCTGTAAGTGAGCTAACAACAAAAAGGGAGATCAACCTCCTTACAGCGGAGAGAATTCTTCAGGAAATGCTGCCCTACCAACACGTGAAATTGTTTCAGAGCGAGTAAGTGCCAGGGGTTTAGCATCCAACCAGTGGTAATAATCTAGCAAAAGGTTAAATTTAAAAATGATGCAACATGCTGGAGTAACTCAGCGGGTCAGGCAGCATCTGTGGAGAACATGGATAGGGGACGTTTCACAGAGTGCTGGAGTAACTCAGCGGGTCAGGCAGCATCTGTGGAGAACATGGATAGGTGACGTTTCACAGAGTGCTGGAGTAACTCAGCGGGTCAGGCAGCATCTGTGGAGAACATGGATAGGTGACGTTTCACAGAGTGCTGGAGTAACTCAGCGGGTCAGGCAGCATCTGTGGAGAACATGGATAGGTGACGTTTCACAGAGTGCTGGAGTAACTCAGCGGGTCAGGCAGCATCTGTGGAGAACATGGATAGGTGACGTTTCACAGAGTGCTGGAGTAACTCAGCGGGTCAGGCAGCATCTGTGGGGAACATGGATAGGTGACGTTTCACAGAGTGCTGCAGTAACTCAGCGGGTCAGGCAGCATCTGTGGAGAACATGGATAGGTGACGTTTCACAGAGTGCTGGAATTAGTCGGCGGGTCAGGCAGCATCTGTGGAGAACATGGATAGGTGACGTTTCACAGAGTGCTGGAGTAACTCAGCGGGTCAGGCAGCATCTGTGGAGAACATGGATAGGTGATGTTTCCGGTCGGGACCCTTCTTCAGACTGCTTCAGACTCACCATGCAAGTATAACATGGATCTTTTCTAAAAATGACACAACAATGTTACTGACAATGTCTTATTTTGTGCTGGAGCAAAACAATAAATCAATCACTTGTCTCAAAACAAGAATTTGAGACAAGTGTTGGCACCAAATGAGGCCAAAGATGCCAACAGACCCATTCATCCCTCGAAGAGAACACGTTCCTCATCACAGGAAGGAGGTCCATGCCAATGTGATGGACACAAACATAGTAATCCTCTTGCACAACACAGCAATTATCTATGCCAACCAACTGATTTTTTTCCTAAAACCCAGTCCTGTTCAGCAGTGGTTTACAGATGTGTAGTGGGTGCTGCAGAAGCAATAGCATTGAGCAACATACTGACGTCACACATTGGCATTGTGCATCCAGATACCGGCTTCCCATATACTGCCAGGTATGTCCACTTTCATTATTCATCACTCCACTACTCACTGCCATAATCCTCAGGACATTGAACTGACTGAAACCGAACCTCTAACTGATCCCTTAGACACACAATCTGTGGAACGCATTGCCACGGAAGGCTGTGGAGGCCAAGTCAATGGATAGTTTTAAGGCAGCGAAAGATAAGATTCTTGATTAATATGGGGAGAAGGTAAAAGAAGCTTAGGAGGGAGAGATAGATCAGCCATGATTTAATGGTGGTGTAGGCAATGGGCCGAGTAGCCTAATTCTGCTCCTATCATATGACTTTATGACAATGCCATCAATCTTCCCAAATTTCTGAAATGAAGGTCTGCCCCTCGGTCCTTCTACACTCGTGTTTCCACAAATGATGTCATCCCAAACTCTAGGCCCAATGACCCCTCCTTCCCTACTCCCATCTGCAGACATCCATTGTTCTTGACATGGACTTCTATAGTTTTGGCAATAGAACTTTATTTTATTTCCCACAAAGCGTTGTGTATGATAGCATCTCACACCTTGCATAAAAGTGGCCAGAAACACAACATGAAGTACTACATTAAAATAGGTTGTCAAATTCCCCAATTTTAGGTAACCACAACCCCCACCCCCCCCCCTTTTTTTCCCCACCTGGACTCGCATCTACTTCTCCTCTCTCCAACCACATCCACCCACATTCCTTTCTCTAGCTTTGCATTTTGCAAATCTTCAATCATTCTGGCTTTTCATCGCTGGCCTTTGTACAACCATCTGCCTATCAAAAGCTTCCCAGACCTGTATCCACCTATTACCTTTCTGGCTTTGTCTTGCTCCTCATCTCTTCTAGCTTCACTCCCCCCCCCCCCCCCCCCCCCACACCACCAACAGTCTGAAGAAGGGTGCTAAACCCAAAATGTCACCTATCCATATTCTCCAAAGATGCTGCCTGACCCACTGAGTTACTCCAGCATTTGTGTCCTTTTATCTTATTTAATTATTTTAAAACAATAATTTAAATAAATCTTGCAAGGACCAACTAACTTTATCTAGTAAAGGAGCATAATAAGTGGTTTCCCATATCAAACCTGCTTGGAAATTAAGTGCCATGACAACACACAACTGGAACATATTCTGCGGAAACCAGAACCAAATTTCTAGAGTCTCCAATAAAATGCTTGCGCTAGAAATGATGTGCAGATAACTATCAACATCTTGTGAAGGCACATTTAGTTTAGCTCTCCTCTACTAGATGTTATCTGTACAGTCATCGGGAAGTGTGCTATGCTTCAACATGCTCTCCGCATAACAGGAAATAAATGTATGTCCTTATTCCCTCCTTCATTGGGACTTGGGCTGCTTCAGAATCATTGAACCGTGCAGAATCAAAGAACATAGTTCCCATCAGTTTGTTCAAGAGTGACACTTTTAAATACTTTGACAAAAACTGTTGTATTAAAACAAAAAACTCAAGATATTAATTTTGAAGCACTGCCAAAGCACAACCATCTCTGATGGTACATAGGGCGTGTCAAAGGAGTACAACAACATCGCAGATGTATCGTGTTTTTAAGGTCATATGGTCAAGGAATAGAAGCAGAATTAGGCCATTCAGCCAATCAAGTCTACTCCACCATTCAATCATGGCTGTTCTATCTCTCCCCCCCTAACTCTATTCGCCTGCCTTCTCCCTTTAACGGCTGTCATCTGCACTAATCAATAATCTATCTATCTCTGCCTTAAAAATATCCACTGACTTGGCCTCCACAGCCTTCTGTGTCAAAGAATTCCACAGATTCACCACCCTCTGACTAAAGACATTTCTCTTCATCTCCTTCGTAAAAGAACCTCCTTTAATTCTGAGGTTATGACCTCCAGTCCTAGACTCTCCCACTAGTGGAAACATCCTCTCCACATCCACTCTATCTGTAGATTGATGTTGCATGTTAACCAATCACACACCAGCCAGCATCTGTAACTCCACCCCACTGTAACACTTATACTAACACTTGTTTTCCAGCACGGACAGTTGGAGCAGCCAGGATGTACTGACAACTAATCATCCTTCATGCTGTTAGGTTTCAGTGCTGATTAAAGATGTATTTGAATCACGTACTGAGTCTGGAGGTCATTTACACTATCCAAGCCTTTCGCTATTTTTTAAGGTTCTAGTTTCTATCCTTTAAACTCTTTCCACAAGGGGAATGATTCATGAGGGGATCTGTAATGGAACTGAACTGAAATTCACAACCTACAATGGTGGCAGTTTAACCCATGCCTCTGCTTTGCTACTCCAATAACCTCTGACCACACCACCTCACCCTTAACCTTAAACAATCCGGATGTTCTGAAGTGACAAAAGATGATATAAAATTCAAATTTGTTCTTGTTTCAATTGTTAAACATAGTTCACAATTCCTAAGTAACCAACATGGATCACTATTTCTATTGAGTCAACTGATCTACAGTATTAAAGAATGGCAAAGCAAATAACAAGTTTTACACTGTCAAACAAGTATGATGAGGGACTTGTATTGAAATGACACCTGAAGAACTATAACTTAGCATGAGTCAATACTCTCAGGAAAGGAGGGGGTGGGTTGAAAAATGTACAAAATACTATTAAAAAAATGAGAATTATAGAATATCTATAATTTATTCCATCCCTGCAATCCTCAGATGTCCTTGGCTTCTGCTTCTCCTGAGTTAAATTGCCAGTTGTGCCTTCTTTGTAAAGACTGATGTCTGGAAGCAGCTCTCCTTCTCCCTCCCACCTCTCTTTTTCATTTTCCCCTCCTTAAAATCCACCAATTGACTAAACATTGATCATTTGTTCCAGTACTACTTTAAATTTAGTTTCAAAGATTTGACCTCTAATGATCAAAACATCCCAAAGCATCAAAGGACCTATTCCCTCTCTCCAGAGATGCTCCCTGTCCCGCTGAGTTACTCCAGCATTCTGTGTCTATCTTGGCTCTATTTACATAGATACATGGGCAATAGGTGCAGGAGTAGGCCATTTGGCATTTCGAGAATGCACTGCCATTCAATGTGATCATGGCTGATCATCCACAATCAGTGCCCTGTTCCTGCCTTCTCCCCATATCCCTTGATTCCGCTATCTCCAAGAGCTCTATCCAACTCTTTTGAATGCATTCAGTGAATCGGCCTCCATTGCCTTCTGCGGCAGAGAATTCTACAAATTCACAACTCTGTTTGAAAAAGTTTTTCTTCATCTCCGTTCTAAATGGCCTACCCCTTATTCTTAAACTGTGGTCCCTGGTTCAGGACTCCCCGAAAATCATGAACATGTTTCCTGCATCTAATGGGTCTAATCCCTTAATAATTTTATATGTTTCTTTAAGATCCTCTCTCATCTTTCTAAATTCCAGTGAATACAAGCTAGTCACTTGTGTTCACACAGAGAGTTGTGAAACTGTGGAATTCTCTGCCACAGAAAGCAGTGGAGGCAAATTCACCGGATGTATTCAAGAGAGAGTTAGAAATAGCTCTTAGCGATATCAGAATCAAGGGATATGGGGAAAAAGCAGGAGCGTGGTACTGATTTTGGATGATCAGCCATGATCATATTGAATGGCGGTGCTAGCTTGAAGGGCTAAATGGCGTACACCTGCATCTATTTTCTATGTTTCTATAAAGCACCCACAATACAAGGAGTAGAAAGAGTGACCCCACTGTAGATGGGATCTTCAACTACACAAGTGCTAATGGAGCAGCCTAGCAGGTCGGGCAGCATCTGTGGAGGGAATGGACAGACTACCTTGCGATCTCAAGATGGATCACAGATGCTGCCTGACCAACTGAGTTCCTCCAGCACTTTGTTTTATTGAGTAGATGGTGTTCCAAACAAAAATTGTTATGCAATTTAGATTTCTATCAGCATGATTATTATGTTGAGTTTATTATTGACACGTTTATCGAGGTAGAATGAAAAGCTTTTGTTACGTGTTATCCAGTCAAAGAAAACTGTATGATTACAATCAAGCCATCCACAGTGTGATAAATATCATGTTCAGGGTGACAACAAGAACCAGAATCAGATCATTATAATCAAAGTAACAAAAAAATACAGCTCTACCTGGTCTTTCAGTATGATCACAGTTTTATTCAGAACCATTAGTCCTAAATCAGCAAATTTCATTCAGATTTTGCAACCTTATACCTCATTTCAAAAGGTTAAAAAAAGAGGCCACACCCAGTAAGCACTCATTTACCGGTGTGAATTAAACATGCTGATGCTACACTGCAAAAGTATCACAACTAACATCTGTAACTTCCTTCCCATCTTTGCCACAAACTTTGTAAATGATAACAAAGGCTTTGTTAAGGCTTTAATATCAAAGCTAGTAGGCGCAAACACATCGACTGATATATTTTAAAAGGACTTGAAAGCAAAATTTGGATTAATGAACTAGGCAGATTCTTTGTCAGATAGTACAGAGAGCCATTAAGTACTACGTAGTACCTGTAATAGACACAAAATGTTGGAATAGTTCAGCGGGCCAGGCAGTATCTCTGAATAGAAGGAATGCCATTGTCCCGCTGAGTTACTCCAGCATTTTGAGTCTATGTTTGGTTTAAACCAATATCTGCAGTTCCTTCCTACAACAGGTAGTCTCTGTAGTAATAGAACAGGATGAGCGAGTGGTTTCACAAGATATTGCAAATGCCGGAGTCTTAAGCAACATACAAACTGCCAGAGGAACTGGCAGCATCTGTGGAGGGAAGGATCAGATGACGTGGTTTGGGACTTCTTCTGACTGATGGAATAGGGGTGGAAGAAAACTGGAAAATAGAGATGACGACAAGACAAAGCCTGGCTGAAGGAGGGTCTCGACCCGAAACTTCACCTGTTCCTTCTCCAGAGATGCTGCCTGTCCGCTGAGTTACTCCAGTCTTTTGTGTCCATCTTGGCACGTGATAGATGGATACAGCTGAGCGGGCGATTAGCAGATGGGTGGAGTAAGTGACAAAGGCTGGAGGTGAAAAGGTGACAAAAGGTGTCAGATAAGGAAAGCGGAGTGAAATGTAAAGCTGGAGGGAGGGGAAAGAGGGCATCCATCTTCATCCATTGTTTCTCAGCCACATCCACCTTTCACTTGTAGATTTACGCCACCATCTCTTTTCTGGCCTTCTCAGTCCTCCTACACCATCAGTCTGAAGAAGGACCTGGACCTGAAATATCACCCGTCCATTCCCTCCACTGCCTAACAAGCCGAGTTCCTCCAGCGCTATTTTATTATGATAGAGTGGTGAGTAAAACAAAAATCATTCTAAATTTCATGAACAGAACTATAGGGCACCCAACCAGGGTAATTAAGTTGAAACATTATAAAATTCAGTTTCAGCCACAACTGTGGGATTGTGTCCAATTCTGGTGCTTTATTGGACTTGTTCCAGGGCTAACAATTAGACTGGAGATTCTGTGGTTCTCTTTGGAACAAGGACGGTTCAGAAGAGATTTGAGACAAACTGGGAGAACAGATGGTTCAAGAACTACAGAAAATAGATTTATGGCAATAAGCAAAAATATACAGGGGGATGCTGGGAAAATTATGATTGCTATTTGCTGCCAAATAGACATATGCCAGATACGTGGTCAATCAGGGCTCTCAAAGCAGAAAAAGACACAAAGTGCTTTCACAGAGTGCTGGAATAACTCAGCGGGTCAGGCAGCATCTGTGGAGAACATGGATAGGTGACGTTTCACAGAGTGCTGGAGTAACTCAGCGGGTCAGGCAGCATCTGTGCAGAACATGGATAGGTGACGTTTCACAGAGTGCTGGAGTAACTCAGCGGGTCAGGCAGCATCTGTGGAGAACATGGATAGGTGACGTTTCACAGAATGCTGGAGTAACTCAGCAGGTCAGGCAGCATCTGTGGAGAACATGGATAGGTGACGTTTCACAGAATGCTGGAGTAACTCAGCAGGTCAGGCAGCATCTGTGGAGAACATGGATAGGTGACGTTTCACAGAGTGCTGGAGTCACTCAGCGGGTCAGGCAGCATCTGTGGAGAACATGGATAGGTGACGTTTCACAGAATGCTGGAGTCACTCAGTGGGTCAGGCAGCATCTGTGGAGAACATAGACAAGGGCCTGTCCCACTGCGGGGATCTAATTTGAGAGTTTAGAAGAGTTTCCGTTCGACTCAAACTCGCAGCATGGCGAACACGTGGTCCTAGGAGGTCATTGTAACTCTCCTTCATGCTCGAGGGAAGTTCCCGCATACTCACGGCCTCAGTTCGGTCGAGGAAATGTTTTCAGCATGCTGGTCGGCATGGTTCATTTGAACTCCTAGTGCAGTGGAGTAGGGTCACTATATAGTTATTGGCAGTCGAGGTAGCCGTAGGCAATCTCCTTTGCTTTTAATTGGCTCATTGAAGATTTCAGAACCAAGGAAACCCAACTTATAATGTAAAATGCCCGCTAAACGTTATTAAAAGTTGTCTGGCTTCTTAAAAGTGTCTCCACTCCTTCTCCCCCCACCTTCTCTCCCCTTCTCCCCCTCCCCCCCCCCCCCCCCCCTCTCTCTAAAGGACTTGCCGTACACTGTGCCAGCCGTTTTTTACCTTCCTATTCATCGCGGGTGTGAATTTCAGACAGCGCTTCCCCACTTTCCCTGTTCCCCGCCTTTGTGGTGTGTGTGTGTGTCTGTGTGTGTGGCTGTGTGTGTGGCTGTGTGTGTGAGCGTGGGCGCTGACGGTCGATCCAGTGCGCGGTTTCATCGCTGACCGTCGATCCAGCTCAAGGTTTTTCAGGCGAGTGCCCTCGAGCTTGAAGGTCGAAGACAGTCGCTGAAAAGTTGCATTAGTGGAACAGCCCTATTGGTGACGCTTCGGATCGGAACCTTCTTCAGACTTTCAAATCCGAACGGTTTACACACATGGAAAAAGAATAACATACAGCGATGCAGGGAGGGAGACGGGAAAACTGGACTGCCCACACACCTCGTGAGAGTCAAAACATATTGGGCCAACTCCTACACTGCCACATCAATTCAATGATTTCATGTAACTGAACAATTTGCCCAATGTACGTAAATGCTTGACATTTTTTCCAAAGCGAATTGCAGATTCTTCAAAGAAAATGTAGATTTGCTTTGTGATTAAACATAACCAGTGTGGAAATCCGTTGGCAACAAGGCGGATGAATGTGTCAGACCTTTGAGTTGAGGCTGCCTAACTGCTTAGTGGTTCCACCATTTTAGTTGATATTCCAATCAGGAAGGCCCTCTTTAAAGCATACAGATACAAAGATGGCAATGCTATTAAAACCTAGGTTTCCTGACAAAACCTAACGATGCACTTCAAAATATAGTGGGCAATTATTCCCTGATTCATTCTAGTGGAGCTTTATATTGGAAACTAACTGAGTTGGTACACAATTGGCATGGAAAATATGTGATCAGCCTAACCACGATTCATAACTATGAAAATCAGGTTATATTTCCATAAAACCTTAAGACGAGAAAGTGACTAAACGCAAGAATGATCCACATTCAGGGAAAATAAATCAAATGTATAGCAATGAAAAGCACCAAATATCTGAATATTGTAAGGAGCCTATTTTTATCTGCCTCAATCAAATTTAATCAAGACACCAGTTGACTGACAAGACATGACTGGATTTCTTATAAACACAACGCAGACACCTATTTCTAAGCTGCTTGAAAGTGCTGTTCCTGACATATTATATTCAGCAATGTGCAAATATTAGAGTTGAAACTTAAGTTGGAGAGGAAAATAGTGGAATTAACATTGACAAGCACGGTATCAAAATCGGTTGGACACATTATAAAACCAGTGTAATTTAGGAACTACTTTGTACAGAGCATCAATTACATGCAACACCAACGTTCTGACCCTCATTCCCTAGGCATCTGTGCAAGAACTGGAACTTCTGCAGTGTTCAACCTTAATTTTTATCAGGATGTCAAGGAGAAATTGGTGATTTCCAGATCAGAAATAACAATTATTGAAAGATTTACAACATCCTGGTTATGAATTGTTCTGAATGTGTAGCTGCCCAGAAGTGAACAGTGGAAAGATTATATTGTGACTGGTTTTGTTCTAGCACAATGTGTTACTTGTAAATATTTTTGGACACTTAAAAGAATTCCTCTGAGACTATATAAAAGTGATTTTTTTTTGCCCCATGAGCCTTCAATACCATTCCTGTATTTGGGTAGTCTCATAAAAATTGCTCACATTCCTGATTAAGATACATTCAAAATCTTGCTGACAAATAACTTACTTTATGTTTTAGTCTTTTTGTTTTATAACCGTTCTGAACTTTAGACTTTATTTTCCTCTTAAACTGCAAATTCCCCATCCTACACACTCATTAGCACAAAATCGAAACCACCTCCTGCTCCAATTTATGCTTCTCAGCTACAAAGCCGCAGAGCTCCTAGGCCCCTGAATTGCTTCCTGCTTTCTGCCACAGCGACAGCGTAATGTGGTCCCATGGTTGCCGTGAGGATAACGAAACCCTATTTACATCCGAGTGCAGAGGCTTCAGCATAGATCCAAAGATACAGTGAAGAGCAGTACAAGATCAGAGAAAACTCGCAGCCAAAGTCTTCCCACGGCCATTACGTTTTAAAACTCAACCCCGTTATACTAGGCTCCTCTTTTCAACCTTCATGATGTACTTGCCATTTCACTCAAGTTAGATAGGAAAGGCAAACAGTGTGAGTGAGCAAGTGAACACACGACAAGGACAAAACATCCCAAGTCTGTTTGGTAATCACTACTGCATACTAACAATTCTAAGAGACACCTTGCTGCTATATACAATTTGTTAAAAATAGATATTTAGATATTTTAATACTGCCTTTTTCAGCAATAAATTTAATAATGCAATAATAATGAGTTTCTCTAGTGGTGTGTTATTTGCTCCAGCTTCCAGCATCTGCAATCTCTTGTGCCTCCATGGAATAAGACTGACGTTTAACGGAATGGGAAACTGTAGATGTTGTAAAACAGTTTCACTCCCATGAATGCAGCTCGACTTGCTGAGTCTAAACATTTTGGCCCACCGTGTCCGCACCGACCAGCGGTCCCCGCACATTAACACTATCCTACACACACTAGGGACAATTTACACTTTAGCCAAGCCAATTAACCTACAAACCTGTACATCTTTGGAGTGTGGGAGGAAAGCAAGGATCTCTTATAAAACCCACGCGGTCACAGGGAGAACATATCAACTCCATACAGACAGCACCCGTAGTCAGGATTGAACCCGGGTCTCTGGCGCTGCAAGGCCGCAACTCTATCGCTACGCCACCGTGCTGCCCTTCGGCCCACTGAGTCCATGCTGACAATCAACCATCCATTTACACTAATCCTACAAAAAAAACATTTGTTTTTTATTCTCCCCTCATTCTCATCAACTACCCAGGATCCTGCTTTTGTTTGTGCATTAATTATCTTCTTGTTCATATGGCACCACTCTCGAAGTTCAATTGGGCATTCCAGTTGAAAATTGTGGTTGTCCAAATAGACTCTCCTCCATGACATAGTCATTACAACAAAATCCTGGGGTGCCACGTGCGACCGCGCGTCACTGCCTACGTCACCACACAACAAGCGCGTAATGCACGCATCACGTGGTGCATAAATGATGTTGTGTAAATGACGCGCAAATGACGCCCAAGTGGGACAGGCCCTTTAGTCTTTTAGCTTAGTTTAGAGATACAGAGCAGAAACAGGCCCATTGGCCCACCAAGTTCGCACCGACCAGCAATCCCCGCACATTAACACTATCCTACACACTAGGGACAATTTATACTTATACCAAGCCAATTAACCTACAAACCTGTACGTCTTTGGTGTGTGGGAAGAAACCAAAGATCTCAGAGAAAACCCACATGGTCACAGGGAGAACGTACAAACTCCGTACAGACAGCACCCGTAGTCAGGATGGAAACCAGGTCTCTGGCTCTGCAAGCGCTGTAAGGCAGCAACTCTACCGCTGTGCCACTATGCTTCAGAAAGTCAGCTCTAACACCTTGCTGCCAAAATGCTGGTCACATTAGGAACTTAGGGAAGAAGCAGCTTTGCCCATGTGCAAACACACTAAATACTGCAGTGATAATGATAATCCGCACCCCTCACCACACTATTCATAACATTGTAGTTCACTCATGCTAGCAGTCCAGGTAAAATAGAACATATCGTCAAGAAACCACATGAGCTCACAGAAACTGGAGTCCAGTTGCCTTTCACCACCACCATACCTTGCACTTCATCATATCGGTGACCCTCTCCTGCATCGACTGCCCAGCTTTAGGCCTCACCAGGATGTAGATGGCTTTGACTTTCGGGCAGGAGCGCAGCAGCTTCTCCACCAGGACTTTGCCCATGAACCCTGTAGCTCCTGTGATGAGCACGTTTTTTCCTGCATAATATGCAGCGATCGATGACATTATGAATGGCCTTTCTTCCACCTCTTGCAGTCTTCCTAGGTTGAAAAGATACAAATAGTATTTGTATATGAACTGTAGATGTAAACAACATTTCCATTTACTCAATTTTAATTTTAAATGGTTAATTTCCAGTTACTTGCTTGTCTCTAGCCCATTTTTTGGTGCAATATTAACACCTGGCATGTGATAATTTGAAGGGATCTTCCACTTTAATATTCCTATCAAAAAAATACACCCAAACTTTCATTAGCAGGATAGTAATGATTCATTGCATGGGAGTGGACTAGTTTGTTGAGATGAAATAGAGATTAGATAGCTGCAGTAATATGATGTGTAGGAAGGAACTACAGATGCTGGTTTAAACCGAAGATAGATACAAAAAGCTGGAATAACTCAGTGGGACAGGCAGCCGGTTGCTAAACACTCTAATTCTCCTTCCCATTCCCACACAGACATTTCTGTCCTAGCTTTCCTCCATTGTCAGAGTGAGGCTAAACGCAAATTGGAGGAACAGCATCTCATATTTCGCTTGGGCAGCTTACAGCCCAGTGGTATGAATATAGATTTCTCTAACTTGAAGTAACCCTGGCTTTCCCTCCCTCTCTCTATCCCTCCCCCACTCGTTACAGCTTCTTGCTTTCATCCAATAAACCACTAACAATGGCCTGTTTCCTTTATCATCGTTACTTTTTTGCATATCAATCATTCAATGTTCTTTATCTCTCTACATCATCATCTATATCTCTCGTTTCCCTTATCCCTAATCATTTTGAAGAAGGTTCTCGACCAGAAACGTCACCCATTCCTTCTCTCCAGAGATGCTGCCTGTCCCGCTGAGTTACATAATTTCAACTAACAGTTTAGTGTGGTACATAGACTGCCTTTTAGACGAAGCATAATTATCTAAGTTTAACTTCAAAATTCTCGAGATCCAGTTTGATAGAACTGTTGATAGAGCAAAATTACTAAAGAAGGTGCTTGCAGAGTACTGTGTTTACATATCTGCTGTGCTGCTGCAAGTACGAATTTCATTGTTCCGTTTCAGGACAAATGACAATAAAACACTCTTGATTCTTTTGAGCTCCAGGATCTGACATTCATTCCCTCTTCTCTCGACTCACGTCATGCAGAAGTTGTGAAAAGCTTGAAAGCACATACCACCAGACTCGGGAACAGCTTCTTCCCCTCTGTTATCAGGCTACGAAATGGTCTTCCTGTAAATTAGGTGTAGTCCCAGTGTTCCAACCTATCTCACTGCAGACACTGTAGACTTTGTCTGGAACGTAACCCTGTAATACTAGATCTGCACTCTGGTATTAGACTCTTTGCTCTACCAGTCATACTTGCGTACGGTTGGATTGTATTCATGTATAGTATAATCTGATTTAATTGGATAGAATACAAACAAAAGCTTTTCACTGTACCTTGGTACACACAATAAACCAATACCATGCCAATAGAGACAAAACACTGCAGTGGGCAAGCATAAAAATCATAAATCAGTCACAAAGGCAGCAGGAATTAAATGTTGTAGAATCTAGTTAAAATTGACAATAGTACCCCTTTTAAATGATTTTGTTGCTGCTTATTAGTGTATCACTTACCCACCTTCTCTCTATATTCTCAGCCCAATGATATGCTTAGATAATTTCCATATTACTATGACACTGAATTGGTCTGGTCTACGTATTAATTTCATATTCTTTAATTTTCTTTCCTCCACTGATTGCAGGTATGCTCCTGTGTTCTGACATGACTGTGATATTCCACACTCAACTTCCTTGATGTTTCCATCTTAAGAAACACACAGCAAAATTCTGCACAAGGAACAAACCACATGGCTGCAACTTCTTACCTCCACACAACAGCTGTGACGCAAAGAAGCATTCAGGAAATATAGATCAATATTTGCTGGATATGCCGCAGTAATAACTAGCTGGAGCTCAGTTGGCAAACTTTAATCTTTAAAAATCAATCATTCATTAAGGCAATATTTTCTAAATCAGTTTATGGTTTACTGAACTGTCACTAAATAACATTTCAGCTGTCAAGGTTAAACTGTTTTATTGGGCTGTTTTGATAAAATACAGTAGATCAGGGGCAACACAGTGGCGCAGCTCTACCCACTACCCAATCCTGACCTCGGGTGCTGTCTGTGTGGAGTTTGCGCATTCTCCCTGTGACCGGGTGGGTTTCCTCCAGGTGGTCCGGTTTCTTCCCACATCCCAAAGACGTGCGGGTTTGCAGGTTAACTAGCCTCTGTAAATTGCCCCAGTGTGTAGGGAGTGGATGCGAACATGGGATAGCTTAGAACTAAGATGATCGATGGTTGGCATGGACTCAGTGGGCCGAAGTGCTCGTTTCCATGCTCTATCTTTCAACCAATCAGTATTTCAAAGACACAGAATTTATACTGCTGATAACAGATGCTCAGTGATCACTAAACTGGGGTTTGCATTTTGCATTTAGACAATAAACAATAGGTGCAGGGGTAGGACATTCGGCCCTTCGAGCCAGCACCGCCATTCAATGTGATCATGGCTGATCATTGACAATCAGTACCCCGTTCCTGCCTTCTCCCCATATCCCCTGACTCAGCTATCTTTATGAGCCCTCTCTTGAAAGTATCCAGAGGACCGGCCACCACCGCCCTCCGAGGCACAGAATTCCGAGGCAGACTAACACCCCTCTGGATGAAAAAATGTTTCCTCATCTCTGTTCTAAATGGCTTACCCCTTATTCTTAAACTGTGGCCCCTGGTTCTGGACTCTCCTAACATCGGAACATGTTTCCTGCCTCTAGCGTGTCCAAACCCTTAATAATCATATGTTTCAATAAGATCCCCTCTCATCCTTCTAAAGTCCAGAGTGTACAGGCCCAGCTGCTCCATTCTCTCAGCATATGACAATCCCGCCAGTCCGGGAATTAACCTTGTGAACCTACGCTGCACTCCCTCAATAGCAAGAAAGTCCTTCCTCAAATTTGGAGACCAAAACTGCACACAATACTTCAGGTGTGGTCTCATAGGGCCCTGTACAATTGCAGAAGTTGTAGAAGTTAAATATAGAAGTTGCTATCATCAGATGCATTTGACATCTCATTTTCTACTATAATCTCATAAATATAAAACGCATGTTCAATCATTATTTTGCTTCCTGCGTTGTTTAAAATTGCCATTAAAATCAGGGCATGCTCTTCCCGGTTTGCTGCCCACAAGGCTTCTTCATTATGATGGCTGATAACACCACTGCTGCTTGAAGCCAAAAGCACCTCAGAGATAGGTAGGAAGGAACTGCAGATGCTGGTTTCAACTGAAGATAGACACAAAATGCTGGAGTAACTCAGCGGAACAGGCAGCATTTCTAGATAGAAGGAATGGGTGACGTTTTGGGTCGAGATCCGAAACATCACCCATTCCTTCTATCCAGAGATGCTGCCTGTCCCGCTGAGTTACTCCAGAATTTTGTGTCTATCTTCAGTTTAAACCAGCATCTGCAGTTCCTTCCTACACACTTTGAGAAGAATCCTGCTCTTAAGCATGGAACACTATATTATTATAACCAGTTTAAGGCTGTACTGTCTGTCTAACACTGACATTATTGGCATCATCAATACGCATTGTCCTGGGCAATGCCTTACATTTTTGAACAGATGTACCCAGTTGGCAGTCTCAATGGCAAGACTAATGAGCAGCTAATGTGAGATCCTAGCCATTTGTTTATTGGCATCAGTGGAAAGCTTGCATTGTTGGTTCTTAGGTATAAGTCCTTAGATCCACTTGTACAATAATGCAGTCACTTTGGTGTATTATAAATAGAAAATTGATTTTTTTTCAACCATACCGTACTCATTTCAAAGCTTCCACAAGTGTCCCTTGATGGAAGCATGGCAGAAATTTCTGAGGAAAAGAAATCAACTTAAATCCTCCCACCCCACCCACTGCTGGTGTGTTTTCAGTGACTCAAGGGCTCACTGTTCATTCTCAGCAGAAGTAAATTTATTGCAATTTCATGCTGAGGAGGAAGGAGGTGACTTTTGCATGTTTCAAAAGATAACTTCAGATAATACAGATTTCAATGGGGTCAGGTAGGAATGGGAAAATATGAAGAGAACAGACCTTTTACTTTCCACCACATCATATCAGATTAGGAAATAATACAATAATTTTGTGTTGCAAATTGGGCCTGCCATAAATAGACGCCAGTTAGTCTCATGGGCATCAGCTACAGCTCTGGGGTCAAGGAAAGAGCGTTCACATCGCGGCCCTGTTTCCACCAATCTTTCCACCACAATGCACAAGATGCACAACACAGACACCATTGTATGCAGATTTTCAGCTATGGCTGAACAACTTCTAGTCCTATGTGTGCACTTGATGAGAAGAAGTTACAGCTCTAAATAAATCCACATTCCTTCAATGGTACATGTGTCTCACCACCCAATACTCTTCCTTAGCAGCACAATTAACAGGCTGGTATACTTCCCCCCTTGATGTACAGGCTGGATAGTTTCCTAGAGCTTTAACCCCAGTTGTTTGTGTGAAATACACTATGTAGCTGTACTATTTCTTCCAACAACTTCTATGGACTGGATCTCAGAAGCAGGGGTACAAGGCGTGACATCACAATATAGCATGTTTTAAGCTATTAACTGATGACAAATGTGTAAACATGTGTCCCTTCAATCATTCAGTGACCCATGTAAAACGATCTTCAGTGAAACAAGGCTGGATTGAAACATTTAGACCACACGCAATTGTTAAGATGACATTGTCAACAAATTCAAATTAGCACAACTTAAATTTCAGTGATATAAAAATTGAACATTAGTTTTCAATCCAATACTACTCTTGGACACTAGGCTCCTGTGTCAGGGTTAAAGCCCATTAAGTACAGAACATTTAAAACTCAACTATCTGTGCCTGTTAGCGTGCTCATTTTAGCTCAATATAAAGATAGGAAGTGGAATGTATTAGAGTGGGAAGCAGGGATTGAGAACTACTGGTCAATACTGCCAGACACCCAGGATTTTGGGCTTCCTAACATGAAGCGCAAGCTGTCTTGGCCATTAAGCCACAGAAGGCAAAAATTAATATTTTTACGGCAGAGATTGATATATTCTTGATTAGTACGGGTGTCAGGGGTCATGGGGAGAAGGCAGGAGAATGGAGTTGAAAGGGAAAGATAAGTCAGCCATGAATTAATGGTGGAGTCGACTTGAGCTGAATGGTCTAATTCTGCTCCTATCACTGATGAACATTAACCTGAAGTTTCCACTGTACCTCAGTACACATGACAATAAACTAAACTGAACTTTCAAACTGTTAGCCATTTTAGGTCTTTGGGGGAAACAGTATCATTACCGTGTCAGCTTTTTGACCTCATTTCAATTTGGTGCCTATTTTTTTAATTTATTGAAGCCAATTGAAAACCAGAATTACACCATGCAATTAAAAATTCAAAAACAACAAATACAGGTGATGCATGTCTAGGTGGCAACACAAGGAATGTTTTAGTAGAGTTCTCCAAAATGGAAACATTAAGAAGTGTTTAAGTATCAAAACCAATTAAAGTAAATCTTCTGAGGCTGGGAATTGTTACTT
The DNA here is from genome assembly GCA_963514005.1 of Raja brachyura. The sequence continues at coordinate 47,485,280 of OY740800.1, read as the reverse complement.
TGAAAGCTGCCGAAGGAGGTAGTTGTGGAAGGGCCTATCCCAACATTTAAGAAACAGTTAGACAGGTATATGGATAGGACAGGTTTGGAAGGATGTGGGACTAATGGGCAGGTGGGGCTAATGTAGCTGGGACATTCCCACCATTCCCTACCATTCCTTGACCTCACCATCTCTATTGCAGGTGATACACTCCTGACTGACATCCACTACAAACCAACTGACTCCCACAGCTACCTGGACTACTCTTCCTCCCACCCTACTTCCTGTAAGGACTCCATCCCCTATTCCCAATTCCTCCGTCTACGTCGCATCTGCTCCCAGGATGAGGTGTTCCACACCAGGTCATCACAAATGTCCTCGTTCTTCAGAGAACGGGGTTTCCCCTCCCCCACTATAGATGAGGCTCGCACCAGGGTCTCCTCCACACCCCGCAACACTGCCCTCTCTCCCCATTCCCCCACTCACAACAAGGGCTGAATCCCCCTGGACCTCACCTTTCACCCCACCAGCCAGCGCATACAACAGATAGTCCTCCGCCAGTTTCGCCACCTCCAACGTGACCCCTCCACTCGCCACATCTTCCCATCTCCCCCCCTGTCTGCCTTCCACAAAGACCGCTCCCTCCGCAACTCCCTTGTCAATTCTTCCCTTCCCTCCCGCTCCACTCCTTCCCCGGGCACTTTCCCTTGCAACCGCAAGAGATGCTACACTTGTCCCTTCACCTCCCCCATCCACTCCTTTCAGGGACCCAAGCAGTCATTCCAAATCCGACAGAGGTTCACCTGCACCTCCTCCAACCTCATCTACTGCATCCGTTGCTCCAGATGCCAGCTGATCTACATCGGTGAGACCAAGCGGAGGCTGGGCGATCGTTTTGCCGAACACCTCCGCTCGGTCCGCAATAACCAACCCGACCTCCCGGTGGCTCAGCACTTCAACTCCCCCTCCCATTCCGTATCCGACCTCTCGGTCCTGGGCTTCCTCCACGGCCAGAGTGAGCAACACCGCAAGTTGGAGGAACAGCACCTCATATTCCGCTTGGGGAGTCTGCATCCTCTGGGCTTAAACATTGAATTTTCTCAATTCTGTTAACCCAGACTGCCCCCTCCCCCTCCCCACCTCTCCCTCAGCCCTCGGGCCCTGACATTCCTTCTCCATCTCCCCCCCCCCCCACCCCAGTCGCACTAGCTTCTCATTTTCACACTACAAACAGCTTACAATGGCCTGTTTCCTTTATCATCAATACTTTTTTGCATATCTTTCATTCATTGTTCTTTATCTCTCCACATCACTGTCTATATCTCTCGTTTCCCTGATCCCTGACCAGTCTGAAGAAGGGTCTCGACCCGAACCGTCGCCTATCTCCTTCGCTCCTTAGATGCTGCTGCACCCGCTGAGTTTCTCCAGCTTTTTGTGTAACCCTATAGCTGGGACATGTTGGCCGGTGTGGGAAGGTTTGGCTGAAGGGCCCGTTTCCACGCTGTATCACTTTATGACTCTAAAGAATTGTGCCAGAGAATTGTTAAAATCAATGTCAAATGCAGGAAGCCCAGTCCACTGTATTCCTGAACGGTAAGCAAAATCTCAGAAGAAACAAAAAAATAATTTTGGCATAATTTGCAGATATCCTTAATTACTGAAGTTCTGCCTGTTCAGTCAGGCTAAAATGATTAAACATCAAAAACACAATCTAACATAAGCATGGGATAAATTTGTGCACAGTAATACTTAACATTAAGTTTCATTTAGTATGATGCAAGGTAATTAACTTTTGAAAGGTTCTGTTCCTCTCTCTACTGAAGGCAACTGACCCACTCAGCATCTCCATCAGTCTCAGATGTTCAGTATTTTACTTTTGAACGAGTTAATTAAAATGTAGCAAACTCAGCTCTGAGTAAAAGGCAATAAGATTAAGAGAATTCTGAGATGATCATGAAATGTATTGATAAAGAAGATGCTGTTACAACCAGATTTGGAGAAAAATGTTTGGTAGCAAAAAAGTATTTAGCAAGGTGTTAAAGAAAATATATGGTGTGGATAAGTTAGCATAAAACAGAAAAGACACGTCTTGTTTATCAGGTTGTTAAACCACAGTATGTTACGATTCAATATGGTAAAATTTTATTTATCCCAGGAGGAAAATCGGTCTGCCAAGAGTCATAAAACACAACAAGATATAACGGGGCAACACGGTGGTGCAGCGGTAGAGTTGCTGCCTTACAGCACTTGCAGCACCGGAGGCCCGGGTTCGATCCCGACTACGGGTGCTGTCTGCACGGAGTTTGCAGGTTCTCCCCATGACCTGCGTGGGTTTTCCCCGAGATCTTCGGTTTCCTCCCACACTCCAAAGACGTAAAGGAATGTAGGTAAATGTAAAAATTTTCCTAGTGTGTGTAGGATATAATATGCGGGGATTGCTGGTCAGCACAGACCCAGTGGGCCGAAGGGCCTGTAAAAAAAGAGAAGAGGTCCTAAAAGGAGAATTTAGGAAGTTAGGAAGAGAGCTATGGAAAAGCACCACAAAGATAACAATCTCAGGACTACTTCCTGTGCCACGCGACATTGAGAGTAGGAATGGAGCAAGGTGGAGGATAAACGCGTGGCTGAAGGACTGATGTGGAGGGCAGGGATTCAAGTTTCTGGATCATTGGAACCTCTTTTGGGGAAGAAGTGACCTGTATAAAAAGGACGGGTTGCACTTGAACCCAAGGGGGACCAGTATCGTGGTGGGGAAATTTGCAAAGGCTACTGGGGGGACTTTAAACTAGATACGTTGGGGGGAGGGACTCAAATAGAGATGGCTAGGAGACGGTGTCTGAGGCAGGAGGCAGAGAAGGGAAGCACTTAGATCCAACATGTACGGGGGAAGAAGAAAAAAAAAATAAACAGACAATAAGAGGTGGTGAGTGATTTAAAAGGTGTGAGCAGAGAGAAAGAGGGGTATCAAATGACAATAGAAGCAAGTGGTAGCAAGGTGAAAATTAATAGTGGCTGGCAGACAAATCCAGGAAAAAAATCAAAAGGGGCCACTTGTCAACATACTTGTATAAAGGATAAAAATGTTGTAAAAACAAGCCTGAAGGCTTTGTGTCTCAATGCGAGGAGCATTCGTAATAAGGTGGATGAGTTGAAGGTGCAGATAGCTATTAATGACTATGCTATAGTTGGGATCTCGGAGACATGGCTCCAGAGGGACCAAGGCTGGGAGCTGAACATCCAGGGATATACAATATTCAGGAGGGATAGATGGAAAGGAAAAGGAGGTGGGGTAGCGTTACTGGTGAGAGAGGAGATTAATGCAATAGAAAGGAAGGACATTAGCGTGGAGGATGTGGAATCGATATGGGTAGAGCTGCGAAACTCTAAGGGGCAGAAAACACTAGTGGGAATTGTGTACAGGCCACCTAACAGTAGTATTGGAGTTGGGGATGACATCAAACAGGAAATCAGAAGTGCGTGCAACAAGGGAAAAACAGTTATAATGGGTGACTTCAATCTGCATATAGATTGGGTGAATCAAACTGGCAGGGGTGCCAAGGAAGACGGTTTCTTGGAATGTATGCGGGATAGTTTTCTAAACCAGCATGTGGAGGAACCAACGAGAGAGCAGACTATTCTAGACTGGGTATTGAGTAATGAGGAAAGGTTAGTTAGCAGTCTTGTTGTGCGTGGCCCCTTGGGCAAGAGTGACCATAATATGATTGAGTTCTTCATTAGAATGGAGATTGACATAATTAAGTCAGAAACAAGGGTTCTGAACTTAAACAAAGGTAACTTTGAAGGTATGAGCCGTGAATTGGCCAAGATAGACTGCCACGTGAGTTTTAAAGGGTTGACAGTGGATGTGCAATGGAAGGTATTTAAAGACTGCATGGATGAAGTACAAAAATTGTTCATAACAGTTTGGCAAAAGAATAAATCAGGAAGGTGGTGCATCCGTGGATAACGAGGGAAATCAGGGATAGTATAAAAACTAAAGATGAGGCATACAAATTGGAAAAAAAAAGCAGCCTACCAGAGGACTGGGAGAAATTCAGAATCCAGCAGAGGAGGACAAAGGGCTTAATTAGGAAAGGGAAAATAGATTACGAAAGGAAACTGGCAGGGAACATAAAAACTGACTGCAAAAGTTTTTATAGATATGTGAGGAGAAAGAGACTAGTTAGAACAAATGTTGGTCCCTTGCAGTCAGAAGCAGGTGAATTGATCATGGGGAACAAGGACATGGCAGACCAATTGAATAACTACTTTGGTTCTGTCTTCACTAAGGAAGACATAAATAATCTGCCGGAAATAGGAGTGGACCGGAGGTCAAATAAGATGGCGGAACTGAGTAAAATCCAGGTTAGCCGGGAAGTGGAGTTGGGTAAATTGAACGGATTAAAGGCCGATAAATCCCCAGGGCCAGATGGTCTACATCCCAGAGTGCTCAAGGAGGTAGCCACGGAAATAGTTGATGCATTAGTGATAATTTTTCAAAACTCCTTAGATTCTGGAGTAGTTCCTGAGGATTGGAGGATAGCTAATGTAACCCCACTTTTTAAAAAAGGAGGGAGAGAGAAAGTGGGGAATTACAGACCAGCTACTCTAACTTCGGTAGTGGGGAAACTGCTAGAGTCAGTTATTAAAGATGGGATAGCAGCGCATTTGGAAAGTGGTGAAATCATTGGACAAAGTCAGCATGGATTTACAACGGGTAAATCATGTCTGAAGAATCTTATAGAATTTTTCGAGGATGTAACTAGTAGTGTGGATAAGGGAGAACCAGTGGATGTGTTATATCTGGATTTTCAGAAGGCTTTCGACAAGGTCCCACATAAGAGATTAGTATATAAACTTAAAGCACACGGTATTGGTAGTTCAATATTGATGTGGGTAGAGAACTGGCTGGCAGACAGGAAGCAAAGGGTAGGAGTAAACGGGTCCTTTTCAGAATGGCAGGCAGTGAGTAGTGGGGTACCGCAAGGCTCAGTGCTGGGACCCCAGTTATTTACAATATACATTAATGATTTGGACGAGGGAATTGAATGCAACATCTCCAAATTTGAAGATGACACCAAGCTGGGGGGTATAGTTAGGTGTGAGGAGGATGCTAGGAGGCTGCAGGGTGATTTGGATAGGCTGAGTGAATAGGCAGATGCATGGCAGATGCAGTATAATATGGATAAATGTGACGTTATCCACTTTGGTGGCAAAAACATGAGGGTAGACTATTATCTGAATGGTGGCAGATTAGGAAAAGGGGAGATGCAACGAGACCTGGGTGTCATGGCACACCAGTCATTGAAAGTAGGCATGCAGGTGCAGCAGGCAGTGAAAAAAGCAAATGGTATGTTAGCATTCATAGCGAAAGGATTTGAGTATAGGAGCAGGGAGGTTCTACTGCAGTTGTACAGGGTTTTGGTGAGACCACACCTGGAGTATTGCGTACATTTTTGGTCTCCAAATCTGAGGAAAGACATTCTTGCCATAGAGGGGGTTCAGAGAAGGTTCACCAGACTGATTCCTGGGATGTCGGGACTTTCATATGAAGAAAGACTGGATAGATTCGGCTTGTACTCACTGGAATTTAGAAGATTGAGGGGGGATCTTATAGAAACTTACAAAATTCTTAAGGGGTTGGACAGGCTAGATGCAGGAAGATTGTTCCCAATGTTGGGGGAGTCCAGAACAAGGGGTCACAGTCTACGGATAAGGGGGAATTCCTTTAGGACCGAGATGAGGAAAACATTCTTTACACAGAGAGTGGTGAGTCTCTGGAATTCTCTGCCACAGAAGGTCGTTGAGGCCAGTTCATTGGCTATATTCAAGAGGGAGTTGGATGTGGCCCTTGTGGCTAAAGGAATCAGGGGGTGTGGGGAGAAGGCAGGTTCGGGATACTGAGTTGGATGATCAGCCATGATCACATTGAATGGCGGTGCAGGCTCGAAGGGCCGAATGGCCTACTCCTGCACCTACTTTTCTGTGTTTCTATGTTTCTATCTCTAAACCAAACTAAGATACATGAAACTAAAGTGACGAGTGGAAAGATCAGGATCTGGGATGTACAAAGTTTCGTGGGGGTTGGGGGGGAAGAGGAGTTAGAAGAAAATGTTCTAATTCAGTTCTAAATCAGTGGGCTTGGAGAAATAATATGCAGAAGCTGAACTAATTTAGATTTAATAAATGTCATTAAGTAAGAACACACTGAGTGCTGGAGTCAGGTAGCATCACCAGTGAGTCAGGTAGCATCACTGGAGAACATGTAGATGGTGATGTTTTGTTACCTTCAGTGGGACAATGGAAACCAAGTGAAGAGGCATCACAGTTAAAATGGACAAAAGAACCATCTTCCATGTGAAATTCATGGATCCTATGAAAGCTGGAGGAGGAAAAACCTGAGAATATCAATTTAACCTTTGTGCAGCACTAAAGACAGACACCACATGCTGGAGTAACTCAGCGGGACAGGCGGCATCTCCGGAGAGAAGGAATGAGTGGGGTTTCGGGTCGAGACCCTTCTTCAGCCTATTCAGCAGTAGTACTCTTGCTTTCACATCACAAAATTGTGGTTCCACAGTAGCATTTCCAAGACATTAGCACTTGAACCAACTTGACATTTCAGTGGAATACTGAAGTGAATCTTTCACCATCAGAGCTGGACTTTGACAGAACGGAAGGCACACCATCTGTTCCACTTTTAAGGCCTAATTAACATTCCAATAAAACAATTCATTAATGACTGGATGAGTCTGAATGAGCATTACCATTCTAATCTTCATCTTTTAAAATGCTATTTTGCCATTAAGCCAAAGTTAAATGTACTTAAGCACATCAGATGCTTACTGCAAAGGATCTTCAACTAACAGACCATGAAAAGCACCCACCAAAAAGTCCGTATAATTGTAAAATGAACATGCCTGCAGAAGAAAAGAAACACACACAAGTACTTCATGCACAGTGACGCAGCGGTACAGTTGCTGTCTTACAGCGAATGCAGCGCCGGAGACCCGGGTTCGATCCCGACTGCGGATGCTGTCTGTACGTTCTCCCCGTGACCTGCGTGGGTTTTCTCCGAGATCTTTGGTTTCATCTCACACTCCAAAAACATACAGGTATGTAGGTTAATTGGCTTGATAAATGTAAAAATTGTCCCTATTGGGTGTAGGATAGTGGTAATATGCGGGGACCGCTGGTCGGCTTGGACCCAGTGGGCCGAAGGGCCTGGTTCCGCTCTGTATCTCTAAACTAAACTAAACTGCTTCCCATCAGAAGTAATTTTAGTCACTTGTATTTCTTCCAGTTACTGCAAATTTTAAGTGCACCATTTACTTGCTGGTTAACTAGAAGGAAAAGGTTGCAACAACTATTGCGTAATAATTGGCCTCTCTCTAACTTTTGCAACATTTACAAGTAACAAATTTAGACTGGGAGCCATTTAAAATTAAGAATACGGTCACAGTTCACCCTGACAGAACATAATATTCGCGGGCACAAGAGACTGCCAATGCTGGAACCTTGAGCACAAAAAGAGTACTTTCCAGGCCGCCAGCTCCATGATGTTAGGCCGCAGAGCGACCGGAGATACAATCCAGAAAACAATCGCATAGGCAAGGTAATACATTTTTTTAAAGTCCCCCCCCCCCCACATAAAGCAAACGAGAGAACATTAACACATACTTTTAAAACACACTAAAAATAACAAAAAAGACAGACTGTTGGCGAGGCTGCCATCGCTGACGGCGCCACCCAGTTTGATGACTGTGATCACTTTAATAATTTATTAATTAATGTAGTAAAGTACAGGTTTTATAGATACAAAGACAGCATTCTATTAAATATGCCCAAATTAGGAGAGTGGGAATATAGCAAGATAGAAGAGAGAACAAAATCAGGAAATGGTAGAAACATTCAGCACGTCAGACAGCCTCTTTGAAACAGAAATAAAGTTTATGTTTCAGGTTCACAACCTTTCATCAGATCATGGAAGTGAAATTCACTCACAAGATGGAGAACATCATGTCGGTTTTGAATAGCCTAGAACACACCTTTAGAATTAATTATTAGATTTCAGAAGCTGGTAAGTGGAATATCCTGCATCATATTTCCTCTTCACCCCCTTTCACATTTCGGTTCATTCAACCAGTGTTGCTTCTGGTATCGTCCAAAAACACTTTTTGAGAGCCATCCAAACCAAGTCCGACTAGCAAGACACCTCACTCACGATCTATCTCTCAGCATCGTAGTACATTGGTCGCAACTCCAATTGTAGCAGTTATTTTGGGCATTACACAGCATATAATCCTCCAACACTTTAATCCTCCAACATTTTCACCACCTTCACCGGGATCCCACTACTGGCCACATTTTCCCATCTCCACCCCTTTCTGCATAGACTGTTCCCTCCCTGGTCAACTCGTCCCTTCTAACCCAAACCACCCCTTCTCCAGGTACCTTCCCCTGCAACCGCAGGAGATGCAACACCTGTCCATTTACCTCCCCCCTCGACTCCATCCAAGGACCCCTGACAGGTTTTTCAGGTGAGGCAGAGGTTCACTTACACCTCCTCCAACTTCATCTACTGTATCCGCTGTTCCAGGTGTCAACTTCTGACATTGGCAAGACCACGCACAGGATCGGCGATCATTTCGCTGAACATATCCGCTCAGTTCGCCTTAACCTACCTGATCTCCCGGTGGCTCAGCACTTTAACTCCCCCTCCCATTCCCAATCTGACCTTACTGTCCTGTGCCTCCTCCATTGTCAGAGTGAGGCACAGCGCAAATTGGAGGAACAGCACCTCATATTTCGCTTTGGCAGCTTACACCCCAGCGGTATGAACATTGACTTCTCTAACTTCAAATAGCCCTGCTTTCCCTCTCTCTCTCTCTCTCTATCCCCTCTCCCTTCCCAGTTCTCCCACCAGTCTTACTTTCTATGACTACATTCTATCTCTGTCCCACCCACTTCCCTGACATCAGTCTGAAGAAGGGTCTCGACCCGAAACATCACCCATTCCTTCTCTCCAGAGATGCTGCCTGTCCCACTGAGTTACTCCAGCATTTTGTGTCTATCTCCAGTTATTTTGATGCAGCTTGGCTCAATTAGATACAGCATTGAGGATATTGACAGAATCTTTTTTAATAAAAATGTACTGGTTAAAGTTAGATAGTGGGAGAGGGGGAAAACAAAGGGGGACCTGGCGCAGATACTGTATATACTTACACAGTGCCCTTATGTGGCAACCATTTGCACACCTTTGGTATGCATGCAAAGAATTTCATTGTGACTTGTCACATGTGACAATAAAGTATTAATTCATTCATTGATTTGTTTATTTTCTCAAAAAAATCTATTTGCTGTTCTTTCTCTTAGCAAAGTTTTTCATTCAACGTGTCAAATAGCGATTGTTTTTTTTATTATTCATATTATATAAATTTTCGTGTTATTCGGAATAGTTAGACTACACCAGAGTTCGGACTGGGAAAAATAGTCAGATGAAAGTAAACTGCAGCATCTGCTTAACATTCACTTTGAAGCATCTAGTTGTAATGCCAAGTTCGTGGCCCACATGATACGTAAACAACAAATCAATGGACTTAATTCTGAAACTGCAGAGTTTGATGGACAGATTCAGCAAGATGTGTTGCAGGACTAAATACAGTATTGTGCTGCTAATCCACATCTAATTGGAGGTTTGAAACGATGCTGGAGTGGTGTTTACACTCCGATGTTGCAAGTTCAACATCCAGCAGGGTTCGGGAAACTCAACGTGAATTTAGATGCAAAAGAGAAAATGCAGGAATTATTCAGTGAACAGGGAGAGAATCAGAATGTAATCTTTTATTTCTGGGATCTTTTATCGGAACCGAGTAAGTCCCTGGACAGAGGGTAAATAGGAATTGCTTTCTGACAGTGGGAATTGTACATGTGCACCATCTGAGTTGACAGAACAAACAAAATTTAAGAACTCAATAAATGTTATAAGTTATAAGTTATAAGTTATAAAAATGTTATAAGAGTGGTGAGTCTCTGGAATTCTCTGCCACAGAAGGTAGTTGAGGCCAGTTCATTGGCTATATTTAAGAGGGCGTTAGATGTGGCACTTGTGGCTAAAGGGATCAGGGGGTATGGAGAGAAGGCAGGTACGGGATACTGAGTTGGATGATCAGCCATGATCACATTGAATGGCGGTGCAGGCTCGAAGGGCCGAATGGCCTACTCCTGCACCTATTTTCTATGTTTCTATGTTTCTATAATAGGTGAAAAAAATAGCATGCAGACTACCATACAGGGCTCTCGCTTAACATTTTTTCCCTGTTGCCAGCCGGGCAACCTTAGCAGCTTTTTAGGTTGCCAAATGACAGTTTAAGATGGCTTGCATGACACATGCGATAATGTGCTCGGACGAAGTGCGTAGTTACCAGTAGGAATTATACTGAATGAAGCATTCACATATTATTTCTGCTTCAAATAAAGTCACAAACTAAACATATTCACCAATCATGACATGAAATATACCACAATGACATGCAGCAAAATTATAAGACAGTATCTCAACTCTTTTTACGCATTGCAATTAATGCAATTTCTATTAGTTCTTTCTACTTCCAAACAAAAATGTGGTTGGATTATTCAGCGTATGATCAACCTGTGCCAATAAATCCTGGACCATGGTAACATATATGTGTATGTATAGTTGTGAATGTTGCTCATTAAATAACTACAGTACTGACACTCCATATTAAGAGGGTACACAAAAAGCTGGAGAAACTCAGCGGGTGCAGCAGCATCTAAGGAGCGAAGGAGATAGGCGACGTTTCGGGTCGAGACCCTTCCATATTAAGAGTATTGATTTGCCGTTAAAATGGGGGGGGGGGGTTAGATGGGGAGGGGAGCACAGGGGATGTCAGTGACGACTGAATAGAGGTGGGAATGGGGATCAGTGGGGGAGGAGGGGTCCCAGGATAAGGGGGTGGAGGGGGCGTACAAGAGAGAGAGAGAGAGAGAGAGAGAGAGAGAGAGAGAGAGAGAGAGAGAGTGAGGGGGGAGGTGGGGAGGAAGGAAGGTAAGCGCTCCTCGGCCAACATCACCCCGCTGCCTTGGCCGTTGGGAAATCCTCGCCACCGCCTCCTTCCGCCAGCCAACAGCAAGGTGCGGGGCCGAGCGGTGCAGCTCAGAGATCCTATAGCTATAAGATCTTTGGTGCAGCTGCTTTAGACGAGTCAGAGCAAATGACGGGCTTCGCACAGCGGCAACAGCGACTCCATCTCCTCCTCCGCCTCCCACACCGCCTGATAAGGTCCTCTGCTTGTAAACCCGGTAAACCCGGCGCTTTCAAAACAAACCCTCCCACAGGCCGAGGTGGGAGGAGGGAGGGGGGTAGGGGGAGGGGGAGGCCTCGGCGTGCAGGAGGGTTTGTTTTGAAAGCGCGGTTAGCGCTTTCTGGAGGAAGTCATCCTTTATCCGTTGGAGCGAGTGGAGGAGGGTCAGGGGCTTACCTAAATCCGGAACATTCCATACTGAATAGGGAGGTTTCTGGTGGAAGCTGCTGATTGGTGGAAGCAGACTAGAGGAAGCAGCTGATTGGGTGGAACCTCTGGTTAGTATTTCTGCTTTCTGGTTAAAGGTACAGTGGGTTAGTAAAGGTACAGGGGGTTAGTAAAGGTACAGGGGGTTAGTAAAGGTACAGGGGGTTAGTAAAGGTACAGGGGGTTAGTAAAGGTACAGGGGGTTAGTAAAGGTACAGGGGGTTAGTAAAGGTACAGGGGGTTAGTAAAGGTACAGGGGGTTAGTAAAGGTACAGGGGGTTAGTAAAGGTACAGGGGGTTAGTAAAGGTACAGGGGGTTAGTAAAGGTACAGGGGGTTAGTAAAGGTACAGGGGGTTAGTAAAGGTACAGGGGGTTAGTAAAGGTACAGGGGGTTAGTAAAGGTACAGGGGGTTAGTAAAGGTACAGGGGGTTAGTAAAGGTACAGTGGGTTAGTAAAGGTACAGGGGGTTAGTAAAGGTACAGGGGGGGTGAGTGAAGGTACGGTGCTTTTGGTTTGTATAATAAAGGTGTAGGTTAAAGGTCAAGAGGGAGCAGCTGTTTGAGTCAGATACCTGCTGATTTCTCACAGAAGTTTCCATTATATTATACTGGTATCGGATCCAGGGTAAGGCGAGAGAATGTCAGCCAGAGCAGTGTACTGTACAGCATGTCAGATGTGGGAGGTCATGGTGTCGGATGGCCCTCTTGACGTCCACATCTGCATCAGGTGCAGAGAGATGGGGCTCCTAGCTAAGTTACAGAGATAGGTTGAATAAGTGAGGTCTTTATTCTCTGGAGCGCAGAAGGTTAAGGGGGGACTTGATAGAGGTCTTTAAAATGATGAGAGGGATAGACAGAGTTGATGTGGACAAGCTTTTCCCTATGAGAATAGGGAAGATTCAAACAAGAGGACATGACTTTAGAATTAAGGGACAGAGGTTTAGGGGTAACATGAGGGGGAACTTCTTTACTCAGAGAGTGGTAGCGGTGTGGAATGAGCTTCCAGTGGAAGTGGTGGCGGCAGGTTCGTTGGTATCATTTAAAAATAAATTGGATAGGCATATGGATGAGAAGGGTATGGAGGGTTATGGTATGAGGACTAAGGGAAAAAAGTTGTTCGGCATGGACTTGAAGGGCCGAGATGGCCTGTTTCCGTGCTGTAATTGTTATATGGTTATATGGTTATCCTTCATTGCAACGTCCACTCTATTATAGTTAAGAGCTCTTTTCAAACATATGTCGTGGTTCCCGTTATTTCGCCTGTCCCGGTAAGTTATTCCAGCATTTTGTGTCTATCTGCACTTCCCCTCACCTTCACTTTCCATCTTACCAGAATCCACATCACCCAATTACCCTATTGAATTTCTATTACCCTCAAAGGGAGTTCACCTGATCTTTCTCCTTCTCACGCAACAGCAGAAGATTGAAGATGCTGTCTCATCTCTCTCCCTTTCCTACCTTCCAGGTATCCAGATAGTCTTAGTAACAATATTCCAATTTAGAGCACTGAATGACTTTAGCACAATGAAATCTCCTCTGAACTGGAGAAACCAAAAGCATATTGGGTGATCGTTTTGCAGAAGGCTTTCATTCTGTCCTGAAGGGTATCCGTGAATGTTTAGTCACCTGTAAATTTAATTACCCATTCAACTCTGACCTCCATGGATACAATAATACCCCATTATATGGTTGAAAAACAACATTTCATTTTCCTATCAGGCATGTTGCAGTCCAAAGACTTTCCATTTGGCAATTTTTGGTAACCACATAATTTTCTGTCTATGGGTACTCTCTAGCATTCAAGTAATTGAGCAAGCACTGGAATCATTAAGCCATGGAAGGCTACAGACCAAGTGTTGGTAAATGGGATTGGTGTAGATGCGCACTTGGTGACCGGCATGGACTTCATTGGCTGACGGGTTTGTTTCTGTGCAGTACGAATATGACTGAGATGTGAATGTAACTTTCTGATTCACTTTGTTTATTTATTCCTCTTCTGTCTCCAACTGCTAGATTTTGAAGTAATTATGATCATGACAACTTTGGTCTACACTCTCTCGCAGACATTTCCTCTGTTCTCTCTTCATTCCCCCCTTATCTGCAGCTTAAAGCATGGTGGTTTCTCACTTTTCTAGTTTATTGAAGGGTTCTTTGCCTGAAATGTTCACTCTTATCTCTCCCCAAAGATACTGCTGAATGTATCTAGTATTTTCTGCATGTGATATATAAAAACCTTGCTGGTTTACTAAGAAAAGTACAGTGTCAAATATAGACCACTTCCCCTTTCAACTAATGCAAGTCTGATCCAGCTACACAATGAATTTCTGTATGGAATCTCCCCATTCATCAGTTCTGATTTTGGGGTTCCACCCCACAGTATTAGTCATGGGGCGGAGCTTTCACATCCTAAATTGCCCTGATAGTTAAATACTGTTGCTCTGTTTGTTCTTATGAGATGAAAAACAAAGAGCTTCTTCAAGGAAGGAAAAAAAGATCTATATATTGTTAATATTGTTAACGGGGTTTTGAAAATATCCTTGTCTGGAATGTCGTTAAGTTGAATAGAATGAAGAAAATATTTTTTAGGGCACGAGCTACAGGGAGAGGTCCAAATGCATGTAAATGGAACATAGATCTTGGTCAGCATGGACGAGTTGGGCCGAAGGGCCTGTTTCCATGTTGTATGACTATGCTTCTATATGGATATCTGAACTGAGAACTAATAGAAGCAGGTAAGCAAAAGATAGACACAAAATGGTGGAGTAACTCAACAGGACAGGTAGCATCTCTGGAGTGAAGGAATGGGTGACGTTTTGGGTAGAGACCTTTCTACAGTCTGAAGAAGGATCTCGATCCGAAACTTCACTCATTCCTTCTCTCCAGATATGCTGCCCGACCCACTGAGTTACTCCAGCATTTTGTGTCTATCTTTGGTTTGAACCAGCATCTGCAGTTCCTTCTTATAAAGTCGTGCATAGCTTAAGATAAGTAAAACACAAGATCTAAATCGGCACTTCACATAAAATAGATTTGACCAAAGATAGACACAACTTTCCTATGCATTTAAATTTGACCTCTGTATTTAAAGCTCTATTGCACTCGGCTAGATTGGTCCCACCATTGAAAACGCACCCCTCCTCAGTATTCAGGAAACGAATCATTGACGTTTGCAATCTATTAATATTAATTAGGAAACAAGCTGGAAAACTGTAGGGCCACACTGTTTCTATGATGTTTCCAGTTTCAATCTACCTTGTGACTGCATTTTCTGCAACCAATATAATAAGTCATTTAATTTCATCATATCAAATTATATTTTACATCTATTTATCAGCTGAGGTTTATGTTAACAAATAATACTGCTGAAATACATTGTATGATTAATCCACTGAGAATTGCTTTTAATCAATCGTTCATTTAAAGTAGTCATGTATTAATCACAATACAGACCGTCATCAAATCTCAGGGATCAGCCTTGACTAGAATGTCAATGACTGGTTGTATAAAAACTGTGGCCAAGAGCAGATTATATAGCTCTGATTATCTCTGTGCACAACTACTGTATGAAGATCCGTCCTGGGCCCAGCACATTGATGCAATCATAACGAAACTCCATCAAAGCCTCCATAGAAGATTGGGAAGGTTCAGTATGTAGACAGATATGCTCTTGAACATCTACAGGTGTATGGTAGAGAGCATGTTGACTGGTTGCATCACGGCCTGGTTCAGCAACTGAACACACAAGAATAAGGGATACTACAAAGTGGTGGACATTGCCCAGTCTGTGACAGTTGTGGACCTCCCTCCCTCCTAAGGGACCAACACAAAAAGCAGCCTGCGTCAAAGACACACACCACCCTGGGAAGGCTATCATTTCATTCCTGTCATCAGGAAGAGAGTACCGGAGTCTGAAAACAATGACCTCCAGATTCAAGAACAGTTTCTTCCCAATAACCATCAGGCTCTTAAACACTGCAGACACTAACTAAACTATGATCTCCGGGCTGCCTTGGTTGCACTAAGGACGTTGGGCTTTTTGCACTAATAGAGATAGTTATTTTTTAACATTAAATATTTTAATATAAAGATGGAACCCAGTAGCAGCATTAAAGTCCCAGTTCCCAGGCTCCACAATGTCACAAGCAAGATTTTGATTCAGCCCTTCAACTCTACCGCTGTGCTACTGCGCCGCTCGTTTGTCACAAGGAAAACGGCACTGAAAGATCTACGTATCTCTGTGCAGACTATTGCTTTTCCAATATCAATTCCAGTCAGGGAGCAGTAATAGGAAAGCTTGCCAAACAGTAACAATGTATCCTCCAGTTGGCTCGGTAATTAATCCAAATAGATAGTGAACAAGGAAATACAAAGCACAATATTTAATTAACAACTGCAATGTGCAATAAATATTTCAACATAAATATACGTAACGTGGATGATGAAATGTCATGGATAAACATATTTTGAATATAAAATACTTTTTCAGTTAACAGTTTGCCAATTAATAATTAATGTATTGATCAAACTTCAAAAACTTACATACATCTCATGCACCAAAAGAGTAATATGATGAAACAAACTATATAGCGGAGGTGCAGAACCTGGCGGACTGGTGCTCACGGAGCAACTTGTCGCTAAACACCTCCAAGACCAAGGAGCTGATTATCGACTTCAGGAGGTCACAGAATGGGGAATACGCCCCAATCTCCATCTATGGAGACAGTGTGGAGAGAGTGTGCAGCTTCAAGTTTCTGGGCACTCACATCTCAGAGGACCTCACATGGTCCACCAACACCGCTGCGCTGGTCAAAAAGGCACAGCAACGACTGTTCTTCCTAAGAACATTGAAACAGACTGGTCTGCCCCAACAGCTGCTGACGACCTTCTACCGCTGCACCACAGAGAGCATACTAACGTATGGCATCTCTGTGTGGTATCTCAGCTGCACGGAGGTGGAGAGGAGAGCCCTTCAGTGCGTTGTCCACAGAACGCAACAGATTATTGGGACACAGCTACCAGCTTGGAGGGCATCTACCACACACGGTGCCTCAGGAAGGCCGTCAGCATACATAAAGACTCCTCTCACCCTTGTAATGGACTGTTCGAACTACTCCCTTCCGGCAGACATTACAAGGCCTTCTACGCCCACACTACCAGACTCAGGACAGCTTCATTCCCAGAGCTATAGCGGCTCTGAACCGGCCCTGCTGAGTACCCCCCCCCCCCCCATGGACTGTCTCCCCCGGCCTTGCACTTTAGTCTGTGTTGATGTTACTGGTCAAATGTTCGTTTTTACAAACCTTGTTCTCGGGGGTTGCAAACCGAAATCTCGAAGTTGCAAACCAAATCTCGTTGCACTTATGTGTAATGACAATAAAATATATTATTATTATTAGTATCATATTATTATGATATTTTACTGCAAGACAAGAATGTATACAATTATTGTTTAATCAGACCATGGATTTCTGAAGTTTATGCTAGAGCGGTTTGAATGAAGCAGCTTTGAAGCAACTGTCTTAACTTCTGGATCTTTGCTTTTAACTTCAGCTTTAGGCATAACTTTAAGGTGAGGGGCAAAGTTTAAAGGATATGTGTGGGGCAAGTTGTTTTTACACAGAGGGTGGCTGGAACACACTGCCAGAGGTGGTGGTGGAGGCAGATACCATAGCGGTGTTTAAGAGGTTCTTAAACAGGTTGATGGATATGCAGGGAATGGAGGGATCTGGATCATATGCAGGCAGAGGAGATTAGTCTAACTTGGCATCATGTTTAGCATGGACATTATGGGTCAAAAGGCCTGTTCCACTGCTACACTGTTCTATATTCTCTGCATACTTGACTACACCGGAAGATGCAAGATGAAAGAATATTGGCCATTTACAGCAAGTGAGGCCATTCAGCCCATCACGTTCATGTTGCAACAAATTCTGCAGTTGATTAATAACACATTAACATGTTAAAACAGTGGGAAACTAAACATCTTTAAGTAGGAAGCACCTAAAGAATTTGTGGCCATTAAAATAAATAGGGGAGAAAAAGATCTTACTTGATGGGGGTGGATTATTTCCATCAAACCTTGAAGCAGAGGTGATGTCAAGGTGACAGATGCTGGGGGTCAGTCAGTTTTCCAGCGGGTGGACGCGGTGCCCGGGCTCCAGGGACATTCCTCCTCCTCCTCCTCCTCCTCCTCCTCCCTCGCTGTCCGACCGCCAGAGCCAGAGCCAGAGCCGCAGCACAATGTGGCAGGGCGCCATGGCAACGGGCAGGGAGCGCCAAACGGCCTCGACGCCGCCCGTTCCCTCCCGACGCCGCCCGCCCGCCGTGTGGAACAAACCCCGTCTGGACGCCGCCCGTTCCCTCACCACCCCGCCGCCGTTTCGGGACGCTCGCCCTTCCTTCTCGAAGCTTCCCGAAGCTTCCTCTCGACGCTTTGCTCCACGCCAGGTATGTGTGGCGCCAAACCGCCTAGACGCTCGCTGTCCCTCCCCGACATTCCCTCACGACGTTCGCCGCCATTTGTTTGGCGCCAAACCGTCGGGACGCTCGCCCTTCCCTCTCCACGGCCCTCGACGCTCCGTGCCGGGAGAGTGGCGCCAAACAACGGCCTCGACGCTCTCTCCCGCCGCTCCCTCGCCTCAGGTGCGTGGCCTCAAACAACATATTCCCAACCCCACCATTCCCACAGTCACCCTGCCCTAACCCAGTCATTCTGACCCCCAGATATCTCGTCCTTCCCCACCACACCTCTGTGTGCAGAAACATTGAAAAATATGTGCAGAAGTAGGCCATTCGGCCCTTCGAGCCAGCACCACCATTCAATATGGTCATGGCTGCTCATCTAAAATCAGTACCCCATTACGGCTTTTTCCCCATATCTCTTGATTTCCTTAGCACTAAGAGCTCTCTCTCATGAACAATCTAACTCTCTTGAAAATAACTCTAGGAAAGAACTGCAAACATCTCTGGAGAGAAGGAATGGGTGACGTTTCAGATCAAGACCTCTCAGTCTGAAGATGCTGCCTGTCCTGCTGAGTTACTCCAGCATTTTGTGTCTATTCACCACCCCGCCACCCCGTTTTGTCCAACCACCTCCCAGTCACCTACCCCACCACTCATCACCTACCCCAACACCTTCCCAGTCACCCTGCTTCTTGCCCTTCCTTCCTACCCCAAGCTCATGATGTTGAGTCCTTCTAAGATCCCAAACACATGGTTTCTGATTCTGCCTTTGACTCGCAGCTCTTCTCCCAAACACATTTCTCAGCCATTATCAGGCCAAAATGTGCAGTTTAAATACATATTAAATCACTTTCAGACAGATTCTGGAATAACTCAGTGGGTCAGGCAGCATCTCTGAAGAACATGGATAGGCATGTTCTGAATTGCAATCCTTCTTCAAAACTGGAACGTCCCCTAACACAGATGCTGCTGGACCCGCCGAGTTACTCCAGTACTTTGTATCCTTTTGTGTAAACCAGCAGCTGCTGTTCCTTGTATCTCCTCAAATCACTTTCATGTGAAAATGACCAAGGTTGGAGTCTATAAATAGAGTTCAATTGTTTTTTAAATTATATAAATCACAACAGCAATCACAACACGTTTACAATAGGCAATAGGTGCAGGAGTAGGCCATTCGGCACTTCGAACCAGCACCGCCATTCGATGTGATCATGGCTGAACATCCCCAATCAGTACCCCATTCCTGCCTTCTCCCCATAATCCCTGACTCCGCTATCTTTAAGAGTCCTATCTAGCTCTCTTTTGAGAACTGGCCTCCACCGCCCTCTAAGGCAGAGAATTCCACAGACTCACAACTTACTGTGGGAGAAAAAGTGTTTCCTCGTCTCTGTTCTAAATGGCTTACCCTTATTCTTAAACTGTGGCCCCTGGTTCTGGACTCCCCCAACATCGGGAACATGTTTCCTGCCTCTAGTGTGCCCAAACCCTTAACAATCTTATATGTTTCAATAAGATCTCCTCTGAAGAAGGGTCTTGACCCGAAATGTCGCCTATCTCCTTCGCTCCTTAGATGCTGCTGCACCCGCTGAGTTTCTCCAGCCTTTTGTGTACCCTCGATTCTCCAGCATCTGCAGTTCCTTCTTTAACATCAAGTAATACAAGTCTGGAGACAATGCTCCACTGAGCTCTGGTGTGAGACAGGACAAGCCTATGCAGAGAATGCTAGCTAGCACCGCTTGGGATACTGTATAAAATATAAATACAGCATGGTTTGCAAAATGTTTGCCAGATTCTCAAGACACACTTAGCACTTCCTAAACCTGTCTGACCTCAATTTAAACGCTTAGAGAACAGACCTGTACAAAACTCACTCACCGCCAAAACAGCTCATTCCAGCTCGGCAGCAAACCAATAATAGAAATACACGCACTTGAATGCAGTGATATTGCCCCTGAGGGTGCTACTTTTGCATGACTATTATAAAGTATAAATATCATGGCTACACCTGCAAGATGAAGACTAAGTACTACTGTCAATGGAAGCCATTTAAAATGGCACTCAAAGCACAGGAGGAATGCAAACCTAACACCGGTACGATTACATGGATGAATAAAGACATATGACTTCAGAGTAGGAAAAAACGGCATCCACAGACAACAGAAAAATGTAAAAGAGTATACCAAGGTTTCCAAAGAAGAAGGGTCTCGACCCGAAACATCACCTATTCCTTCACTCCATAGATGCTGTCTCACCCGCTGAGATTCTCCAGCATTTTTGTCTACCTTCGATTTTTCCAGCATCTGCAGTTCTTTCTTAAAGGTTGCCAAAGAAGTCAATTAAGACAATGAAATTAAATCATCAATCAACAGTAAACTACTTTGCACATTGATTTTTTCAAAGTTGGGATTGGAACACGGCCATGAAGACTATACGGAACCATACAAAGGTAATAATTTAAAAAATATATATATTAAGTAATTTTGCTTCAGTATTTAGTGGGAAGAAAAGCCAAAATGTCATAGGATGAAAAGAGTAATAAAATAGTGCCATTAAAATGGAAAAAAAGGATATATTATATTGAGGATTGGCACAAAAAGCTGGAGTAACTCAGTGGGACAGGCAGCATCTCTGGAGAGAAGGAACGGGTGACATTTCAGGTCAAGATCCTCCTTCAGACTCAACAGTTTGAAGATGGGTCTTGACCCGAAACGTCATCCATTCCTTCTCTCCAGTGATGCCCGTCCCGCTGAGTTACTCCAGCTTTTTGTGTCTTTCAGTTTAAACTAGCATCTGCAGTTCCTTCCTACACATATATATCACTGGTGGGTAGCATCCATATATTTTAAAAGGATTTGAGGAACAGATAATAGATAATCCTGGAATGTATAAGGGGTGAGTTTTTAAACCAATATGTAGAGGAACTGACTAGAGGGCAGGCTGGGTATTGTGTAATGAGGAAGGATTAGTTAGCAATCTTGTGCAAGGCACCGGGCAACAGTGACCATAATATGGTCGAATTCTGCATTAGTGTGAGTGAAACGGTTAATTCAGAGACTAGTATTCTGAACTTGAATAATGGAGACTTTGAAGGTATGAGAAGGGAATTGGCTAGGATAGACTGGCAAATTATACTTAAAGGATTGACAGTGGAGATGCAATGACGAAGAATTAAAGACTGCCTGGATGAACTCCAGAAATTGTTCATCCCTGTCTGGCAAAAAAATAAAACTGGCAAGTCGGCTCAACCGTGGCTGACGAGGGAAGTCAAGGATAGTGTTAAAGCCATGGAAGAGGCATATAAATTGGCCAGAAGAAGTGGCAAACCAGAGGACTGCGAGAAATTTGGAACTCATCAGAGGAAGACAAAGGGGTTAATTAAGAGGGGGAAAGAAAGCTTGTGGGGAATGTAAATACTGACTGTAAAAGTTTATTTAGGTATGTAAAAAGGAAAAGATTAGTTAAGACAAATGTATGTCCCTTACAGTCAGAGTCAGGTGAATTTATATTATGAAACAAGGAAATGGCAGAACAGTTAAGCTAGTACTTTGGTTCTGTCTTCACTAAGGAAGACACAAATAATCTCCCGGAAATACTAGGGGACAGAGGATCAAGCGGGAGGGAGGAACTGAAGGGAATCCACATTAGTCTGAAAATGGTGTTAGGTAAACTGTTTGGACTGAAGGCAGATAAATCTCTAGGGCCTGATGGTCTGCATCCCAGAGTACTCAAGGAAGTGGCACTAGGAATCATGGATGCATTGGTGATCATTTTTTAATGTTCTCTTGACTCTAGATCACTTACTGTGGACTGGAGGGTAGCCAATGTAACTCGACCTTTTAAGAAAGGGGAGAGAAAACGGGGAATTATAGACCAGTTAGCCTTACATCAGTAGTGGGGAAGATGCTGAAGTCGATTATTAAAGATGTTATACCAAAAATTTGGAAAGCAGTGACGGGATCAGTCAAAGCCAGCATGGATTTGTGAAGGAGAAATCATGCTTGACTAATCTTTTGGATTTTTTTGATGTAACAAGTAGAATGGATAAGGGAGAGCCAGTGGATATGGACTTTCAAAAAGTCTTTGTCAAGGTCCCACACAAGAGATTAGTGTGCAAAATTAGAGCACGGTATTTGGGGTAGGGTATTGACATGGATAGAGAACTGGTTGACAGACAGGAATTAACGGGTCCTTTTCAAAATGGCAGGCAGTAAATAGTGGGGTGCCGCAAGGCTCGGTGCTGGGACCCCAGTTGTTTACAATATACATTAACGATTTAGACGAGGGAATTAAATGTAACATCTCTAAGTTTGAGGATGACACAAAGCTGGGTGGCAGTGTGAGTGGCAAGGAGGATGCTATGAGGCTGCAGGGTGACTTGAATAGGTTGGATGCATGGCAGATGCAGTATAAATGTGAGGTTATCCACTTTGGTGTCAAGAACAGGAAGGCCGATTATTATCTGAATGGTGTCAGATTATGAAAAGGGGAGGTGCAACAAGACCTAGATGTGCTTGTACATCAGTCACATAAAGTAAGCATGCAGGTACAGCAGGCAGTGGCCTTTATGGCAAGAGGAATGGAGTTTAGGAACAAGATGGCCATACTGCAGTTGCACAAGGCCCTGGTGAGACCGTAGCTGGAGTATTGTGTGCAATTTTGGTCTCCTAATTTGAGGAAGGACATTATTGCTATTGAGGGAGTATAATGTAGGTTCACAAGGTTAGTTCCCGGGATGGCGGGCCTGACGTACTGTATGATGAAAGAATGGGTTGACTGGGCTTGTATTTGCTGGAATTTAGAAGGATGAGAGAGGATCTTATAGAAACATAAAATTCTTAGAGGATTGGACAGGGTAGATGCAGGGAAATTGTTCCCGATGTTGGAGGAGACCAGAATCAGGTCACAGTTTAAGAATAAGGGGTAGGCAATTTAGGACTAAGATAAGGAAATACTTTTTCACACAGAGGGTTGTGAATCTGTGGAATTCTCTGCCACAGAAGACAGTGGAGGCCAATTCACTGGATGTTTTCAAGAGAGAGTTAGATTTAGATCTTAGTGCTAAGGGAATCAAGGGATAGTGGGGAAAAGCCGGAATGGGATACTGATTTTGAATGATCAGCTAGGATCACATTGAATGGTGGTGCTGGCTTGAAGGGCCGAATGGTCTACTCTTGCACCTATATCCTATGTTTCTATATACTGCTTTATCTTTAATAATTCAACAGAAAGAAAATGAAGTGCAGA
The DNA here is from genome assembly GCA_963514005.1 of Raja brachyura. The sequence goes on along the minus strand of OY740800.1, from coordinate 47,462,063 downwards.
ATGGAATAGTCAGTAAAGAAGAATATTTAGTGTAAAAAAGTATAATAATGAATAGCCATTGAGGATTTTAAAAGAAAAAAAATTGCACAACCAAACTTAAATTTTATTTGGAGGAAATAGTCAACAGTGATAATGTAAGTGTAATTTATATAGACTTTCAAAATGACTTTGATAAGATATCCTGAAATAGACTTTGAAAAGATAACCTGAAATATGGTCGGGGAAGGCAGCGTCATGGAACAAGTCGCAAAAAGAATTACTTGCTGGCTTCCAGACCAAAATACCATTTCCTCGACAGATGCTGCCTGACCCACTGAGGCACTCCAGGACTTCGTGTTTTGCTCAAGATTTCAGCATCTGCTGTTTCTTGGGGCTTATATCAAATGCATCTGACAAATCTTCAGCATTCAGTAATATTTTTGAAATGAGAAAAGATTGAAAGATATGACCAAACAAAGATCTACAAAAAATGGTTGCATAGTGGCACAACTGCTAGAGCTGCTGTCTCACAGTGTCAGTTCGATCCTGACCTTGGTTGCTGTCTGTATGGAGTTTGCATGCTCTCCCTGTGACCATGTGGGTTTCCTCTGATTCTCTGGTTTCTTTCCACATCCCAAAGAAGTGTGGGTTAGTAGGTTAATTGGTCTCTGTAAATTCACCCTAATGAGCAGGGAGTCAATGAGAAAGTAGGATAACATAGACATATTGGGAACAGGTAATCGATAGTCAATGTGAACTCACAGGCCGAAGGACATGTTTTCATGCTATATCTCTAAACTAAAACTAGTTTAATTTGAATCCAGGGTCTTAAGTTAAACAGAACAAAACAAAAATATTTTAAGTATGAGGCAGGAATTGGCTATGGACTGGTAAACTACAATAAAGGGTATGAAACTAGTCAAACAATGGTAACAGTAGTTTAACATATATACTCCCCTGAGGCAAGGGAGTATATATTTGGCTAATGAGAGATAATACAGTAACAATCTGATACATGGACACCATTGAGACTTTGCTAGTGCCAGACGAACAAATGTTATTCCTATTAATGCCAAAGTATTTTTCCTTACATGTTACAAAGTGGTATAATAGATTCTCTGTGAGCATAATGAGTTTAAAGGAAGTGGGACACCTCTCAAGGCAATTCTGGCTTTCAAGACAAATGACTTCCAAAAAGATTGTTGAGTTAGTCAAAGAAATTGAGAAACTCCCTAAAATATATCAGTAAAAAGACAAAGTGCTGGAGTAACTGGAGTGGGTCTTTGTGTCTGAAGAAGGTCCTAAACCAAAACATCACCTATCCATGTTCTCCAGAGATGCTGCCTGACCTGCTGAGTTACTCCAGCACTTTGTGTCCTTTTGTCTATTAAACAAATCTGCTGTTCTTTATTACTACATTTTAATACTCTACATTAAAAGGGATGCAGTGCAAAACCATGATCAAACATATGCATATGCTAAACAAATTACAGAATCACCTTTAGTGAATGTTATTTCTGCCACGAGCATAATGTGATAGTGAAACCAAAATAGTTTGGGAAAGTGACCTGCTCCTTTAACAAACAGAATGATTTCAAATAGAATGTATCATTCTCTCACCAACATTCCTTTTCTTTAATTTCATATTATTAATGGCAAAATTTCATGCTGTATTTCTCATTTTATGTTTCCCAAGTTGATCTTTTACCACACTTGAACAATACTATTTTGAGAACAAGAATGAATATCCAAACGCCAATCTACAACTTGTTACATACATCTGTATATTTAAAGCAAAAAAAACATATAGTGGTGGAAAACATAAAGTTCTCCAGAAATGACTAGTTTCAGTGAGTCATTTCTGGAGAACATGGATACAATCAGGATGCTTCTTCATGCTCCAGTTTGAAGAAGGGTCCTGACCCAAATCATCGCTTATCCATGCTCTCCAGAAATGCTACCTGTCCTGTTTGGTTATTGCAGCACTTTGGGTTTTTGGCTCAAGATTCTAGCATCTGCAAAAACCTATGTTGCTGGATTATTATAGCTGACACAAAAGGCGGATGATCGTGACAGTAAAGCACTCCAACACCAGGGCATCACTGCAGGAGTTCATAGTAATGTCCTAAGCCTAGTTGTTTCACTTTCATGGACATTCAATTCCATTGCCAACTCTTCAGTAAATAAAGCAGTCCCTGACCACTACAGCAAGACATGGACAATGTTCGGCATGGGGTGAGAAGTGATGCATAACATTTGTGCTATCAATTGCGAGGCAATCACCATTTCCAATAGGAGAGGGTCACTAACCACTTACTCTTAGTGCCGAATGGCACAATCAATCTCCCCAACATCAATGACCAGGGGGTCAGCACTGACCAGAAATGCGCTTGGAACCAACCACATAAACACCATGACAGCCCACAGCTTTGTCACCATTTACTAGGCACCCATCAGGAATGTGATGGGATTACCTGCCAGGATGAGTATAATGCCAACAGGTCTCAGCAAGGTGAGCATCATCTAGCAATGTTACAAAATTTTGAGATTTAAAAAATCAAGTCTGCAATTTATCGCATCAGATAAAGCATAAAAAGAAGTTTAATTTGACACCTAATTCACTTTCATATCTTCAGTATTAAGAAAGTTATGGCCATTTTCATACTCGGAAATTAGCATCTTGTTTCCCATTGCCTTTCAATTGACTTAACTCAAAAGCTGTGATCTGGAAAAGTTAAAAGCCCATAACTTTCTTAAAAATTAAGAGAACTCAATGATATTTTCAGTTATTATAGATTGAAGCATTCTGAAACAAATATTAAACAATCTTACTTGGATTACCTGAAATTAAAGCATATAATTAGTTAGTTATCTAATTGTAGCTAATTACAAAACTCAATGAGTAGAATGAGAAAACTCAACTCATGAATTTCTGGGCCACATGGAAGGAATTGAGTGTTTGATTCCTGTAAAGTAATGGCCATTTAAATCAACTAGCGAATGGGTTTTAGTGGAATGCGGTGGATTAGAACGTTGCGGTTAGCGGTGAAGTCGGGAGGAAAAATACTGTTTGTTCATAGATTTTTTGGGACCCCATTTCGCAACATAAAAATATTATTAAAGCCTCCCGAAAAACCAACTTTTAATATAAAAATAAACTATTTACCTTTTTTTCTCCCCTACGGAAAATCCTTCTGGTTGTCAGTGCTCACGTCTTTTGAAGGTGATTTTTAAATTACTCTAGTTAACAAATAATTTAGAGTAATTTAAAAATTCCTTCATTGATGAAATGTCGGAGCGATTTTTCTTCCGCAACGAAATCGCCCGACATTCATCGATTATCCAGGTCTGTGGAAAAACGGCACTTTAAGTCCGCCCCCCTCTGAAAGGCGCCAAAGTCGCGCACACGGGGAGCAGCAGAAGTGCAGCGCCGCTAAAGGTAGGTTTTGCAACATACCTACATCATCCAGTATAATAAAGCACACTTGCTGGAAACTGTCTCCAACCATCACCCTTACATGCCTAACGTGTACCATTACGTGCCTAACATGTACCGTACAAACATGACTCTGACAGAACCTCCCAACCCAACGACTTCTACAACCAAGGAGAATACTGGTTTAAGTAGCCGTTCAACAACTGCTTCTCACAGGCATTTACAGATGGGAAAGTAATGGCCAGATTACAAAAAAAGTAAATAAATAAAAACAAATTGCAGGCTATGCTAAAGTAGCCTGAAAACTGCAGCCTCCAGTTTCAAGAACAACTTCTTCACATCAACCACCAGATTCTTGAACACGATATAACCTTAACCACTACCCTTAGCAACCATGATCCACTATGAACTTTGTTTTGCCGGCACTGCCCACTTTGGTTTTGCACTTTTATGGTCTGTTTACCTTCAATTACTGAGAATTAATTTATTGTATTGATTATTATATATTTACCTGTTAGTCGTTGCACTTACAAGCCTGTTAAACTGCAGCAAGACGAAATTTCATTGTCCCATGGCTGGATGTCTCGTCCAAATCTGCAAATGCGTATCACAGTTGGGAAATGAAAGTAATGTACATCTGGAATAGTATTCCGATGTTGTAACAGGAAGGGTGGTGAGACAATGCATTTACATAAGAATCTTGATTGTGCCACTTCCTGCACTGCCTATTATAGTTATTCAAATGAAATGACACAAATGAAGTCCTCCAGTGCTGAATAGGTGATGTGGCAGTGCACGCTATGGATGGGATACCACACCACTATGGTCAGTAAAGCTGCAGGGTGAAGCCAACAACCAAGATATGTTGCTCTCGCTGTCATCATACTACACCACCGCTATGGTCAGTGAAGCTTCCAGGGTGAATCCAACACCCAACATATATTGCTCTCGCTGTCATCATTCCTTACATTTACAGTAAATAGTTAGTGATACAGCCACCAAAAAAGGTTCTGTTTAAACTAGAAAAATGGAAAAGGAGCGGGTAATCGTTCAATTTATATCTGTTGCAGAGCATGGTCTTAAAAGACCCCTAGTACAATTTAATCATTGGTAAAACTGAAGGTGATGGCTCCAACTGTTAAACCTCACAGTACATCTTGTGCTCTTGTCATTCTGTGAAGCAAACAACTTTAGCCCAGTCCTTCTCACACTTACATCCACACTTTTACCAACCAAAACCACCTCACCTCTATCGACCTATCACTTACCATGTTTTCTCACCCCCACCTCTCCCCTCCCCCCTCCCCCCTCCCATCCCCGTCTCTATGTCTGAAGAAGGGACCCGACCAAAAAGATTGCCTGCGCGTTCCCTCCACAGATGCTGCTAATACACTGTTCCTCCAGCACTTGTGTTTATTAGTTCAAGGTTCCAACATTTCAGTGCACCACCAGACTCAGGAACAACTTCTCCCGCTCTATTATCAGCTTCTGAACAATCCTTCCACAAGCTCGAGTACTGCCCGATTCACCCCTACCCCACACTGGACATTGTCTCTGGAACTGATGCACTACAATGCTGAGAACTACATTCTGCATTCTGTATCTCCATTGCTCCAGCTATTACACACGTTTGGCTAGATTGAATGTTATCTAAACAGATCAGATAGTACTGTACATAAATACCAAGCTTTACACTGTACCCCAGTACATGTGATAGGCTGTTGGTCTACAAGAGAACAAAAAAATGATCAACCATAGCATAATTACTTCAGTCTGAAGCTGTGTCTCGACCCGAAACATCACCTATCCCTGTTCTCCACAGTTGCTGCCTGACCCGCTGAGTTACTCCAACACTTTGTGAAACGTCACCTATCCATGTTCTCCACAGATGCTGCCTGACCCGCTGAGTTACTCCAGCACTCTGTGAAACGTCACCTATCCATGTTCTCCACAGATGCTGCCTGACCCGCTGAGTTACGCCAGCACTTTGTGAAACATCACCTATCCATGTTCTCCACAGATGATGCATGACCCGCTGAGTTACTCCAGCACTCTGTGAAACGTCACCTATCCATGTTCTCCACAGATGCTGCCTGACCCGCTGAGTTACTCCAGCACTTTGTGCCCTTATGACACAATTACAGACACACTAATATCAAGGCACCAGGAAGTATCAACCCAGGGATTATTTAGAAACATGTATATATCCACTTTGAGCTGGGCAACTTCTTCAATTGATTGACTGAAAGATACAGCATGGAAACAAGTCCTTCGGCCCATTTAGTCCACACCAACCATCGATCACCCTTTCACACTAGTTCAATGTTGTCCCATTTTCTCATCCACTCCCTACACACTCGGGGCAAGTTATCAAGGTCAACCTACAAACGCACGTATCTTTGGGATGTGGGAGGAAACTGGAGCACTCAGATGAAACCCACACAGTCACAGAGAGAACATACAAACTCCACACAGACAGTAACCGACATCAGGATCAAAGTTGGGTCTCTGGCGCTGAGGCAGTGACTACCAACTGTGCCACCCACTCTATTGGTGGGGACCAGGTTATGGTGATGTCTTTGGAATGTCAACATGAGGTGATTGGAGACTTCTCTTTTTGGAGCTGATGTCTGCTGTGGTATTTGTGCGACTCAAATGTAATTTAACATCCAGCAGCAGTTGGATGAATGTTGTCTAGTTCTTGTTCCAGGAGGGAAGCTTTGCTTCATTTGCCAAGAAGTTGTGAAAGGCATTGGTCATTGTGCAATTACCAGCAACATCCTGCCCTCTGATCTTGTGGACGAAGGATGTTCTTCGATGAAGCAGCTGATCGG